>OZ020608.1:15852448-16452448 GCA_963971545.1 Philophylla caesio
CTTCTTGGCTACAAGAAGATAGCTCCAATTGGCCCACACAAAATTCAGACTACAAAACGCAAATTGAAGAGAAAAGGGTTCAAGCACATGCAGTTACAATCGATAAACAGAATTTTAGCGACCTACTTGATCGATTTTCAGATTTACCGAGGGCTTTGCGGGTTATCTCATATATTATGAGATTTTGCCGGGGAGCTCACTCCAAAACAAAATCGTCTTTCCAAGCAAAGTCTTGCCTAATCTCAGCAAATGAAATTAAAGCAACGACTCAACGCTTGATACAGCTTTCCCAAAGACAACACTTTGGTGAAGAATATAGGAGCCTTAGATCAGGTGGATCGATCAACGTAAAAAACCGAAATTCTCCCCCTAACCCCATTCATTGATGAATCGGAAGTCATAAGGGCTGGTGGTCGTCTAGGCGCGTCTCTGGATTTGGCCTACAATGAGCGCCATCCCATTGTACTGCCATATAACTGCAGGTTGTCCCGTCTCATCGTCCAGTTCATCCACAAAGTATCTTTGCACGGAGAAAATCAGCTGATGTTGCGCCTCATCCGTACCCAATACTGGATTCCTAGGGTAAAAAATATGATACGCTCAGTCATCCACAACTGCAAGATCTGCACCATCCACAAAAAACGGACCCAAACTCAGCTTATGGGAATCCTGCCCCAGGAACGCACTACCTATTCGCGGGCATTTACAAACTGCGGAGTGGATTTCGCAGGACCATTTGACATCAAAAGCTATCGCGGGAGAGGATGTCGAATCTCAAAAGGTTATGTCTGCTTATTTGTGTGCTTCGCAACTAAAGCCATACACCTTGAAGCCACTACTGACCTAAGTACAGCGTCATTCTTGGCAGCTTTTGCCCGGTTTACAGCCAGACGAGGTTGCCCACAAAACATGTATTCCGACAACGGCACCAACTTTGTCGGAGCTTCCCGATCTTTACGATCCGAAGCTAAAGCTTTCATGATTGAAGCGCGTAACAGCACCTTGTCCAGGTACGCGCATCAATTGCTTTCATGGCATTTCATCCCCGCTGCAGCTCCACACATGGGCGGACTGTGGGAGGCGGGAGTGAAAAGCTTTAAGAGCCATTTTAAGAAAATAGCATTGAACTACAAATACACCTTCGAAGAATTTATGACTCTTTTATGTAGAGTTGAGTCTTGTCTCAACTCTCGTCCAATAAGTCCCTCTTCAAATAACCCATCTGACCTGGAGCCGCTTACCCCAGGCCACTTCTTAGTTGGTGGGCACTTATTAGCTCCACCAGAACCAGATATCAATGAGAACCCTGCATCCATAATAAACCGATGGCAAAAGCTCAAAGCCCTGCACCAAGGTTTTTGTAAAAGATGGAAGGCAGAGTACCTAGTAGAGATGCAAAAACGCATCAAATGGAAGCATCCACAAGACAACTTGCAGGTAGGAGATTTTGTTGTCATCAAAGAGGATAATCTATCTCCGAATGAATGGAGACTGGGACGAATCTTAAAACCACACCCTGGTTTCGACAATAAAGTGAGAGTTGCAGAGGTACTGACCGAAAGGGGCACAATCACCCGACCAATTGTAAAATTGGTGCTACTTCCGCCCTACAGAGAAGACAACGACAACGGTATAACCTCCCAATAGGTCACCACTTACAACTCGAAAAAATAAAACAAAAATGAACCTTACTCTTCCTGATATTCACTCCCTGGCTTACCACAAAATTCCATTTCCTTTATATCCGTAGAATTCCACTCCAAGAAATACCAATAGATTCACCAACGACCATGATCCTTTAACCTGCATGCCAACTTTCAGGTGATGGTTCTTTACCGGGTCTCCCCGGGTCGATCTGGTAATATTAAACCGACCATCATAAGATCGACAAAAGAACAATTTGTTCTCTACCTATGACCACATAACGGCGTCAGTTTGCCGAAGTATCGCGTTCGAAGCGAGCTTCTAGCAACATTTGCATCATGCCGAACGTTCGAGCAGGGCAACCCTTGCGCATGCACATTGCGCATGTGAAGTATCAGAAAGATTAGTACTGCAAGTTGTGCGCAGGAAGAATAAAAGGTAGCAAAATTCTATTTCATTTTTTTCTCTAATAATATATAATATAATATAATTTTGGCGCGTCACTATATAGCTCAGTGTTTGGCCGAGCTTCTCCTACCATTTGTGGTGTGCGTCTTTATATTATACCACAAATGGAGGGACCTACGGTTTAGTGCCGACTCCGAATGGCAGATGTATTTAATGAGAAGCTTTTTCATGGCAGGGTTACCCTCGGAGGTTTGCCATTGCCTGCCGAGGGGTGACCTCTATTAGAAAAACGTTTTCTAGTATTAAGATTTTGCTTGCCCTGACTGAGCATCGAACTCACCGGCGTGTCAAGTTATAGCACGCACCGCTACCAACTCGACCACAGCGGCCACTCTAATAATATACCATATAAATATTTCAAAGGTAGGTTTATATGGTATATTATTAGAGTGGCCGCTGTGGTCGAGTTGGTAGCGGTGCGTGCTATAACTTGACACGCCGGTGAGTTCGATGCTCAGTCAGATTTTCTCTTCAATTTGCGTTTTGTAGTCTGAATTTTGTGTGGGCCCAATTGGAGCTATCTTCTTGTAGCCAAGAAGGCCTTGCCACCACAAGCAATTGTTGACTAGTTCATATGCTGGAAGTCCTCTGCTTGCCATGTCAGCTGGGTTTGATGCTGAGTCAACATGTGACCAGTTTTTTGTACCGACCTTTTCAACGATTTTTGTTATTCTATGGGCGACGAAGGTCGACCATGAGCAAGGTGGCTTACGTATCCACGCGAGAACGATTGTGGAGTCTGTCCACAGGTATACTTTGACATGTCCCAAGTCAAGACTCTTCCCGTCACAGCTTCAATTATTTCTGCTAGCAGCACGGCGCCGCAAAGTTCCAATCGTGGTAACGAGATAGTCTTGACCGGGCTACCCTGGTTTTTGCTAGTAGTAGACTTACTTCGACCCTTGACTGGTGCCTAACACGTAGATATACTGCTGCACCATACGCTTTTTCTGATGCGTCACAGAAACCGTGCAATTCTACTTCGTTTGTTGGTGAATAGTGTACCCAACGAGGTATTCGAATGTTATTAATTTCGTCGTATTGATGTATGAAATTATTCCATCGCTCGAGAGTGGTCGGGGTTACTGCTTCGTCCCAGTCCGTTTTTTCAAGCCAAATATTCTGCATCAGCATTTTGGCGACAATTATGATAGGAGCGAGCCAGCCTAGAGGATCGAATAATTTGGCGATGGCCGAGAGGATCGTTCTTTTTGTGACGGCAATACCCCCTTCCAATGGCCTCGTCATAAAGTAAAATAAGTCCGTGCGGGCATTCCATCGTATGCCCAGAGCCTTTACTGCGCTCGTTTCTTCGAATTCCAAAAAATCTTCAGAAAGTAGATCGATTTTTGGAATATCTTTTAGGAGATCTTCACAATTGGCAGTCCATTTCCGTAATGGAAAACCGGCTGACTGCAAAACGTGAGTTATTTCATTTCTGGCTTTTATTGCAGAGTCGATACTATGTCCTCCCGCCAGTACATCGTCAACGTACATATACTTTCTTAAAATGTTAGAGGCTATGGGAAAGGAGCTTTCTGTATCATCAGCGAGTTGTAAAAGTGTCCTTATCGCGAGGTAAGGAGCACAATTTATACCGAAAGTAACAGCTCGTAAAGACTGATTGGTTCGGTTGACTTTGCGCGAAAAACTATGCGCTGATACTTCGTATATTTGTCGTGTACCAGTATTTGACGGTACATCTTCTCTATGTCGGTATTGAAAACGTATTTGTATAATCTCCAACGCAGTATTATAATAGGAAGATCTGCCTGTAGCACTGGTCCTGGCAGGAGCACATCGTTGAGGCTTATGCCATTAGCCGTTGGACTTGAGGCATTGAAGACCACCCGGACTTTCGTTGAGCTGCTCTCTGCCTTGATGACAGCATGATGCGGCAGGAAGTAATGATCGGAGGAATCTGCAGGTATAATTTGATTCACTTTTGCCATATGTCCCAAAGACTCGTATTCCGTTAACACCCTATTATATTCCTTTTGCAGATCTGGATTCTTGACAAGCCGCGTCTCATTCCGATAGAATTGCGAGCAGGCCCTTTTTAGTGATGGTCCCAGGCAGGTATTTACTAGGAAATCCTGTTTAAAGGGTAAGGCCACTATATACTTTCCAGAATCGTTTCTTAGGGTCGTAGTTTTGTATAGCGTCTCACAATATTTATCCTCTTCGCTTTGGCTTCGGCTCTTCGGTAAGTCCTCTACTTCCCAGAAAGAGGTGAGTTGCTTATCCAGTGCAACTTCACTGAAATATGAGGCTATATTGTTAGTTGGACTTGTTATGGCCGTGCGGCCTGTTAATATCCAACCGAACACTGTTTGCTGAGCGAGAAGCGTACTAAGTACGTTCTTCTTCAGACCGCTCAAAATAATTTCGGGATAGATGTCTCCCCCAAGTACAAGGTCCACTGGTTCATTAACAAAGAACCTTTTATCTGCCAAAACTAAGTCTGGAAATGCTTGTTGAGTTAAGGCGCTAATCGGTGTAGTTGGGAGAATTCCAGTTAGTTGTGCTAATACAAGCACAGTGGCATTCAATCGAAAGAGTGGGTCAACTGGTGACCGCAACTCTATTTTGCACGCTTCTCTAATTTTTAGGCGCGTCTCTGGATTTGGCCTACAATGAGCGCCATCCCATTGTACTGCCATATAACTGCAGGTTGTCCCGTCTCATCGTCCAGTTCATCGACAAAGTATCTTTGCACGGAGAAAATCAGCTGATGTTGCGCCTCATCCGTACCCAATACTGGATTCCTAGGGTAAAAAATATGATACGCTCAGTCATCCACAACTGCAAGATCTGCACCATCCACGAAAAACTATGCGCTGATACTTCGTATATTTGTCGTGTACCAGTATTTGACGGTACATCTTCTCTATGTCGGTATTGAAAACGTATTTGTATAATCTCCAACGCAGTATTATAATAGGAAGATCTGCCTGTAGCACTGGTCCTGGCAGGAGCACATCGTTGAGGCTTATGCCATTAGCCGTTGGACTTGAGGCATTGAAGACCACCCGGACTTTCGTTGAGCTGCTCTCTGCCTTGATGACAGCATGATGCGGCAGGAAGTAATGATCGGAGGAATCTGCAGGTATAATTTGATTCACTTTTGCCATATGTCCCAAAGACTCGTATTCCGTTAACACCCTATTATATTCCTTTTGCAGATCTGGATTCTTGACAAGCCGCGTCTCATTCCGATAGAATTGCGAGCAGGCCCTTTTTAGTGATGGTCCCAGGCAGGTATTTACTAGGAAATCCTGTTTAAAGGGTAAGGCCACTATATACTTTCCAGAATCGTTTCTTAGGGTCGTAGTTTTGTATAGCGTCTCACAATATTTATCCTCTTCGCTTTGGCTTCGGCTCTTCGGTAAGTCCTCTACTTCCCAGAAAGAGGTGAGTTGCTTATCCAGTGCAACTTCACTGAAATATGAGGCTATATTGTTAGTTGGACTTGTTATGGCCGTGCGGCCTGTTAATATCCAACCGAACACTGTTTGCTGAGCGAGAAGCGTACTAAGTACGTTCTTCTTCAGACCGCTCAAAATAATTTCGGGATAGATGTCTCCCCCAAGTACAAGGTCCACTGGTTCATTAACAAAGAACCTTTTATCTGCCAAAACTAAGTCTGGAAATGCTTGTTGAGTTAAGGCGCTAATCGGTGTAGTTGGGAGAATTCCAGTTAGTTGTGCTAATACAAGCACAGTGGCATTCAATCGAAAGAGTGGGTCAACTGGTGACCGCAACTCTATTTTGCACGCTTCTCTAACCTGCGCAGATACCGAATTTGAAATGCCTGACACTTGGGCATGCATTCTTGTTGATGGCAGGTTGATTCTTCGTTTGAGTCTTTCTGTTATGAATGAACATTCAGACCCGGAATCAATAAGAGCGCGTGCTGAAAAAGCTGTGCCGTTCAGTTGTATATGTACGCGAGCTGTTCCCAGCAGTACGCCTGTATTTGTTTTTGCATGGCATGACTGTATATTTGGGTTGTCGCCAGTTTTTGCTTTTGAAGAATCTCGCCATGCTAGAGCTTGCTTAGATGTTGACGGCATATCGTCTGAAGGGCTCGTAGGCGTTCGGCGAGGCGGTGCCTTTGGCTGAATTGTCTGTAAATGAAGGAGCGTGTTATGTCGCGAGTGACACGTATTGCAATTGAATGCGCTAGTGCATCTTGACACAGTATGTCCAAAGCTTAGACAATTCAGGCAACCGTTGTTCTTCTTCAAGAATTCGATTCTGTCAGCTGGTGTCAGCCTTAGAAATCGGGAACA
The DNA here is from genome assembly GCA_963971545.1 of Philophylla caesio. Taxonomy (NCBI): domain Eukaryota; kingdom Metazoa; phylum Arthropoda; class Insecta; order Diptera; family Tephritidae; genus Philophylla; species Philophylla caesio. Next base: position 15,858,856 of record OZ020608.1, read on the forward strand.
GCTGCGTAATTTGTGCTCATTGGATTTGCACATTTTACATGTGGAAGTGGTCATGCTTGACTGGTAGGCGCCAAGTCGTTTAGTAGGGACATCAGCCGGCTGTCGTTGTATTTGAGACCTTGGTGCTCTGACAACTTTGGAATCTTTTAGCCCTGTTAAGGTTTCTAATGTTTGAAACCTATTTGAAAGGAACCGGTCCATTTCTTCCCACTTCGGTATATCATTTTTGTGGTCTATGGTCTGTTCCCATAGAGCCAGCGTACTTTCGGGTAATTTCGTTGAGCAAAGATAAATTACAATTGCATCCCAATTCGAAATGTCAATCTGATGACTGGATAGGGACGATAGGCAATTATTAATATCTCGCCGCAATCTTTTAATCGAGCTACCACACTCATTTTCTATTGAATGTAAATTAAAAAGTAATTTTAATTGTGTATTTACGAGTATACGCTTATTTTCGTATCTCTCATACAGATTTTTCCAGGCAGTTTGGAAGCCTTCATTGGTGAGTGGACACTTTCTCACGATATCTTTGGCCTCTCCTTGAGTCTTATGGTTGAGGTGAAATAGTTTCTCAACCGGAGTGAGGCGCTTGTTCAGGATGTATATGGCCGTGAACATATCACGGAAAGACGGCCACGACTCATAATCTCCTTTGAACACGTCCGTATCACACGGAGGAAGGTGGATATTGTGTTCGCGAACCGGAAGAGAGAGGAGATCCTTTTCATCCTTGTCTGATTTTTCAAGCGCCTCCAATTGAGAGGCTATTGCAGACATGCATTTAATATAGCTGGCAAAAGAAGTTTTGTATTTCTTCCGAATTGCCTGATTGTCCGCTTTGGACAACCCCTCCGCATTACTCAGATTGTCGTGACCAAGTTTTGTCTTCTCCCAGAGAGCTTTTAACTCCTCTTGCTGAATGGCGAGACCATGTTTATTTTGATCTGAGGCGGAAGTGCTGCTGAAATCTGCGTCAAATTCAATTATTGATTCTGCTAAGCGTATGAATGCTTCCATTTTTCAAAAATAACTATAAGCTAGTATGGAAGCTTTATTAAATTGTATGAGAAGTTATTATTTATGAAGCGAACTTTAAAAACCAAAAATCGACACAAGCCTGTCAACGAAGCGGATACTCGATATCGCTTGTATATTTCGTAGAAATGAACCAACAAATTTAGAAGATATCAGGTTGTTTATATTTATAATATACTTTCAACTCTTTATTTAAATTGTTTATTTTAATGTACTTATGTATATTGTTTGCTTGCAGAGTATGTGTACAATTCTTTAAGAAGTGCTCGCCACCCAACTGTGTTAACAAATACGTGTATCGGTACTATAAATGTCGAGGAATATAAACGTAGTATGTAGATAGTGTACTGTGCAACGTATCAACGTGAAAAAACGGCGTTTAAAATACAATAATATGCAACGCGTTTGTCTACTGTGCAACGAATAAATTCTTCGAGTTTAAGCGACTTTAAATACAAAAATGTTGCCTAAAACTGTGTGTGTGTGTGCAAAAAGGCAATGTGATGTGCAACGTTTGAGTATAATATGCAGCGTGTTCTTCAAACCAAAGTGTCAATCGAGTGTGCAACGCATCAAAGTGAAACGAAAAAATTTAGAACGCACACGTTGATATACGAGTTTGTGTGTTTTAAAATGAAAAACTCTAATTATGTGTGTGTATAAAAGTGCATAAGCGTAAATGCTTATTGGTTGAACAAACAACCAAAAGACAAAAAAAATAGGTTATGTACCTTATTAATGTGCAGTGTCATAAAATGAAAAAAAGAAATGCATTCGCTTTGCAATGAAGTGGTCACTTGGATAAATAAAAATGTGTATTTATTAAAAAAGAGGAATTGTTCCCAAATAAAAATGTGGAGTAAATTAAAAAAAAAGGTTATGTACACTCGTATATCCACTGTGCTGTAGTGATGTGATGCGTTGCACTGTGATTGTTGGCACTAGTATTGCACAATTAATTTAGTAAAATAAAATGCACCAATAATGCAGCATATGCTCACTTTTTAACAATTTTGTTTTTTGTGTTTATATTTTAATATATGACTCGAAAGTGCGATTGAAGTGATAACCACGTACCTTGTTCAATGTAGACGGTGACAAAATAATGTGGCAAGTGTTGCGTTGTGGTTGATCACAGTGATGGTGTTGTGTTGAGAAAAATGTTGGTGTTCTGTGGCAGGTGGTGTGGCAAGTGCTGTGTAAAGTGTTGCGTTGTGGCTGATCAAGAAGTGATGGTAATGTGTTTTTGAAAAATGTTGGTGTTGTGGCGATTAACTGGTGCGCAAAACGATGTAGTTGATCAAAATGATGGTGTTGTTATCTTCGTGGACTGTATTTTTTTGTTGAATAAACTGGCTGATTTTTCTGAGGTGAAGTGTAAAATTTCAGTTCTTCTCGGCGAAGAAAGGACCATGTAAATTCGCGGGTACTCTTTGCTTGTGAGCTCAGATTTACCGGATTTTATTTGGTTTGATTGTGCAAGAAAAGTAAAAGAAAAACGCAATAAGGTTTTAGTTTTTCGTTATAATATATATGTGTTTGTATTTAAAATATTTTGATAGATTTTTTACAAAGATTAGTTTACCTTGATGAGGCTGGTAGCTCGCTGTCTTCACTTGAACTCGGTCAAAAAAGAAGTGTTAGCAGAAGTAAAACCGTTTTGGGTCCGAACCGTCAGACAATATGAGTTAGGGGAAAATTAACGAAAATGTTTATCCGGCGGGAAAATGTAAACGGAAGAAATTGAGTGAATGTGTTAATGTGTATGTGTGTGTAACTTGTGTGTGCTTATCTGTACACACACACATACAACTATATGAGTGTCGTGAATACGGATGACCGCTGCACATTAGGGCGGGTCGTTTAATGGTGGGATATTTTAATTTTTTAGGCATAGAGGCCTAAACATTTACATTTTTACGTTTTATTCTTCTAATTAAATTTCGCGCCAACACGACCCACATATTTTTTCGAGTGTTACGTTTGACAATAATTTTGCAGATATAGTAAGGTGACATAGGAAAAAATATGTAAACATTTTTGTATACTTTAGCGTCTACGTATTCTTCCCCGCTGATGCCTACGTAAAATTACGTGCTGAAAAAAATAATGATAATAAACAATTAAAAATAAAAATTCCACCTTCGCATGCCAAATACTATTGCAATTGAACTCACAGCATCATCATTATACCGCCACCGCTACAACCGCCGCCACCACCACACATTTACCATTTCCATTTTAGACATTTGTGGTCACATCAATGCGGAACTTGAAATCTCAATCACGATATTGTCACAAAATGTTGCATGCCACCACATTGCATGCATACGTGCGCGCCCAAAAATGTGCAATTTCAACCGCACAAAAAAAAAACAATAATCACAATAACAACAAGCAGAAGCATGCCACTAAATATAATCGCTTACGTTCGGTCAGCGTGTAAACGAACATACACACAAACACACGTAGATACACAGGCTGGACAAAATTGTTGCAAGTGATAGAAGATAGACGTGCCGTAGTTAGTTCTGCAAAATAAATTGGAATTTTAGTAGAAATAGCAGGTGTTTTGTGGGGTTCCGCCACACAACATACCGAAGAAGTGTCTAGGAATCTCTTGTAAACTTTCCGGGAGTCAGTGGTATTGGTTTTTCGACGGGAGACCCAATAAACTCGCGTCTATAAAACTTTTCAAACTTTCTTCTTCTTTTTTTTTTATAAATACGCGCGAAAATAATAAAAACAAAAAAAATTAGTGAGAAAATATAAACGAGACAGGTAAGAGGCTTTGTTTAATTGTCAACTACAGCTGATCTTGTCACCCCAAGCAGAAACAGTGTAATCAGCTGTTAGTGAAGTTGCAAACCTTATAGTTGCAAAGGCACTGTAGTAGTGTAGTAGAAGATTACTAGGGTAGGTCATAAACATAAAAAATAAAAAAATTAAAAATAATAATAAAATAAAAAATAAAAAATTTAAATTTAAAAAAATAAATTAAAATAAATATAAATTAAACCAATTAAAAAAAAAAAAAAAAAAAAAAAAAAAAAAAAAAAAAAAAAAAAAAAAATTATAATTATTAATAATAAAAATAATCAATAGTAAAAATAAAAATAGAAACTAACAGAATACCCAATAAAATTTAGTAGTAATAATAACAATAACTAACTATACGATCTAAATAACTTCTGATATATAACATACAAATAATAAGGCAAAAAGAAAAACTTATATATGAGTGTTACTAGGTCGCCCGTACAAGGGCGAAATATCCCAGAGGATGCAGGTCCCCCCCAAACAGGAATTAGAGGAATAGACAGTGGATTGTTAAACCCGCTTGCAAAGCGTCCCAGGCTTGCATACTCTCCGCCGAAGTCGCTGCCATGTTCGCCGGTTCCCGAACAACCGCCCGCAGATCTGCAAGGCCCCGCATGGGTCAAGCTAGGGGCAAAAATATGTGAGCTCCACGGCATGATGGACGATGGTAAGAGGAGGTCAGTAAACCAGCAGATGCGAGATTTAATCTCCGAGCTGTCGATACTGTACGAAAAAGTAAAGACCGACACCCGTTCAAAAGCTATAAGTGTAGCCTCGCAGACTACTCCAAAAGCTTTCACGAGCAAGCCGCAGCACAGAGAAAGGAGAGAAAATGAAATGCAGCATGGTAAATTAGTTGAAGCAGGATATGAGAGAAAAGCAAATGGCCCACATGAAGTAACAAAAATGGCTGAAGAACCCCAGTGGAAGACAGTACAGTCTAAAAGAAAGCCTAAAAAAGCAGTACGGCCGGACGCACTGATTATTAAAAGTAACTGCGGGGGATCATATGCAGATGTGCTAAAGATAGTCAAAAGCGACCCACAGCTTAAGCATGTTGGTAGTATGATAACCAAAAGCCGAAAGACGGCTAGCGGGGACCTTATACTCCAATTAGCAAAACCCACCGATACGCACACTAACGAGGTACAAAGTGCGGTTAAATCCGCGCTAGGTGAAAAGGCCTCGGTGCAAACGCTAACAGCAGTAACGGCGATTGAAATAAGAGACTTGGACGAACTTACAAGTAAAAAAGAGTTGTGTACCGCCTTGGAGCAAGAGTTTGAAGGGATACAGTTTGCCGAAACTTTCGTGAAGTCACTGAGAGGTGCCTACTGCGGAACTAAAACCGCCACTCTATTGGTCCCCGTTCCAGTAGCAAACAAACTGCTAGCAGCCGGTAAAGTGCGAATCGGATGGGTAATTGCCCGTATACGCGCGAAAACACAGCCAATAAAATGCTTCAAATGCCTGGAGTTTGGCCACCTCTCGAGAAATTGCAAAAGTTCGGTCGATGTTAAAAACACATGTTTCAACTGTGGGGAGCCGAATCACAAAGCTGCTGAGTGCAAAAAAGATTTAAAATGCGCAATATGCTCAAGAAGAAATGCGCCACAAGTAAAGCACAGAACTGGTGGCAGAGAATGTCCTTTTTACTTAGAGGCGGTTAAAAAAGCACGAGCACAATGAAATTTCTGCAATTAAACTTAAATCATTGCAAGGCTGCACAGGAGCTTCTGGAGCAGTCGATAGTAGAAAAGAATATCGACATAGCAATACTAAGTGAACCGTATGAGATCGGAAAAACCCCACTGTGGGCTAGTGACACCAACGGAAAATCAGCGGTATGGAGCTGTGCTAAAACGCCTTTTGCGATGGAACAACTAAAAGTGAAGCCATGCTACGTTTGCGTAAAAATATCGAAGCTATTCTTATACAGTTGTTATATACCGCCTAGCTACAGCCTTACTGAATTCGAAACCGTCCTAGATGGCCTGGTTGGCGACGCGAGAGGTAGATCCCCAGTGATAATTGCAGGCGATTTTAATGCATGGGCCAGAGAATGGGGAAGCCGATATACAAACGCCAAGGGAAGGGCTCTTCTTACAGCATTATCAATGCTGGAAGTGACGCTTGTTAACACAGGCGATAAACTTACCTTCCAAAGAGATGGAAGGGGATCTATTATCGATTTAACATTTGTAAGCAATACAATTTTCAAACGAACGTCGTGGCAAGTAAGCGAAGATTATACGCATAGCGACCATCAAGCTATTATATTTTCGATAAAAAACGATGAAGGGGCACAAAATACCTCGAGTGTAAAATCAGCTGGCTGGAGGCTGCACACATTAGACGAAGAAGGGCTCAAGGTGATGGTAACCGACATAATCCTCCCAGAAGGAGCAATTAATATGGCACACCACCTAATAGACGGAATTAAAGTAGCTTGCGACGCCTCCATGAGAAGAAAGTCCATATCTTTCCGACGCCCACCGGTGTATTGGTGGAACGAAGAGATTGCGCACCTACGCCGACAATGTAACAGCGCAAGGCGAAACTACCAAAGAGCCAGAAATCGAAACGCAAACTTTGCGGTGCAGCAAAGTGACTACAAAGAAAAGCGCACGGCGCTGAAACGGGCTATAAAAGCCAGTAAAACGAAATGTTTTCGAAGTCTATGTGACAGCGCAGATAAAGACCCCTGGGGTTCAGCATTTAAAGTAGTGACTGAAAAGCTACAAAAGTCGATACAACCGAAGATTTCATGCCCTAGAGAGTTGGAAAAAATAGTAAGCGCACTTTTCCCAGACCAACCACCATTTGAACGGGAAACATTTCCGCCTATAGAGTACGAAACGCCTCTAGTTACGGCAGAAGAAATTTTAAAAGCCGTTAAAAGCCTTAAAGAGAAAAAGGCACCAGGTCCTGATTTGATACCGAACCACATATTGAAGCTAACTGCAAATACCAACACCGAAGCGTTTGTACGGACGTACAATGAATGTCTTAAAGAAGGTATATTTCCCCCTATATGGAAGCGCCAGCGGTTAGTACTCCTACCAAAGACTGGTAAACATCCAGGAGACCCGTCCGCATACCGCCCAATATGCATGCTTGACACAGCCGGAAAACTGTTCGAACGAATCCTTAGCGATAGGCTGAGCTCAGAAATTGAAGCAGGGGGAAACCTCTCAGAAACGCAGTTCGGCTTTAGAAAAAAGCGATCAACAGTTGACGGGGCTATGCTTGTTAAGAAGCTGGCAGAAGAAGCGATAAGTGGAGTAAGATGGAAAGGCGGATCTAAGAAATATTGCTTGGTCATGACACTTGACGTTAAAAATGCGTTCAATTCCGCTAGCTGGAGGAAAATTATCGAATCTCTCCGTGGCTTTCAAGTATCAAGATATTTGCGAAAAATCATAAGTAACTACTTGGAAGATAGAGTCCTAGTATATGATACAGACGAAGGCAGCAAAGAGTATAATATAACCAGAGGAGTTCCTCAAGGATCCGTTCTTGGACCATTGCTCTGGAACATTATGTATGACGGCATTCTGCGCTTGCAAGTACCTAAAGGTTCAAAAATTGTTGGTTTTGCAGATGATATAGCGGTGGTTATTGTTGCCAAGCATATAAAAGACGTGGAGCGAGAGGCAAACCTCATGACTGCACGAATTCAGACATGGCTGGAAGAAAATGGCCTGCAGTTAGCCGAACAGAAAACTGAGGCAGTGTTAATTAGCAGCAGAAAAATCCTAGAGGTTATTAAAATTAATGTCGGAGGACATGAAATTGTTTCAAAAGCTGCCCTTAAATATCTAGGCATTATGTTTGACGCTCGATTAGTATTTAAGACTCACGTACAATATGCAGTCGAGAAAACAGAGAAGGTGGCAGCAGCGCTAACGAGGCTTATGGTAAATAAAGGAGGTCCTAAGCAGAAAAGTAGGCAGTTGTATGCAAGCGTAATACGCTCAGTACTACTATACGGGGCACCAATCTGGTCGGCTGCGCTTGAAAAAGTTTCATACGCAAAAGAAATGAGATCACTTTTTCGACTTTGCGCTATACGAGTGTGCAGTGCATTTAGAACAACCTCAGAAGAAGCGGCGCTAGTAGTGGCTGGGCTATGTCCAATCGAGATCTTGGTTAAAGAGGCTGTAGAAACCCCACTGAGTATTGCTGAACGCGAGGTGGTCAGGCGAAACTGTTTGCGGATGTGGCAGAGGCGGTGGAGCGCTGCAGGTAAGGGACGCTGGACGAATAGACTTATTCCTTCCTTAGATAAATGGTTAGATAGGCAACACGGTGAAGTAGATTTCCACCTTACCCAAATATTGACAGGTCACGGCTGCTTTAAGTCCTATTTATACAAGTATAAACATGATGATGACCCTTACTGCACCTTCTGTGCAAATCAGGTTGTTGAAGACGCCGAACACTGTTTTTTCGTCTGTCCGCGGTTTGCAATTGAAAGGGATGACTCGAGCACGAAGTTGAGGAGATCGCTTTCGGTTAAAAACCTTGTAGATACTATGCTCGAATCTAAAGAAAATTGGTCCGTTGTTTGCAATATGGCGAACAAAATCATAACTAAACTGCGTCAAGCGGAGCAACTCCGCAGAAATTCATAGAAAGGCAATAGGCCGCTCCCCCTCCGCGAAGTAATACTTAACGGTAGTTCCACGGAGCGAGGGAAACGGAGCAGGGGTGGGTTTTTAGTGCGGTGAGTCGAAAGGCAAGTCCCACACTTCGGCTTTCAATGCTTTGTGCCACCTCTAGAAAAAAAAAAAAAAAAAAAAAAACACAGGCTGGCTGTGCTTATTGGTTCGCGGGTTGGCTGGCTAGCTAGTCGGCAGCTGCATGCACAAATGTGGTGGTGGTGAACGAATGATGCACGCATGCAACAAAGATGCCAAAAATGCTCCAACTAACCCATAAAAATGTTACTGCAACGGTGCAATACCAGCCGATTCGGCATTGGCAGCATGCGATTAGAATAGAAGCGGCTCTTTTGTGGCAAACATTTACTCGCATAGAAGTTTGGTGAATTGCTCATCCATTCACCTGCCTTGCTGACTAACGACATTCGCCGCGTGTTACACTAGAAATTATTAATACATACTTATACGAGTATACATAAGTATATTTATGTGGTTGGTATTGAATATTCCCAACGCTGCGCTGCGGCTGGGACAGTTGCATGGACTGTGTGTGTGTGTGTGTGCGTGTCTGTTGGGTAAACTGTGTGACTGTGCCTCTGCGCATACATATACGTATATATATGTCATGCCACATTTGGTGCCACTGCGTATGGATTTTTATGTCAAACTTTTAATGTGTTGCTATTTTGCAATTTCCATCACTGATTTGCCACAATATTGATATTTATTACTTGTTTTGGCGATTGAATTAGCGATTGTGATGACATCGAATTGACAAAAGACTTTGTGTTGCTGTTGGGTATATTTCAATTATGTCGAATTTTAAATAGGATGTTGCTGAACGGAGTAATTATCAATTTGAAATGACGACACACGGTATACACGGGTTCAGAAAGTATATTTTTACGCAAAACCCCTTACTTCTGGAAAATTCTTATAGTCGTCAAGCCTACTATACCAAGTCGCTTTCTGTAAAATTAAAAAGACGTTATATTTTTTTACTTTTAGTAAATTGATTGGCCAGATTTTCTATATACGAAATTTTTTCTAAATCTTTTTCCTGTTTTGTTAAGTTTAGATTTTAAATTAAAAAAAACAAATCATTATGTTACGAAAACGCTAAACAATTAAGTTTCATACGTTGTAGAAATTAAGAAAACTTAATGTTTTATTAAAATTGTTAGTTTATTAAAACTCAATTTTTTTCAAAAATAGTAAAAAAAAAATAACAAAAGTTTCTAGTGTGCATATTCTTAGTCTATACACTTTCAGTATAATATTGCGCAAGTTGCAAGACTATTTTTAAAATTTGTAAGATGCTATTGTAAAAAAAGCACCCAAAATTTTTTTCTTGAAAGCCAATGATTGAGGAAAAACAAATAAATTTCTTCAATATACTTAATAAAAAATATGATATAACATTTTTCCTCTTCTTATTGCTCGACATGGGGGAAAGCTTGTGTATATTCAAAGTATTTTCCCAACTTTCTTTGGGGGTCGAGCGAAAGCAGGGTGTGGATGAAGCGCAATATAGTGCCCAGGTTACCCTAGACACCTAGCCAATCCCACATCAAGACCGTAGTGCACGATGAGGAATCGTACCCTTCCAGAGGTGACCCTGTTTCCACTGAACACTACGGATCTAGACCCGGAGGGTGTCGAAACTACCCTTCCCCCCTAATCCAGGGTGTCATGCGTCACCGTGCCCATGGATGGTTTGCAGTCAGGGGGCTTTTCCGACTGTATTCTAACGGCGCCTCCCGGACACCGGTCCGCCTCCGGGAGTAACGGTGGACTTGCTGCGGCATGGGGCTCTGCCGTAGTCGACCGTTCCCTTCCCCTTCCTTTTTACTTCCGGCCACCGAACGGTCTCGGCTCAATAGGTGGCCAAAGAACCAGAAATATGAATAAAACGAATCAACCAGCCTCGGAACCCTGCACGGGTAGTGCCGCCGACGGACACGGCGAAGTTACGTCCAACCCTGTCTCGGGAACCGCAACGACGGTGCCGAAAGGGCCTACACGGCCCAAAACCCTACTTCGGTCCTCCGCAGCGACTGGAAATATGGCCCCACCCCTTGAGGGAAAGCCATACTCCGGGGAAGCCGGAAGTACTAAGCCCCTCGAGGGAAAGTCGCTTCCGGTGGAAAAGCTGAGGACGATCAATCCCCCCAGGCCCACCAAGGTCTCTCCTACCCTGCACAGTTTGGTGATAAAACAGGGGTCCTCTACGGACAAAAAACCAACCACCGCTGCGCAAAACACTGGCAAAGCCATTAAGCCTCACGTCAGGGCCCAGCGCGACCGAAGGGCAGCCCCGAAGGTCATCAAACGGCTGGAGGCTATACCGTACGCCCAACTGACGGAGGCACAGAAATCCTCCCTCGAGTGGGCTAAGGGAGTCCTGAACGCCAGCGGAAAGCGCCTCTCAGGGAACGGCGAGAAGGACATACCTCCCACTCGCACGGACCAGAAGAAGGACCTGGCCTCTAAGAGACAGCGATCTCAAGACGATACCCCCAGTGGATCGAAGAGGCACAGGACTTCCTCCCCCCCGAACCGTCGGTCGATGGCCATATCAGCCAAGGCTTTTAGCGAGGCTGCGAAGGAGCACCTGACGCTGGCTGTGCTCGATAAGAGCCATCCCGACGGGAACATCAGCACGGACAATTGGAAGTCCGTCTTGATGGGTCTCTGCAGGGTCTATAAGGGCATACTCCTGAAGTATCCCGGCCCTGCACCAGTCGTCCGCGACGCCGGCTGGTATCAAGGGCGAACCAAGCTGGTCGCGTGCGCGGACGAACGTGCAGTCCGGCTGTACAAGGAGGCAATCTCCTCGGTGGGACAGCTGTGGCCCGGGGCAGACTTGATGGCTGTCCACAGGGACGAGATCCCTAAGCGGCCTCGAGCCTGGGCTTGGGTCCCAGCGGAACCATCCAAACCGCAGGAGATCCTCGAGCTCATCCGCCTTGGCAACGGAGATCTACCCACCAATGATTGGAGGATAGTCCGAGTTGGCGAGACCAAGGAGAAGCAGCGCTACGTTGACCTCGTCATCAACGATGCTTCTATCCCAGTGCTCGCGGACTGTGGTGGGGTAATAAGCTACGGCTTCTACTCCATCACCATTAAGGTCCACAAGAGGGCGGAGGGAGCCAGACAGACGGACCAGACGGGCAACGCCTCGAGCGCACCCGACTCCGTTACTACTCTCACTGGCGAGGGGGCCAACAAACCGGGAGACACCTCGAGCGTCCCCAAGGCCCCGGAGCCAGACTCCAACAGCATATTAAAACCGATCGCCTTGAGCGCAACGGAGGACATCCCATCGGGGGTATCGGACGTCGCGACGGATGCTAAGAGCGAAACGGGCTCAGTATCCGCATACGTCGGGTCGATATACAGCCGATGGGTAGCACCTGATGATGAGGACCAGCTTCTGGCTTCGGAATCTGAGGAGGCGGACCTTGACATCACAGTCAGGGCCGTCACCCAAAGAGAAGAGCCAGAGGCAATGGACGTCGGTAATTCTAGAGATGGTGCGGATTCTCCAAATTAATCTGCACCACTCCAAGGCAGCTTCGGCTGCCCTCCTTCTGCGACTCAGCGAAAGGGCTGAGGACATCATTCTCGTCCAAGAGCCGTGGATCGTCAGAAACAGGGTTTGCGGACTGAACTCTGATGCCTACCAAACGGTAACAGCCCCAGTAGCAGGTAGGATCAGAGCATGTATTCTTATTAAAAAAGCACTTTCTTATATTCTCCTCTCTCAATACAGCGACGAAGACACAGTATGCGTAAGCGTCCAGCTTAAAGAGAGCGTCGTCTGGTTCCTGACGAGCTATATGGCCCACGACAGCCAATCTCTCCCTCCAATAAGACTGAAGGAAGCCATCATAGGGGCTGAAAAAGGAAAACTCCCGGTCATAATTGGAGCCGATTCGAACTCACATCATGAGATATGGGGCTCAAGCGATACCAACCCTCGAGGTGAGTGTTTACTTGATTTTATATTAGCAAATAATTTATATATATGCAACCGGGGGAACGATCCCACCTTCATGACCTCTGTCAGAAGAGAAGTGCTGGACATCACCATCGCATCAGGCAGCCTGTCAGACCTGATAAGCAACTGGCAAGTGTCCAAATAGCACTCCTTTTCCGACCACCTATACATAACTTTCAAGTTAACTCTCAATCCTACTACTCTAACGGCATACAGGAATAAGAGGCGGACGGATTGGCAGAAATATAAAAACGTCCTCCAAGCCTCTCTGTCCAGACACGTTTATCACGGTAGGCTAGGCCTATCGCAAACACCTGACGAAGCGAGTCCCTCAAACACGAAGGTCGTTTCTCTCGGTGAGCTTGACTCATCGTCAAAAATAGATGAAGCGGTAGACCTTATAACAAACGCATGCAATTCCGCTTTTAGAGTCTCCTGTCCTAAGACCCTCCCGAAGGGTAAAAAGAAACCCCAGTGGTGGAATCTAGAGATTTCAGCACTCAGAAAAGAGAGCAGGCGCCTCTTTAACCTAGCCAAGAGGACAGGTCTTTGGCAACCATACAAAGACGCTCTTAAAACTTTCAAGAAGGCCATTAAGACAGCACAACGCAAATCTTGGCAAAACTTCTGTAACAACATAGAAGAAAACTCCGAAGCCAACAGGCTGAGGAAGGTTCTCTCGAAAAGTGCCCCACCGACAAACTCTATTCAAAAACCAAACGGAGAATGGACATCTACAACCGACGAAATGCTGGAGCTACTAATGACCACCCACTTCCCTGGGTGCTCTGATGACTCCAATATCGCGCCAGGTCTGCAAGCCAATTCACTCTCAGGGAATACCGCAGGAGACATAGTGAGGTACGATAAGGTGGAATGGGCAGTGATGTCCTTCGAACCCTACAAATCTCCAGGACCAGACGGAATTTTCCCCGCACAACTGCAAGCAGCGAAGGACCTTCTTTGTCCCCTCCTTACACAGATCTTTACAGCATGCCTTACCCTCACCCACATTCCATATGAGTGGACGAAGGCGAAAGTCGTTTTTCTACCAAAGGGAGGCAGGGCAGCTCATGCAAAACCCAAGGACTTCAGGCCCATAAGCCTCACCTCGTTCCTTATCAAAACCCTTGAGAGGCTCATAGATGAGCACTTTCGACGAAATATAAGGAAAGACAAACTCTCTCCCAACCAGCATGCATACTCAAAAGGCAAATCCGTGGAGACTGCTCTCCATGACATCGTCTCAACGATTGAGAAAGGGTTGGCCATAAAGGAGTTCACGCTGGGGATCTTTCTAGACATCGAGGGAGCTTTCAACAATGTCTATCCCGAAGCGGTTATCAAATCACTTTGTATGGTGGGGATACAGCAGGGACTGGTGGACTTTGTGGGGCTCCTTCTCAGGAAAAGATCGATTTTCTCAACAGTAGGGGACAGCTCTAAATCCAAACATGTGGCTAGAGCCACACCCCAGGGAGGTGTTCTGTCACCTTTACTCTGGAACCTTACTGTAAACGACTTACTCTTAAACCTCAAGAGCACCGGCTGCAAGGTCGTGGCATATGCTGACGACTTGGCAATCACAGCAACGGGCAAACATCTTCAGGTCATAAGCGATTTACTGCAAAACGCTCTAAATACCGTAGCTCGCTGGTCGGTGGAATTTGGACTTAACGTCAATCCCTCCAAGACCGAAGCAGTGCTCTTTACAAGGAAATACAAAATTCCCGTTTTCAAACTACCATCCGTAAACGGAGTGGTTCTCAATCTCTCAACCGAGGTCAAATATCTCGGAATTGTACTAGACAAAAAACTCGACTGGAGGCGGAATATTGAAGACCGCTCCAAGAAAGCTATTGTTGCTCTATACGCCTGTAAGACGGCCGTGGGGAAGAAGTGGGGTATAAAGCCACACATTATACACTGGATGTACACAGCTGTGATAAGACCCATTCTCTTCTACGGGATTGTCGTATGGTGGCCGGCATTGAGCAGGACGCGTACCAGAGCCAAGCTAGAACGGGTCCAGAGGGCGGCCGCAATGCTCACCACGGGAGCACTGCCCTCTACACCCACCAAATCTCTGGAAATAATGTTGAATCTCCCACCGGTGGATCTCTACGGCAATTTTCTGGCGGCCTGCAGTGCGGCCAGGCTAAATGCGATCCTTCCGTGGAGAAATCTTAACCATGGGCACTCGATGGTTCTGGAAACTCTGCCCGACAACCCGATAAGGTTGGATTATATTATACACCCTCCATTCTCTGGAAATAGATTCTCCACAAGAATCCCAGAGAGGAGCGAATGGATAGGTATCGTAGACCTGGATCCAGGATCGACAGCTATATACACAGATGGTTCCAAGTTAAACGAACGAGTAGGCAGCGGGATTTACTCTAGTGAACTCGATCTAAACCTCAGTCTTCGTCTACCGGACCACTGCAGTGTTTTCCAGGCCGAACTAAATGCAATAATGGAAGCAGCTCGTGGCCTTACAACGTGCACCTCTTTAGAACGAGGCATTACCATTTATTCTGACAGCCAGGCTGCTATCAAATCTCTGACATCCAACGGTACAACCTCCAAGGTAGCCTTTGAATGCAGAGCAGCTCTAAACCAGCTGGCAGATATGTGCTCCGTATGTGTTGCATGGGTCCCTGGCCATAAGGACATTCCTGGCAACTGCCTGGCTGATGAACTAGCAAGAAAAGGGACGGAACTAACTATGATAAACTCTGCTCAAGAGGCGGGTTTACCCTTGGCATCCTATAAATACAGATTAAGATCTGAGCTTATGGGTAAGGTAAATGTAAGGTGGGCATCGGAGCCCACCTGCCACATTACCAGACAAATCTGGCCAGAAGCCGATGAGAGGCGCTCTAAAGCTCTCACTATGCTTGGCCGCTCCTCTCTCAGATTAGTAGTTGGGGTGATAACCGGGCACTGCCTCATGGGCACGCATGGGGAAAGGCTGGGCTACGCAACAAATGATTTTTGCCGCAGCTGCCGAAACGAGGAGGAGGTGGAGAGTATTGAGCACTACCTCTGCCACTGCCCCGGCTTGGCCAAGACGCGCAGTAAAGCTTTTAAAAGTTACTTTCTGGACTGTCTAGCTGACTTGAACTCAGCAAACATCTCCAACTTTCTACTCTACATTAAGCGCACAGGATGGTTCAATTTTTGAAAGAAGGGAGGGAGGAAATGCATGGCTTATGCCAGTGGTATCACAACGGGCTTCTTACGGCCTAAGTGTGCCACCGTGCTCCTGTGCGGTGGCAGCCACCCTAACCTAACCTAACCTAACCTTGGTAAACTATTAAAAGTAAAAATAATTATGGCAATCAATAATTAGATATTGTAGTAAGAAAAAAATTTTTCAATTAATCATTAGTTTTTTATTTTAAGTCTTTTATTATTACGAGTAATTATCAGCGAGATACATTTTTTTTAGTCTTCAAATACTTTTGTTTTGCGACTTGTATGGAGTCTTTTCATAATTATCAATGTGATGAATACCATACTTTTATATTTATTCTTATAAAACTCTTCGCAAAAGTTATGATTGTAAATATTTTTAAGTTTTCAAGGACGGTACCAAATTCGGGGCTAGTTCGGGATCAGTTCGGGACTAGGCTCTAACTCAGTTTTGTCACCAAATAGTCCCAAAAAAGTCGTGAACTAGCTGTTAACTAGTCCTGCAAAGGTTACATAATAGTCCCGAACTGGTCGTTAACCAATCCCGAAATGGTACTGAATAAGCCCCACCCTTCAAACCTTAAATACGTTTTTTTATGAGAAGACTTTTATCATGCACGTCTCAAAATAAAAGTCCTTGAAGACTTAAAAAAATATTTTGCAGACACTTATATTGAGAAGACGTTTATAGTGTAAGTGTCGAAACAATACTTATCGATGATTTCAAAAACTGTTTCCACTTATAATTAAATATTATCAAAAGACTTTTGTAACTCTATTGAAAATTGGATAACTATTTTAAAATCACACCATGCAAAAATTTTAATTATGAATCTTTTCGTAAAACGTATTGCTCGAAATTGAATTCCTGTACGTAGGGACAAACAAAAGTTCGCTTAGCTCCTAAAATTAAAAAAAAAAATCCAAAATACCAAATTCTTTGCAATAATTTTATGAGACTTTATTCTAAATATCAGAAAAATCGGTTAAAATATAAACTTGTAAACGCAAAATATCTGGCCTTAGGTCAGACGAAATTCCTCCACCAACGCAAACCGAAATTCGTTATACGATTCTCTTCGATTTTTGGCGTAAGCTAAAGCTTCTACAAATATTCACTGAATGTCAAAATGCATATGGCACGATTGCACCATGTCCACAGACTATTTCTAAGTGGTTCCGAAGATTTCAGACGTGAAATTTTTCTGTAGAGCAAGAGTCGAAATCATCCAGGGTTAGACGGTAACTTCCGTATACCATGGAAGGAGGCTACTTACTAAAAGCTTTAAAAAATTTGTTGAAGAACGAGAAGAAAGAGGATTCGCGTCGACCAACTTACACTGTTGAATTATCGAGTAGCTTTATTGAAATTTGAGAAGAGACAATTGATTCTGTTAATTCTCAACTTGATAAGCTTAAAAAGCTAAATTTTAAACAATGTTTTTAGAAATGGATTTATAGGCTTATGAAGTGCTTTAGAATGAAAGGCGATTATGAAGAGAAGAAAAACAGACAAAGATTTAGAGTTATTACGAAATGATTATATTTTTTTCTAGTTAGCGAATTTTTGTCAGCCATACGAAGGGGCACTTACTTATTTCACACTTTCAAATCAAGCAATGAGATTAACATGTCGGGCATACACATTTTTTTCCACAGTATTGATGCGCTGCAAATTCATTACGGGTCTTTTCAGCTTCGACTCTTCTTGAAAAGTTCACATTGACAAATGGTTTTTTCACTCAAAGAATCAATGTTTCTATTCAAATTGTTAGTAGCCGTACATCCACATCGAAAGGAGACACATGATGACAAACGATGTATAAGAAACTTTATAAAATTCACAGCAAACAGCACATTTGCCAACTTCATCCCACAATTTTGTAGCCATAAAAATTGCTTTACAAATCATATTTAAAAAACTTTGACTTAAACGTGCAACATCAAAGTAGTAAGTAACTCTAGGAGTACATATATTGAGAATTAGTGCTAAAGTAGCAAAACTTTTTGGTAGTAGCAGCATACAATGCGTGCCAGCAACAATTGCCAAACGCAAATAGCAATAAAATTGGATATGTGTAAATGCAACAAAGAGCAGACAGCAATCACAATAACAATGTATAAATATAACAAGTAAGCAAGCGTGAACCGCATGCCGCCAACGAAAACAAATAAAAAATCACAAAAATTAAAGTGCTGCCAACTAAATAGTTAGTACTTCACACACTGACAATAGCAACAGCGTGCAACCAGCAACCGACAACACATACTCGTAGTGAACAAACTAAACATTCTACAATGTTGCTTGTTTAACTGCTGCTGTGCAATGTTTAGCTGCTGTGCTGTGCGCCACAACATAACATTATCAACAAACAACAAAGTGGCAATTAACATATAAAGTGTGTGGTGAGGAGTGGCGATTAGCAGTGTTGGGAAGATGAAGGGCGCGACGGACACAGCTGCGCAGAAGCGGTAGTTCGCCGCAATAATGTGTATGTATGTATGCACATTAGACTGTGCCAAATAAATATAATATATTTTTTATTTGGTCCCATATCTAAATTTCGTTGAGAGTTACGAAAAAAAAATTGTGTCAAAATTTAAAGCCCTTTCTTCTTCATTTTTCGGTTAGCGATAAATAAACCAAATATAAAAAAATCCTTTATTTTATAGTTGATTAAATTATAATTCGTTCTATAATTTTTATTTTTAATTATTGACGAACACTTATTGAACTACTTTCAAATGAAAAGAACATATTAATTAAATTTTTCTAGGAATATCTATGATCTAAAAAAATAGTTTTTATGCTTTAATTGATTGTCGTATGATACTATAGAAGTTAAAAATAATTTTATAAAATTTTGTTATATATTGGCCTTATAAATGTTTAATACTTGACAAATTCATTGAGCTTGAGGACAGTTCTAATGAAGATTTTATTTGCAAAAACAACAACAGATTTCAAATGGTAGAAGTTATAGTAATATTTCGGAAATTGTAATGTTCGTTCTTAACTTGTGCGCGCCCACACGTTGGCTTTTGCTGCCACACGTTAGGCGCCACTTTGGGTAATGGTTTTAGGTGTAGCACGCAGGCTACCATATTAGTGTTCACACACACCAAATCTTACGAGTATGTCATAATGTTGTTACACTACTGCAAGAAGAAAAGGAACCGGATGCAACCGAGAAGTAATACGCCGGATTTACGGCTTCAGAGTCTTTTACACTTTGACCGTTGGGAGCGAGGTCTATCGGGGCCCGTCTTGGCGGCTAACAAGCAGTGGTTGGGGAGTTCGCGACCTCTTCCCTAAGATCTATGTCATTACAATGCTATTACAGAGCCCCTATTTTGTTTTAGAAATCACAAAAAAATTATAACCATGGTTGTGGTAAAGAAAAAAATTTTGTAAGAAAATGTACCTGGAATGGTTGATTAAAACGGAAACTAAATGAAAAGAAAAATACAGAAACTAAACATGTTTGCACGCTGGGAGCAGCGAAGTTTTACCCGCGCTCGCGCTTCTGCACCCACCCTACCATGGCCTTTCTTGCGCTTAAAAAAAATGTTTGTTAGGCCCCTTAAGCACGCTTACCACTTCACTTCATTACCCGGAAAACAATTGGAACAAGATTATAAAGACATTTTTAAGATTTCAAAGTGCTATTCGAATTTGCTTTTAATCTCAAGTAATATTCATTTTTTCCACAAAACTTATTGAAATAACGCATAATGTATTCTTATATACTATTTCCCTTAACAATAAGCATAATCATTTATTCCTGTTCAACATACCATCAATAAAAATTAGGATATTCGTAACATTTATATTTATTCCTCCCGGAAATGTTTTATAAGAACAACCAAGCTAATTTCGAAATTATTCTTCTAATTCTCAAAAAGAAACAAATTTAATTCATAATTACGTTTTTACAATTTCCAGAATTAGGAGTTATTTAAGTTTTGCAAAAACTCATTTTAATCGCTACTAACATTAATTTTAAGGGGTAGTCTCAGCTGAGCCATGATGTTGAACATTATTTTTATGTGGTCATTGACCTGCATTTAATTATTTTACATATGCATAAGTACAAACAAAAATATATATACATATGTATGTATGTAAGATAATGAGAGAAAATGAAAAACTAGATCATATGTATGTATGCACATACATGTCTGTATGCGTGATCTCTCAAAAGATCGACAAATTACTGTAACTCAATATGCTCATATTCGCATGCAGTATACAAACATATATATATATTCACATATGTATACATAACAAATGGCAAAATTTTATAAAAGTTAAATAAAATATGTATGTAGAAACAAAATGAATCACTTACATTTGACATCGATGAAGCGTAGAAGGCCTTCCATGCTCGTCGTTGTTGCTATATTTATGAGCAAAATTGTTGTTATTAATTTACAATAATTTTTGAAATAAACCTTAATGAGCCTTGCATTTCTTAAACCAATTTTCTACGTTTCCTCCTTAAACTTACATAGTCATAAAAAAATATTGGTACCAAGCTGAGAATTATTAGTCTATCATGGTGATCATAAATTTTCGTTTGTATACGGTTTTATCCCGCCTGCCAGAAAACTTATATATGTATGTACATAGGTATGTGCTTACAGAGAAAATTAGGAAAAGCAAAAGTAACAATGATATACTAAAACAATTTTAATAGATCATACCGCTCTCTCAAACCTAATTAATATGTTTTTAACATTTAAATTCTGTAATTTTGAGTTTATGCATTTGAGAGAGTAAAGAAAATGAAACAGCAAAGAAACAATGTTAAGGAGATCAGTTCATGACCATGTGCATGGATCAGCTGATTTGCCATGCGTACCTAATGTACGTATGTAATGTATGTATGTATCTCTGTACGTATGCAACTCTTTCTTGTTTCTTAATATATGTATGTTTAATGTAGGTATGTCTTACACCTAATACAAAGTGATGCCTAAGTATAAAAACTAATTTCTTACACTAACTTTTTATGTTCACTAACTAGATTATTAACTCATTTTTAGTAATTTATAAAATCATTTTTTTTGGTGATTTAGGTTATGAATTAACACTATTAAGAGGTAAGTATTTATATATAAAAAAAGGTTAAATGTTATGAAGAAAAGCTTGTAAGAATGTGATTATCGAATCGCCAATCTTAGAATTTCGTTTCTTTAAATAATCCTTTGGGTTCAAACATCTTGCAAGAATTGTAAGGAAATTTAAGGCTCTTTAATGATTTATACTGTGTTAGCATCCGAGCTCTAGTTTCCATGTTGAGAAGGGATTTTAACGCAAAGTAACTGAACGGTGTACATATGTATATATGTATGTGCAGGTGGTGGTTAGACTTTGTTCCGACAATCAAGGTAAGCCATAAATCCCGCGTTTTCCCAATGATACGGGGGCACGTGTGTCTTTCGAGGTATGTATATATCGCTATAAATTGCGAAATGCCAGAGAAATTGAATGTCTGTTGATGATAATTAGTTTTTAGAAACCCTTGAAAAATTTTGCATTTTACGACAAAAAGAAAAACTAAAAAAAGGTAATCTTACCAAGTGTAAACTTGTACTGCGGCACGTTAATCCGCTAAGGTAGCCAAGGACTCCTTAATTTTAGTTCGCTAATTTATATGTATAAATTTATTTGAACGTTCATAACTAAACTTTGACAAGGACACTTGTATTTTATTTTTCACCGCACAATTCAATTTAACACTTGCTCTGCTCGCTGGTCTGTCGGAAAAGAAGGAAAATGGTACAGAGGATGCTGTACAAAGATTTGACAGATCACTGTGCAAGTCGTTTAAGTGTTATATCCGCCATATGACAATGACGTAAATATATGTATATAACAGTCAATAATTTCTGTAATAGATTTTATTGAACTGATATGTACATTTTATTGAATTGACCTAAAAAATTGACTTGAAATTTTATGATAAAAGAAATATTTGGGGAATAAGTAAACAAATTAAAAACTTAGAAACGCCCATTACAAACTGGATAATGCGATATTTTTTAAAGAGGAGCATTAGCCTGAAAAGGGCAGTTAGCTTCGTATATCTTTAGCATGGAATGTTCCTATTTGCCTGCCTTGAAGGTCTTCTAACACATAATAGGAATTTCCTATTTTCGCCTTAATTCTTGCTTTTAGAAAAGAGTGGCTGAGCTTAGCATTGACGTTTTTCTCGAAATTGCTCTGGGCAAAGTTTCGACGGAAAACTTCTTGCCCTAGTCTAAACGATACGGGTTTAGATCGTAGATTGTATTGTCTACTGTTTTGCTTGTAAGCTTTAGTCAAATTGTCTTTTAATTTGGTTCTCATTAAAATAAGTTCGTCATCGCGTGACAGTCTAATGGCTGGTTCATCTAATTGCTGGAGGTTTCTCAAAAGTTCATATGATGACCCGTGATTTATCATATCGAAACCGAACAAAGCGTGATATGGTGAGCAGTTCAATGCTTGATGAAGGGAATTCCTGAGCGCACAACTAATAGCATTTATATTTATATCCCACTCACGATGATCGCTTTTCAGGTATGCCCTGATAGCAGCTATCAATGAGCGATTTACGCGCTCAGAAGCGTTTGATTGTGGTGAATATAAGGCAGTTAAAACATGCTTTACGCCATGTTTTGTTAGAAATGCCTCAAAATCATTAGCTTTAAACTGAGAGCCATTATCGGTGACAATAATTTCCGGTATACCATAAACAAGGAAAATCTGATTTTTTAGAAAATGGACTATTAAGTTGGTGGTAAATTTTTTTAATGGACAAAGCCAATGGAATTTTGATAAATGGTCCATTACAATAAGCAAGCCAATATTACCAGACTTACTCCTTGGGTACGGTCCCAAGATATCGACATATAGTCGTTGAAAAGGTCTGTCTGAAATCGCTTGATTACCCATCGGCGGACGTAAGGTCACGTTCGGTGCTTTTGTCATTTTGCATGTTTCGCATTTTCGTACATACGCTTTGACATCCCTTACCATTCCTGGCCAATATAAATTTCTGCGAAGCAAATCTAATGTTTTAGACATTCCACCATGAGCTGCAATCAAGTCATCATGTGCGTGTGACAGTACTTCATTACGAAGCTCAAGAGGAACCCAAAGTTTCCAAGCATTTTGCTCCGATTCAGAGGTGCCGTTGGAGTGTTGTGTTCGAATATAAACATATTTTTCAATAATTTTTATATCCGGATACTTTTCTGAATTTTTCAAAATTTTCTCTTTCAGATCCTCATAATCTTTTGCATAAAAATATGAAGAGGCTAGATCGATTGGTGGCCCTATTTCTAAAGCGTTAACTTCTCCGTGCATCCTAGAAAGGGCATCTGGTACAATATTTTCTTTTCCTTTTCTGTGACTGATAGTAAATTTGAAACTTTGCAACTTTAAAACCCACCTGGCTAAACGACCATTTAACTTTGGTTGCCGCATGAGCCATAAAAGACTCGAGTGGTCAGTTATTACCTCGAATTCTTGCAATTCCAAATAACAGCGAAAGCGTTCTATTGCCTGCATGGCAGCTAGACATTCGCGCTCGGTTACACTGTAGTTGCGTTGCGCAGAGTTTAATTTTTTTGACATAAATGCCACAGGACATTCATCGCCGTCGTCGTTGAGTTGAACTAGAACAGCGCCGATGCCATAGTCACTCGCGTCGCAGTGCACGTAAAATTTTTTTTCAAAATTCGGGTTTTGCAAAACGGGGGCTGTGGTTAGCAGTCGCTTCACTTTTTCAAATGCAACTTGCGCAGCATCTGTCCACAAAAATTCTTTTTTGGTCGAAAGGACTTCAGTAATAGGGAAAGTTACTTCCGCGAAATTTTCTATGAATCGTCTATACCATCCTGCAATTCCAAGAAAACCGCGTATTTGTTTAAACGTTTTTGGAATTGGCCAGTTCAAAATGGATTCAACCTTTTCCGGATCCGTTGCTATACCGCCATGACCGATAACATAGCCAAGGTATTTAATTTTGGTAACACAAAATTGACTTTTCTTAATGTTTATCGTTAAATTCGCTTTCCGGAATTGTTCAGCGATTCGTACTAAAACTGAAAGGTGAGATTCGAATGTATCCGACACGATGCATAAGTCATCCAAGTATCCGAAGACGCAATTCCTAAGGTCAGGTGGAATGATCTCATCCATTAATCTACACATTGTTTGCGCTGCGTTGCACAAACCGAATGGCATTACCATGAATTGATATAAGGGCCGACCAGGTACTGTAAATGCTGTCAGTGCTTTTGACCGTTCTGTAAGCGCAATCTGCCAGTATGCATCTTTTAAATCGATTTTAGTTATAATATGTGCCTTTGGCAATCGCGACAATATACCTTCTATCATTGGAAGTGGATACGCATCCTTTTGTGTCACTTCGTTAATTTTTCTCGCATCAAGACATAAGCGGATTTTATTTGGCTTAATGACCATGCGCATTGGTGAGCTCCAGGCACTATTGGATTTTTCAATGACACCTAAACTCAACATTCTATCAATTTCTTTGTATATTAGTTGTTCTACCCCTGGGGAAACAGGATAAAAGCGTTGTTTAACAGGCTTTGCGTCGCCAACGTCAATATCATGCGTAAGCAAACTAGTTCTGCCTAAACCTATCTTTTCGAAATCGGGAAATAAGGCTTTAACTGCTACAAGCTGTCGACATTGATCCTCCGTCAACAGACATGAATCCGAGTTTGAAGAGTTGGTGACAAGATCTTTCGCAGAGTTGTCTAAAGATACATTAGAAATAATGTTTGGTGCTAGGCCGAAAGTTTTCCAGAAATCAATGCCTAGAATCAAGTTTTGTTCTAACGACGGAATAACGAATAGAGTAAGTTTTCTTGTCTGGTTTTTGTAATCGATATTAACTGTCAGACTGCCTAAAACCTGATGTGGTTTACCATCAGCTGTTTTGACATTAGAGTGTATTTTTCTAAATTGAGGCAATTCAGTAATATTTCCTTTTGCGAGCGTCGAACCCACGCAGCTTATGTTTGCTCCAGTGTCCAGCAAACCGAATACTGTTTTATTAAGAACTTTGACTTCAGCGTAATAAAGTGAATCCTTTTCATTTAAAACTGCTGAAACAAGATATTTTTTTGTTGTACGCAACGCTTTCCAAAAGCGTCTTAATCGTAAAGTTGATCTTCGTGGCTTTTTATGATGATTTGAAATTTTTGGGTATTCTTTGAAAATTCGAGCTTTTGCTTCAATATAATTCCGCATGCGCTCGTGGAATGGTCTGATTGGATAAAGAATTTTGTCCAATCCATTAGGCTTCTCCTCGCTCTTTAACGTTTCATAAGGCAACGTGTCGTCGACTGATTGCGATGACGCTGAGCTAGCCGGTCTTGAATTATGAAAGGTATTTTGTAATTTTACTTGGGTGACATCCCTTTCTTCCCGAATGTCCCCTTGTGCGAGTTTTTTGCTTTCGCAAGACAAATTTCGCACTGAGGTTTGTAAACATTTTTGGCCCCACACCCGTAACAAAAGATTTTTCGTTCTTGCAGACACATATCCCACATATGTCCTTCAATGTCACAATTCCAACAAACAAGTGTACGTGGCGTTTTCGCTATCGTTGCGACTCTAGATATGGGATCA
The DNA here is from genome assembly GCA_963971545.1 of Philophylla caesio. NCBI lineage: Eukaryota > Metazoa > Arthropoda > Insecta > Diptera > Tephritidae > Philophylla > Philophylla caesio. The sequence continues at coordinate 15,884,243 of OZ020608.1, forward strand.
GTATCTACATTACAATTTTCTTCCTCAACATCTTCTTCACGTAATGCTGCTATATTACGTCTGGGAACAGCTGTTCGAGCTGGTTGGGATCGTCTATATGATTCCTCATTTAAAAGGTATTCGCGCCTTTGGACGAGTTTCCGGAGATGCGCTGTCGACTGAATCGGAATGTATAAAAGTTCGTGTCGTATGTCAGACCTTAAATTTCTTGTTACTATTTCGATTAATTCTGATTCGTCTAAAGGAATGGGTAAACGATCAACCATTGTAACGATGGCGTCGTGGAATTGCTCGTAAGTTTCACCGGGACGTTGCTTCCGACTTCGAATTTCTTCACAAATGTCGTAATTAGAGCGGTAATCTTTAAACTCATACTTAAGTGCCGCACAAAACGGTTGCCATTCTACTCTGGGCACTTGTTTGTGGTATCTCCAGTACCATGACTTAGCCTTACCAGATAATAAGATATGCAGATTTTTGCAAACTGCAGAAAAATCATTACTTAAAGTTTGAGCAGTCAGTGAACGAATTCGATAAATAAATTCTTCACAGCTCAGGCCTGTTGATGAACCATCAAAAGTAATGCGCCAGTTTTGTATAGTGGTGGTTACCCTATCTGGTCGCAAAATGTCTAAATTGTTATGAAAAGTAGTTGGGTTTGGATATTGACCATTTGCCACGTTGGCATTTACAGAAGTGTCGTTTTGGGTCTCCGGTTGAGTGGTTTGCAAATTCAAGCTCGCGAACAAACGTTGAACTGTCGTTTCAACCATTTGGCCAATCTGCCTATAGTCAACTAAATTTGCGTTTTGACCCTGCATAACATTTTGGTTATGCCGACTTCGACGGTGGTGGTGAGAACGAACACCACTAGGTGCCGAATGATGCGTGTTGCTGTCATCCCCGATGGATGGAAGATTATGTTCGTCAAGTACAGGAAGAGAAAGATTTCCGTCATCTGCGAATAGATTCGGTACATCCTTTACCGCTTCCTCATAAAGTCTACGGTGGGCTTGCCTTGTATTATATCGAGGCACGGCTCCTTGAGCACTTCCTCGACCACGAGAAGATTTGTTGGCATCCGCCACATGAAGTTGCGCTTGCGGACTTTGCCTCAAAATAATCTTTTTAAGATCCTGTTGCCTACAAGTTCTCCTACAACAAGGGCATTCCTGTGAATCACTTAGCCAATTAGTAATGCACTTATTGTGATAAACATGATTACACAAAGTTATAAGACAATCTTGGGCCGGTTGTATATCCTGAAGACATATTGTACATGCACAAACGTCCTTGTCAAGAATAGCTGACAAGTTCTCGTTGCTGTGGACAACTGCCATTTTAGCAAATATTCACAAAAAAAAATCCAAAAAAATATCATGCAAAAAAAAATAAATGTAAATAAAGTAAAAGTTATAATGTTTTCCGTAGGGTGTAATTGGTGAAGTGTAAGGAAATATATACCAATGTGCAAACACAGTAATAAAATTATAGTTGATTTGGCTATGGATTTTGAGAACATAGTTTGTGTAAATTTAACCGTTTAGACTTAAGGTACTGTTGGACCAAATACTGCTACCTGGAGCTAAAATTTGGTAAATCCGAACCCAATACTTTGTCTTTTATTTAGATTTTTGTTTTTAAACTATGAAAACTCACTGGTGGTTGCCAAGTTTTTACATTTCATTTGTGCGATTCCAAAAGATGTCAAAAAGGAGTTACAGAGAGCCAAGCGGTCGAAATCTGTCTGGTATTTAACACTCCAAGCAGTCGAAGGTCCAGCATGGATCTGCAATTTATTCTAAAACCTAAGGCTCGTATCAAAATCATATAAAAACTGTTATAATATTAGAATTTGTAAATTAATTTATGAAGAAAAAAACCTAACCACGGATTGGAACAGCAAATACTGGCCTATTAACCGAAGTCAGTTTGTAACCGTAAGGTTAAGAATTGAAGTTTTATTGCCTTTTGCTGCCCCTCGTTGGGCGCCATTTTTTGTAATGTTCGTTCTTAACTTGTGCGCGCCCACACGTTGGCTTTTGCTGCCACACGTTAGGCGCCACTTTGGGTAATGGTTTTAGGTGTAGCACGCAGGCTACCATATTAGTGTTCACACACACCAAATCTTACGAGTATGTCATAATGTTGTTACACTACTGCAAGAAGAAAAGGAACCGGATGCAACCGAGAAGTAATACGCCGGATTTACGGCTTCAGAGTCTTTTACACTTTGACCGTTGGGAGCGAGGTCTATCGGGGCCCGTCTTGGCGGCTAACAAGCAGTGGTTGGGGAGTTCGCGACCTCTTCCCTAAGATCTATGTCATTACAATGCTATTACAGAGCCCCTATTTTGTTTTAGAAATCACAAAAAAATTATAACCATGGTTGTGGTAAAGAAAAAAATTTTGTAAGAAAATGTACCTGGAATGGTTGATTAAAACGGAAACTAAATGAAAAGAAAAATACAGAAACTAAACATGTTTGCACGCTGGGAGCAGCGAAGTTTTACCCGCGCTCGCGCTTCTGCACCCACCCTACCATGGCCTTTCTTGCGCTTAAAAAAAATGTTTGTTAGGCCCCTTAAGCACGCTTACCACTTCACTTCATTACCCGGAAAACAATTGGAACAAGATTATAAAGACATTTTTAAGATTTCAAAGTGCTATTCGAATTTGCTTTTAATCTCAAGTAATATTCATTTTTTCCACAAAACTTATTGAAATAACGCATAATGTATTCTTATATACTATTTCCCTTAACAATAAGCATAATCATTTATTCCTGTTCAACATACCATCAATAAAAATTAGGATATTCGTAACATTTATATTTATTCCTCCCGGAAATGTTTTATAAGAACAACCAAGCTAATTTCGAAATTATTCTTCTAATTCTCAAAAAGAAACAAATTTAATTCATAATTACGTTTTTACAATTTCCAGAATTAGGAGTTATTTAAGTTTTGCAAAAACTCATTTTAATCGCTACTAACATTAATTTTAAGGGGTAGTCTCAGCTGAGCCATGATGTTGAACATTATTTTTATGTGGTCATTGACCTGCATTTAATTATTTTACATATGCATAAGTACAAACAAAAATATATATACATATGTATGTATGTAAGATAATGAGAGAAAATGAAAAACTAGATCATATGTATGTATGCACATACATGTCTGTATGCGTGATCTCTCAAAAGATCGACAAATTACTGTAACTCAATATGCTCATATTCGCATGCAGTATACAAACATATATATATATTCACATATGTATACATAACAAATGGCAAAATTTTATAAAAGTTAAATAAAATATGTATGTAGAAACAAAATGAATCACTTACATTTGACATCGATGAAGCGTAGAAGGCCTTCCATGCTCGTCGTTGTTGCTATATTTATGAGCAAAATTGTTGTTATTAATTTACAATAATTTTTGAAATAAACCTTAATGAGCCTTGCATTTCTTAAACCAATTTTCTACGTTTCCTCCTTAAACTTACATAGTCATAAAAAAATATTGGTACCAAGCTGAGAATTATTAGTCTATCATGGTGATCATAAATTTTCGTTTGTATACGGTTTTATCCCGCCTGCCAGAAAACTTATATATGTATGTACATAGGTATGTGCTTACAGAGAAAATTAGGAAAAGCAAAAGTAACAATGATATACTAAAACAATTTTAATAGATCATACCGCTCTCTCAAACCTAATTAATATGTTTTTAACATTTAAATTCTGTAATTTTGAGTTTATGCATTTGAGAGAGTAAAGAAAATGAAACAGCAAAGAAACAATGTTAAGGAGATCAGTTCATGACCATGTGCATGGATCAGCTGATTTGCCATGCGTACCTAATGTACGTATGTAATGTATGTATGTATCTCTGTACGTATGCAACTCTTTCTTGTTTCTTAATATATGTATGTTTAATGTAGGTATGTCTTACACCTAATACAAAGTGATGCCTAAGTATAAAAACTAATTTCTTACACTAACTTTTTATGTTCACTAACTAGATTATTAACTCATTTTTAGTAATTTATAAAATCATTTTTTTTGGTGATTTAGGTTATGAATTAACACTATTAAGAGGTAAGTATTTATATATAAAAAAAGGTTAAATGTTATGAAGAAAAGCTTGTAAGAATGTGATTATCGAATCGCCAATCTTAGAATTTCGTTTCTTTAAATAATCCTTTGGGTTCAAACATCTTGCAAGAATTGTAAGGAAATTTAAGGCTCTTTAATGATTTATACTGTGTTAGCATCCGAGCTCTAGTTTCCATGTTGAGAAGGGATTTTAACGCAAAGTAACTGAACGGTGTACATATGTATATATGTATGTGCAGGTGGTGGTTAGACTTTGTTCCGACAATCAAGGTAAGCCATAAATCCCGCGTTTTCCCAATGATACGGGGGCACGTGTGTCTTTCGAGGTATGTATATATCGCTATAAATTGCGAAATGCCAGAGAAATTGAATGTCTGTTGATGATAATTAGTTTTTAGAAACCCTTGAAAAATTTTGCATTTTACGACAAAAAGAAAAACTAAAAAAAGGTAATCTTACCAAGTGTAAACTTGTACTGCGGCACGTTAATCCGCTAAGGTAGCCAAGGACTCCTTAATTTTAGTTCGCTAATTTATATGTATAAATTTATTTGAACGTTCATAACTAAACTTTGACAAGGACACTTGTATTTTATTTTTCACCGCACAATTCAATTTAACACTTGCTCTGCTCGCTGGTCTGTCGGAAAAGAAGGAAAATGGTACAGAGGATGCTGTACAAAGATTTGACAGATCACTGTGCAAGTCGTTTAAGTGTTATATCCGCCATATGACAATGACGTAAATATATGTATATAACAGTCAATAATTTCTGTAATAGATTTTATTGAACTGATATGTACATTTTATTGAATTGACCTAAAAAATTGACTTGAAATTTTATGATAAAAGAAATATTTGGGGAATAAGTAAACAAATTAAAAACTTAGAAACGCCCATTACAAAATCACCACAATTCCTCATGAGACTTCCAGGAAACAGGAATTTTATATAGTTTTGAATTAATAATAAGGTTAAAAGCAAAAAAAAAAAATTGAATTTACATTAAATTCGTTATTTTTAAAATAAAGAATATTAATTGAATTTACATAAAATTCATTATTTTAAGAATAAAGAATATTAATAGCTTAACAGTATTTACATTTATTAAAGTATAAAACTATTTCTTTTTATCATAAATATTCCATGAAAAATTTAGTTAATATGTTCTTTTCGTTAGAAAGTAGTTTAATAAGTTTTTATTAATAATTAAAAATAAAAATTATAGAACAAATTGTAATTAAATCAGCTATAAAAAAAGGTGTTGCTTTTTTTAATTCGACACATAGTCATCTTTGTTGAGAATTTAATTTCCTACAAAACCCTATCAAGGGCTTTTTTAATTATCGATAACCAAGAAATACGTGCAAAACAACTTTTTTTGCCGGAAATTCTTGTTTTGCGAGCTCTAACTGAAAAATGAAGATAAAGGTTTCAAATTTTGACACAATTTTTTTTTTCGTAACTCTCAACAAAATTTTGATATGGGCCCCAAAAAAAAATATTATATTTATTTGGCACAGTCTAATGCACATGTTGAAGCGTATGTTTGTATATTTGTGCGTTACGTGGCACTAAAACATGTGGCATGCCATATTGTAGGTGAAACCATATTTTTTAGTTTACTGCCACACAACATTGACCTTCTCAGCTGCTAGCGATCGGTAGTTGTTCTCTATTTATTTTTGTACTGCTTCACGCTGTTTTGAGTATTTCTTTTAACGATTCCACAATTTACATATTCTACTTACTGTGGCAGCTCGGTGAATACAACATGTTAAAATTGTGATTTATGTGTCTTGCAACAAATGATTTGCACTTGTTGTATATGGAATTGTTTTTCTTGTTTTTTGTTTTACAGCTTCTTAGAGCTTAAAATCAGCTCGTTGTTATATGTCAAAAGTAGCGAAGGAAGTTGGCTGTTAATACTGCTTGCTGCTGGAAACTTTATTATTAGAAGTTAGTAGAAGGATCCACTAAAATGTTTGGAACTTTCTTCGCTCTGTTGCAAAGAAATTTCCACATTTTTTGCAGTGTGGTAGTGTCGTGTTGTAGTGTTGTGTAAGAATATGACACAGCGAAAAAAAAAATCTGCATTTGCTGTTGGAGTCAGCTTTTTATTTCAAGATTTTTTGCATTTATAAATTTTATAACTAATCGAATTCTTTGAGTATGTTTTAGCAACAAACTATACGAACTATATTATTGTCGGTTATTAAATCAAAAGCGCACTAAAAAGCAAAGACATTTTCTGTGTTAAATTTGCTTAAACAAGTACACAGTTTTCAAATTTTTTTCTAAAACATTAACTTTAAAAGTCTCAGTGTAAAAACTGTAATCAGTGACACGCTTTTTAAAAAGTGTCTGGATTAAATAATTTACATATAAGAATTCATTTGTTTATAGTTTTGATTTTTTTTAAGTAAAATACCTTTTTGAATAAGCTTCTGTTGGCACCATGTCACCTTTTTATTAAATTTTACATTATTTATCATATTTTTTTTTGTTGATGACAACAACACTTAATATTGTTTCAGGGTCAAATTTTCAAAAACCTCTCGATTTCGACATCTACTTGTATACTATATTATTATATATTATCTATTCTATCAATTTAATTGAATAACGTTTTTTAAATATGTGGCAACCTTCCTTACAAATATTTTCTAAAGCTCATAATCCCTTCTAATCTATATAGCTTATTCTGTTTTGTTTACTTTATCAAGTTATTTCAATTATACTTTTCAAACATGTGGCAACCCTTTCCAAAAATATTTACCAAAGAAAATGATCTCACCAATTTATGTTGTTATGTGTTACTTAGCTCATTGCTTAGATATATCTTATCGAATAAATTAAAAATGATTATTAAACATGTAGGAACGCTTCTCAACTTTTTTTTTTGTATTATTCTAAAATTTAAAACATAATAGATATACATGTATGTAATTTGTTTACCTTATTGATCAAGTTGTATTTGATTTTTGAAACACGTGGCAACCCTATTAAAATATATTTCTGGAATTTCTTTTTCTTATTCTTAAAATAGATATCCTTATAATTATTATATGATTTTTATGTTATCAAGTTGAAAAAGTTTATTTTGTAAACATGTGACAACCCTCTTCAACAATTTTTTCCAAATTATTCTCTGAACTAGATACTTCATACATATTTTTTTTTTGTTATTTATATTAAAGATTCAACTACATTAACTTTTTAAAACATGGGACAACCTTTTTCAAAAAGTTTACAAAATTAAATTTTCTTTACCTTTTTAGTTTGATAAACCTATTGTTAGAATATGTTTTTGATTTTATGAATTAATTTTAATTAAATTTTTGAAACATGTGGCAACCATATTCAAATATATTTCCGAAATGGAACTTTCGAGGCCTCTTTAGTTTGATAAACATATTGTTCTAATATAGTATATGTATATACTAGTAGCTAAACCTCAACGCGCTTCGCTGCCCATTATTTTGTTTTAAAATTAAGTTTATCGTCGCGGAAGTTGAAAAAAAAGTGATTGAACCACAAAAAGGGGTGCAATTTATAAAGCAGACAAACCAGAAACAAATATTAAGTCATTATTTTGCACGAAAACAGCGACCAAAGTTAACAGACTCAATAATTTGGTCACAACAACAGGCAGAACACAACCGTTTCTTAGCAGCATTTTGCAAATATCTTAAACACGGTAGCTGACATGCTTAGGTTTAATTAATGATAAGAAATCTGTATCTAAGTTGAATACAAATAAACGCTCACACAAATATGCCAAGTTGAATGCTACACTCTATATATATACGAGTACTCATACAAGAAGGCAAGCGAGCCATGAAATGTTGTGTGCTCAGGCATGTGGCATGCAGCTGCCAAACTCCTGCAGAATGGCTCCCACTTGTAATGAGGATGCGTGAAATTCACGCCGATCGTCTCCATATCACCTTCCTTTTCAGCAGCATGCCTACCTTACTCCATTGATCGGCTTGTTGCTCTGAGCTTTCAAGCGCTTGTCGTTCGAGTTATTTTTCTTTGTGCTGCTTCCGCACGCCAACTCTTTTGAACGCTGATCGGCAGTTCAGTTGATCACTTTGTTTTAAATTTTTTTTATTTATTTTTTTTTTTGCTCTTTAGCAGTCAGCGGGCATCTCAATCGCATGTAGATTTCGCGCGCTAATGTGTGTTGTTCACTGGCTGTTGCGCCTGCGATGCTGTCGCCGCCGCCCAAAATCTCGAAAATTACAAAGTCGCCGACGACGACCACTGATTTTGTTTAACAAATACTTAGTCGTGCATGTGTTTTGGTGTTGTAATTGTCTGTTTGCTGCCGCTATCGATCGCTCGTATATAGAGGCATTACCACACCATTAATTAGTTGAATTTATTAGATTGAAATCAAAGTGTTCGTTGGCATGAAAATCCGGCGTTCATGGGAATTATTTGGTGTGGAAAAATTTGCGCGTGCGCACATAGAGTGTGACTCTTGGAGATTTCCGCAAAGACGTCGGGAGCGTATGGGTGTGTTGCATAGTTGCAAATGTTTCAGTTTGTTTTCGTTGTTAGGGGAGACAATGAGGTTTCTGGAGCATTATTGCGAGTATATTGTGGTTAATAAAGTATTGGCATGAAAATATGATTTAATAATATTTGCGAGTAAGTAACGCCACACCAAGTGATTTCCGAAAAGAGATATTTTTTTTTAATCTGCGTGGTAAGAAATATTTTTAAGAGGACCTTAAAAAAATGTTATTTGTAATTTTTTTTTTTTAATAATTTAAGAGATAAAATGGCCTTTTCTTCTATTCTTTTACCTTTGTAAATAAACATTTTCACGTATAGGTCTCTAAACTTTAATGGGTTACCTCTTTTACTTATTTGTGTGCCTATTGAAAAGGTAAAGTACAGGTGCTTGTCAAGTTTTTTATTGTTTATTTTATCTTTCTAACTGGGAAAATATATTTATCTTATTCCTAATTTCTTTTCACTAAATATTTTCATCTCAAAGTTCTGCCGTTTTATGTTTTAGAATTTTTATAATTTTTGTAAATAAATATTCTATAGAATTATATTAGAAAGTTTATCGGAAATTATTTTTCAAACAAACCTTCTTTGTATATTTCTCTTCTGCGAGTAAAAACATTTATTTTCTCGGAAAAATATTTCATGAAGTGCGGTTTTTGATGTTGGCTGTGGGTTTGCGGAAGGAATTTACTCGTATAATCTCAAAATTACAGTGTTAACAGACCGTTGGTTAAAAGTCCGTTGGCAGTTTTAAAATTAAGGGCTTAAATAAAGCTTTTAGGAAAAATCACTAGAAACAATTTTCTTTATTTCAATTGCTTGAAAAAGTACTTTGCCATTGCTGAAAGTTTTCTTTAAGAAATTAACATACAAACATTTTTTTGTAGCGAGCTTTAGACTGATTTAAAAAATTTGTATAGAAGGAAATTTCATTTTTCTATTCTCGTGAGTGCTGTGTACTGCAGGCATTCGTTAAAATCAGGGCTGCTCAACAAACGAAACGATACCATTTTCTTTTGTTAACGAGCAAAATTAACTTAACGAAATTAGTTTGTTGCGTTTCGGCGCCATGTTATCAAAACGAAATCAAATCGTTAATGTTGCAACGTTATAAAATTTCCGTTTTCGTTAATTTTAATGTGCCTAAAAGTATGCAGCGCTTTTGTTTGGGCCTGTTTGCGCTTCTGTTTGCGACGAGTGGATCTCCAGCGTTTTTCTTAACGTTTTTCTTAACGTTTTAACGTTAACGCCAGCATTTCGTTACGGTTAAAAACGTAATGAAATTTATTATGATAATTGCTTTAACGATAATATTTTGAAATGTTTCAACCGAAACAAGAGAAAACATTTCGGAACGGTTAAATTTAACGTTAAAATGCATCCTTGGTTAAAATATAAAAAACGCCATAATTTTTAGTTGAAAAATTGGCAAATAATTTTAAATGCTGTCTTGGTAAAAACCGTAAAAATATATTTTTTTTTTCATTTTTACGTGAAATATATTTTTTTTGACACGTCTACCCTCAGAAAGTTATTTTTTGTTCAAAAATTTTTAACTATAAAACCTTCAGCTTCTAAATTTATCTACAATCTATTTTAAAAAGTGGATTAATTATAAAATAAACTAATTATATTAAAATTAGTGATAAAATATCTTAAAAAATATAACGAAAAATATTTATCGGGAAAAATGCTTCGAAAATAGCAAATTCTTTTTTTTAACTTTTTCACAATGAATTATGTATTTGGCTTTGCAGCTTTTTAGCTGGGAACAGCGGGAAAAATAAAAATATAAGAACTGCACAATCCATGAAATTAAGCGCACTTTGACTGCCTGATGTTTCTCCGCTGAACTGAGTGTATATATTTGTATATATATAGAGTACAACAAACTTTTCCTGCTTAGCCATTTTCACTTCAATAAAATATGCTCTAAATTGCTATTTATTGGCTATTTACTAATTTCAGCACGCTAACAATGGATAGCCGACCAAAACATATCAAAAGCAATATTTTAAAGCCATAATTTTCCAATAAATTCAATCAGCCAATAAAGAATCACTTCATTAAAAACTAACAGCAATTGTTTGAATAAAGGCGTGAACATTTTTTTTTACTCGTGAATACAAGTATGTGATTGCACAAAGTAGTTGCTACACATTCCACGTTAATACACTGCCGCCAGATAGCAGCACATTTTTACTCAAAGCAACTAAGCGAGAGCACACAAAAAGCATAAAAAACAAAAAAAGGCTCAAAAATGCGTGGCATGTTGCACATAGTTAGGTACGCCCGCTGCTGTATAGCGCCAAAAGGATACAACCGCGCCGCAACGAGTGCAGATTGAACAAGAAGGCAGCTACATAGCTAGCTAACAACTTAGTAAGTCTAAGCTTTTGAAGTGGCTTAAGCAAAAGTAGGCGACATACCAAGTGCGAAACAATTTTCAAAGATGCATATCGGCGGTGGTCGCTGTGGCAAGCGATAGAACTGGTGGTAAGTAGGGTGTTGACCGTTTTTGTTGTTGTTAGCTGAATTGAGTGTTTTTTTTTAGTTTGCTTCTCGCGCAGACGGCGTGACTAGGCTTGTATATTTTTCGATCTTTTATAGGAATTTTTCCCAGTAATGCGCAAAATGGCATATGTAAGGCATTTTAAAACTATAGCGCACTTATTTGTATTTGTTTTATTTAATTATTTTTATTTAAGTAGAATAAATTCTATAGCAAAACTCGTATATATCTAAATTTCGAACCTTTTACAAAATAATAATAATCTTTTCGAAGTTTTAAAAAATAATTTCAACACAACAAAAGCCTTTTCTAAAGGTTATTTTTTACAATTTCAAAAAATCGAGCTTAGAAAATTTAAGTCAGATATTATCAGACTGAATGTGGTAGCTCTTTTACCAAGGTTCGCAGCTTAAGTCTATTGTTCAAAGTGATTAATGGCCGTGAACTGACGATTTGCTTCAGTAAAAAAATTTCTTTTATTTAATTTATTTTACGTTTAAAACAGAGTTTGTTATTTAAAAAATACCATATAAGCTTATTATACATCTCTCAAGCAAATTGAAAAATTCATAAATAAAAATAAAATTACACCCAAGAAATGAAAAAGAATTTTTTTTTCTAAACAAATTTTTTAAATCGATTTGATGCTCTCAAAAAAAAAATTGTATTACATTTATTTCTTAAATCGAAAAATTCATAAATAAAAATAAAATTACACCCAAGAAATGAAAAAGAATTTTTTTTTCTAAACAAATTTTTTAAATCGATTTGAAGCTCTCAAAAAAAAAATTGTATTATATTTATTTCTTAAATCGAAAAATTCATAAATAAAAATAAAATTACACCCAAGAAATGAAAAAGAATTTTTTTTTCTAAACAAATTTCTTAAATCGGTTTGAAGCTCTCAAAAAAAAATTGTATTATATTTATTTCTTAAAGAAAATTTACAGCATTGGAAAAATATTTCTTCAGAAATAATAAAAAATATATCTTGTAATTTTTCTTGGGAACTTTATTCTAAGCGATAAAGCGAAAATTTAAAAGTTGACGAAATAATTTGCTATTATGTAATAACAGTTTTGTAGCTTTTTCAATGTAAGAATAAGAAAGTGTTAGTTAAAAGTGATTTTTGAGTTGCCGTTGATTTTTAAAATTTATTTTATTGACGGTGTGCACAATGTTTTTGTTCATACAAACAAAAGGTCGAGCACTTTTATGCCAATATTAAAATCCATTTATAACTATAAATTTTTTTTAAATTTTTTTTTAGTTTTCTACAGAGTTTGAAACTTCGGCTAGTATTTATGTAGTTACCATTTTATTGTTATTTAAAAAAAAATTATGCAAATTTGTTTAAAAAATAATGGCAAATATTTTCATTTTTGAATGTCCCTACTTGCGCCCGCTTGCTTAAACAGCTAAATTAACATAAAAAACAATTAAGGCTATCGCCGCGCGCTGCATTACAAAATTCATTCTAACTGATTTTGTTGTCGCATTGGAAGTGCGCACTGTGTAAGCATGTGTGTGCATGAAAATTGTATATGAAGTTAGTAAAACCGAAAATTCCGCCAATATTTTGCCAACTTTATTAGTGTAACCAAACAATTTCAGTTGCAAATTCGCTCCTACATGCAGCAAGCAGGCCGTAGCAACTCCTGCGCACCGCAAGACCATAGAATGCAGTGTTCTTTCGTGATAGTCTAGAAAAATTCTAACAACACTTTGCGCCTGCGCCTTTATGCCTGTTGGACACATTCCACTAACGCTACTCACCACTGCGACTGCCTCCGTTCGCTTTTACTTATTATTTTAACAAATTTTTGCTTGTGCTTGGCGTTGTCTACCTCTCGTATTTTTTTTGCTGTGTTTTTGTTTTCGGTTATCAAAAAATGCGCATCTTTTTGTTGTTGTCTGGGTTTTTTTGTTTGCGCTTATTTGCAGCTTACTTGTGCAAATTCTTAGCTCTTGTTTTGAATGTTGTTTCCAAGTACAAGCGTACTCATTACTCGTTTGCACCAGATATATTTGAGTTAACCCTTTCGGGTATTTTGTCATATGGCGAAGTCACCTGTTTTAAATCAAACAACTTATGGATACATTTATTTTATAATTTTGTATTTTTCATTGAAGTTTTTTTGTATAAACTCTTAGAAAAAATATTTTGATAGGTGTACCCAGTAAATTGTTGGCGTTCAGAAAGAGAGCGTCCCTCTAGAGTTTTATTTTTTGTATAAAAGATCACATCATACATTTGTACGTTTTATTAGAAAAATTATGTCATTTACTATCTTTGTGTAAATAATTTGGTCGATATTTTGTATAACTATTTAAAACTAATTACAAATCACTCTTAATATTCAAATTTTTGTTTTATTTCTTTCCTTTGATTGGATTCCATGCCATATACATATCATGATGCCCAAAAACTACTTTTGCACAAAAAAAAATAAATTTAATTTTTTGATTTTTCATTCCGAAGACCTTAATAGTAAGAAAATGTAAAATAATTGATTTTAAAGTCAAAAACAAAAAAGAAGTTCCGAAAGCGGTAACATGAAAATTTTACTAGAAAAGAGGCGCATATGTGTTCAAATAATTGTCGCTGGTTGTAAGGTGTTGGTGTGCTCATACAGGCGACACTTGGAAGCGGTGTGATAATTTTTTATTCAAAGGGCTTTCGTTATATATAATAAAGCTTTTTCGTGATCTAAAATTTTTAGACTGTAAAGTAAAGTTAATTTTATTCCAAAAAATGGCCAACTTATGTATTTGCCTTTCAATCTATTGTTTTGTAAGCGAGCTAAATAATCTGGTCAGACTTAGATTGCTTATTCCGCGATTCAAAATTAAAATATTACATATTTTTCCTCATTAGTGAAAAATCGATATGAGGGTAGTATTATATGGAAATTTGACTCCTGCCTGCTGCTTATTGGTCGCTGTGCTTGGATGATCGAAACTCTTTAAAAACAGAAACATACGAGACACCAGTGTTGATAGATAGATAGATATATATTACAGCACTTTACTCAGCAAGGGCTTCCAAAAAAATTAATGATCCATCCAGCGGGTGATGTGTGTATGTATGTGCTTATCTCGGTCTCACACACCAGGCGTCACACACCAGGAGTTGGTGTGATCGTCCTGCCCGTCCTCTATCTCGTTTTTTTCGATGCCTGTGTGGCTAGGGATCCATAGAACATCGAAAAAGAGAAAAATAAAATAATGCATGAATATAAATATAAATAAGATGATGGCAAACTTTTATCTTCAAGTTTCTACAAAGTTTAATTAAGAAAGAGTCCACAGAAAATAAATAAAATAAAATAAAAGCCATTAGTGTTCTTGATATTTACTAAAAATTATAAGTTTAATATTTTGTTTTATTTGAAATAAAGAGAATTATTTTGATGAGAAAAACCATGAAATTGTATGCAATTTTGACGTTTACAGTAAAATTGACACACATTTGTATCGTGATCGGGACAACATTTGAAAAATTTTTTAATTTTTTGACGAGCACCTATACTTCAAAATACTGTTAATTTAGGTGCCATTACCTCTTTTTCGGCTTTTTTTTCGATTGTCAGAACATAAGTCAACAAAAATTATAATTTTTAACTCGTTATTTACCTAAAATAAAAAAAATTTTGAAAGAAATAGTGAATGAATATTTGAATAATAAATTTATTTTATCACGTTTCCCGATTTCTTATCGGCCGCCTAAAAAACTTTACCTAAAAATCTATATGGTGATAATTGATGAAAATATTATAACAAATTTCTTTACCTAATAATCTATATTGCACAAATTCTTAAAAGTAATTGATAAAAATATTATAACAAATTTTTTTGGCATTTCCAAAATCTGCTCTTACTATTGAATCTGTATAGTGTTTCTGATTTTGAATTACAAATATTTTTGTGGAAAAAATTTAATGTCCCACATTCATTCACAAAATCATCACATACATATATAGAGACTATTTTTTTTTTTCACTGAGCGTAATACGAGTATATACATATGTACATAAATACATGTGACCCGGGTATGTGCTTATTCGAGGATATTAACAAAAACAGACATTTTCTATACAGTAATTTATATAATAAGTGTAAAAAATATTGTCAGGTTTGGTTTTAAGACGAACCGGTTTCGGCGTTGTGCCATCTTCAGTGTCAATTTTCGTTCTGGTTAATTTAATTTTTTCATCCGTATTTATAGTTACGTTCCGGTGGAATTCATTGTCTATGTTCGTGTAGGTCAGGTCAGTTGTAGGTCAGGTTGTTACTTAGTTTATTTCAGGTACCACTCAGGTACTTGAATTATTCATGTTATGTTGCCTTAAGGCTCCCGTTTGTTAAGCCGTTATGTTGTGGTTTATACCAGCAGGTAGATAAAAATCTGTAATTTTTTCCTTTATTGGATTTTGTGTCTTCGATATTTTTTGTGTATTGTTTGTTTGTTGTTTCGACGGTTATTTCCTGGCTTTTGTTTTTTCATCCGTATAGTAATTTCAACGGTTCGAATATTACGTCTGATTCGGTGTTTATTTGCTCGTTTATTATTTTGCCATTGAAGTTTTTTTGTTTGTATATTTCCATGTTTTCCTGTATATAGAGACGACGTCCTTGCATGTGTAATACCTTAGCCGTTTGTCAATTTGTGTAGGTGTACATTTTTGGTTAAACATGGGGTTTGTTTGTGGCAAAGTTTGACTCTGTTGTTGTTTTTGGTTTCAGAGTCTCTTTATTGTAGTCCCTTATGTGTTCCCGGAACTTTGTTCGTATTTCCCCTCCAGTTTGTCCGATGTAGCTATATTGACCTGCACATGTTAGTTTGTACACACTTTGTTTTTTAGTGAGTCTTCGCTATTTGTGTTTGTCTATAATATCTGTCCTATATTGTTGGAAGTTTTAAATGCTGTGCGGATATTATATTTATTAAAGAATTTGGCCAGTTTGTAGGTCGAACTCCCAGTATAGGTTAGTGTCGTCGACATTTTTTTTGCCGTTATCTTCTTTGTATGTTATCGTTTTTTTGGACTCTCTTCTTATTCTATCTACTAAGTCTCGTCCATATCCGTTATTTTATGCTATACAGTATATCGTCTTGAGTTCTTTCTTGTACGCCTCTTTTGTTAATGGGGTTCGTTCTAGTCTGGTTACAAGCTGTCTAAACGCTGCGTTCTTGTGTTTTCTCCCCGTTTTACTACTTTAAAAATGCATGCCACAGTTAAGACAGTCAGCCATTTGGTGAAATCGAACTGACTTCACCATGTACGCGCATGTAGCTTTTATTTAGGATTTTTATTTTATTTTTTATTTAACGTTATTTCTCCTAATTAATAATAAGAATTAAGTTATAATTTTATTTTATTTATTTAACTTCTTTTTATCAAATTGTATTTCTCAGCTGAACCCATGCTCCCTGTCGTCCACTACTTTTCCCTTTGATCACTAGCAATGGCTTCCGTTCAACCTCAGAAGCCATCACCCGAATTACTCTTCTATTTTTCATACGCATAGCTACGCTCTCGCTAGTATACCTCGCTTCCTGATAATCTTCACAGTGCATAGTTGAAAAATTGTTTGGTGTCTTCATCGTTGCATTTTCGGCAGAGCCACTACCAATAAATGTTGCATACACATGTTGCTGATACAGCTTGCTGTATGTTGGTGCATGCAACGCCAATAAAATGGGCATAATTGGCAGCAAAAAGAAACAAGCTGTGGTAAAAATAGTTGAATGAGCATAATTCATTGTAAGCAACAATAGCAAAAACCATCAAAATTTATAAGTACAAACAACAAAGTTCACATAACAAAAAAAACACAAATAAAAATAAAAATAAACAAAAAAAAACTTAACAAGTTAGAAAAACGTGCCCGCCAATAAAACACAACAACAAGTGTGCTATACGGCAATCGGTGTTTGGGGGCAATTGGAAAATTGGAAATTGCCAATTGGCAATTGTCAGTTGGCAGTTGTTGATAGGCCAGTGCTGATAGGCTGCTGTCTGCTGCGCTAGCCGCCACCAACAACCGCAACAACGTCGCTACTTTAGCTGCCACTGCCACTGCCACTGCTACAATCGTATGTTGTTCTATTATTGCTGCTTGGTGTGGCAACATTAGCATCTCTTCTACTTATACATATTTGCTGTTGTTCGCTACCGTTGCTTGTTGTTTTTAACCTTACTTTTGCTATTTTCGTTGGCGTGCAACAAGTTGCATTTATTATTGTTTGTACTCGTACAATATGCGTATGAATAAATGCTTCGCACGCATATTCTGTTATATCAGTTTATTTGCAATTATGTTGTAGCAATTTCTTGCCAATTCGAGGTGCAATAAATTGTTGTTAGCGCGCTGCTTTTTCTATGTTTCGTTTTGGTAGTTGCTTGCTTGGTGGATAATAAAATGTTTGGGATATCCTTGAACTAACCAAGGGGAGAGGTGTTAATAAATTTGCATAAACGAGTATGTATTGTGTTTAATTAGTTTTTTTTTTGTTTTGCTTTTTACGTTCCTAAATTATCAAAAAACTTTACTCTTCGATTAACTGTTACAAACCTTACATATCACGCAACATGCAGCAATGCTTAAGTTACGGCGGTTACAATATTAAGCTCGCTAAAAGGAGGTTACATTTTTTAACATACAGAAATCATTTTCATATTTGACTGTCAATATTTCTTTCACTTTTCATTCCTTAGAATTGATTTTTCTTGAATTAAATTTCAATAAATTATATTTTAAAGCATGTTCTTTTAATGAAGTATTTTAATTTCAAATAGGTAAATACATATCACGAATTTAAAGACAGATAGGCGCTATTAAAACATATTGACAAAAGAAATGTTTGAATATTTAAGTACAAGCAAGTCCCATTCAGTTCGAATAATCTAATTCGTTGGCTTCGCCCGATATTTTTTCATTCGCCCAGAGTGAATACGCCCTTGGCGAGTTTCAACTGAAAAAAAATTTCGCTTCGAAATACCTGGAAAGAAGAAAGCAGAAATTACAACAATGCAATTTTTATAAACGTGAAGTGTAAATTTATTAAATAGTCCAAATTAAATAGTAATTTTACAATATGGTTGTTGGTAACAATTTTGAAATTAAGGCTGGCGCAGTACTCTTTAAGTCAGGTCTTGTCTGAAGTTCTCGAAAATTACGATTCCATACCATTCCTAAATAAGAACATTAGATTCTGCGAGCATTTAAGTAATTAATTGTTAATCTTTTTCGATTTGGACTCAATTTTCGTTGGAGGCCCGGAGCTTTTCAGAACTCAGTTTAGTTTTCCTTGTTTTCTTTAAAAAAATCCTTTTGCAATAACCGGCATTTCCTGTTTTCTACTTAATTCTATCTCACTTTGAACTTTATTGATTGTTTTGCTGTTGGAGTAAACGAATTATGTGTTAAGCAGACTGCTTTTAATGACAAATGCGTCACAGAATAATTTATTTTATAAAGGAACTAACTTATTATTCAATTCTCAACCGATAGAAAGTAATTGAATTTGTTAAAGAAAATTATAGTTAATATTTAAAATGTAATTTTAAATTCTTATTTATTGTTACTAAAATATCGAAATTGTCAATAAGTACTACTACTACTACAAAAAAAAAATTATATATTTAAGAACAAAAAAATAATTTAAATTACTTATGTTTTGAATCCGTGTATCTTGTTGCCTCTCAAAAGATAGTGAACAAATTCAATTAAACTTGTTACGTTTTTCGCCTTCGATAGGTGTTGCCAATTAGAGGAAATTATATATTTGAAAACGAAAAACTTTCGCCCAAAATTTTAGCTACTGAAGCTAATTTGCTCAAATTTTGTATATGCTGTTGTATTCGAGCAGGAAATCCTACTGTATCAAATTTTTTAACATGGGCGTGGCACCTCCACTTATGAGTTCATATGTATATCTCTGGAACCACCTACCCGATTTTGTTCAAATTTGGTATACGTATTACACTATGCCTATTTAAGCGATATTTATCAAAATATAAATAACCACGCCCGCCTGTCATATAACGGTAATTTTCGAAAACACTAAAAATCGGACATTTCAATAAATGTTGAAGTGAAATATCTTGAGTTTAGTATGTGGTGTTTTATTGCAGCCAGAAATCCGACTATATGAGATCATATATATATGGCTGGAACTACTTTATCGATTTTGTCTAAACTTGGCACACATGTTAGATTGTACCTAGTTAATTTAAAAATTTAGCTGAAACCGTCTGCCGCGTATATATAAATTTCGATCGAACTTAGCCACTTCTTTACTTGTTGTATTTAAGCTCGATTTAATAGAAGTATTTTATTTCATATGAGTAAATTTATTTTCCTTATTTTTCTTTCAATTATTTGCACCTAGATTGAATTTATTGCAGTTCACATCATTTGATTACTTTGCACTTGGCTAATTGTTGAAATGATTTTTCGTCATACCTTGTCAAGTTTGGTTTGCACTTCCTTTTCTTTTAATGTTATTTTTATATAAATTTTTTTTTTTTTTATTTTACATAAGTGCTTCTTTTATGTTAAATCATTTAATTTCGTTGGTATTTGCTTTATTTCACATCGTTTAATACATTTTCATGTCGCTTCACTTTATTTTACTCATTCTATTTAATTTATTTTTCATTCATTTTACATCAGTCCAAATTCTCAATTTATTTTGCATCACTTTATTCAATTTATTTCTTACTAACTATGTACATATATCAAATCCATTTCACTTCAATCCTCTCTGAACGTGATTCATATAAGCGTCTCTCAAGATTAAACAAACTGTTATATGAAAACTCTAGTCGCCCGTTTATTTTCTTCCATTTCGACAGGAAAGTAGTTTATTGTCAAGTTTGCTTTGAAAATGGACAGGCTTCGGCACTATGCTATCTGTAGTGTAATTTTTCGACAAGGACCTTCCTTTTCTTCTAGCGTTCACCGTGCATCGATTAGAAGCTTTAACCGCAACAGAAGTGAATGCCGATTTATATTAACACTAGCGTTCAGTGTTTACATATTTAATAACATTTTATAGATCACAAACATCGTATTCTTGTACAAATGGAATTTTTTGAATTTTTATATTTACGGCGATGTTGTGATGGATGTCTTCAGAATCAGATTTTAACTAAAATATCCATTAGCATGAGCAACTAGATTGCGAATTTCACCTCTGATAGATTTGTTTCAGGAGCACAATTCTCACTGGTTACCTCACTGGTCTACGAAGACTCAGCTTCAAATCTAACGCTAAGCTCTGTCCACTGTGCATATTTTAATATATAGTAAAATACCTATAGAACACCCAAAAGGTAGCTTAAATATCTCCGAAATGTAATCTTTTTGTGTAATATATAAGCGTTTACTCTAAGTCAAGTGTTACACCAACCACAGTGAAGATCAAAGTTGCCGCCGCCACTGCCGCCAATAGCATGTTCCAACACTCTATTGCCATGTTATTGACATTTGATTGAAGGCAAAAGAGGCGCTAAATACTGCCGCAAGAAGCGACCGGAAGGAGGTAAAAAAAAAGAGACATAGACAGTAAGACAAGATAAACTGCATTCATTGATTAGTTACCGCTGCTGCCGGCGCAGCAATGTTGCTACTTAGCTGCTCTAAAGCACAACATTGTCACATTTACGTCGACAGTTTGTCTGTTGCTGCTAAGTCGGGTCGCGCTTAGTTGGGTGGCAAAGTACGACAAATCGCTGCAATAAAAAAAAATTTTCACAGGCTACTGTTGCAACATTTAAGTGGCAATATGCTAACTTACACTTACACATTGTTGTTGCTTGAAAAATGTGTTGCATTTGTGTAGCTGCTTGAAAATTGTCTCCTCTACTTGCTGCAATTCGTTGTTGTTCATGTTGTTTCTGTTAGGTGCTAGCGTTAGAGGAGGTATTGCTGTTGATATTCGCCAACTTGCCTATTAATCGATCAGCAGATGTTTTGCAAGCGCGCACAGCAACTAACTAACTACTTAGTTTATGCACCAATTGAACGCGCTCTCATCACCTACGGCCGCTTTGTGTGACTGGGCCGCGCTGCTGTTGCCACTTACTTGCTGTTGCTGTTGCAACACAACATAAATCCTTCAATATGCCAGACATGTTGCTACAAGCTGAAATGCTTGTAGAAATATGCGAGTTGCATGTGTGTGTGTGTGTGTTGTGGCAAGCAAGTGCTGTGTGTGGTGGCCTATTCTACTTCGTCTTGCACTTCTCCTTCGCCCCGTTTTCTGCTTGCTGCTCGCAAATGGCAGGTAATTATGTCACGTCGCTGATAAATTACAATCACTGCAAGGCGATGACGCTACGTCGCTGATAGGGTGTTGCTGGTGTTGCATGCAACTTATCTGAATAAGCGTGCATGCGCATGTGAAAAGTGGCAGTGGCATGTTGGGTGTTGCGCTGTGTTAAATCGTTGCGCTGCAATAACAACAATATGTGGCATGCAAATTTATTGGAAATTAAATGTGAAAATATACTTTGCCATATTTGGCCTTTTGTTTATTTTTTTTTGGATTTTTTTTTGCTGTATTTTAGAAGTTTCCCATTAAATTTTTTTTCCAATTTTTTCTTTACCGCAGATAGTACATTTATTTTTCTTTTCTAGTAGCCCGCAAAATGCGTTAGTATTTGCCATGCGCATTTCTCTCACTTTTCACCAGAAAGCCATTGCGATTATCAAAAATGAATTTGCCACAATGCGAAATTTTTGGCAAATCTGCTGTAGCAAAAAAAAAAACAACAAACAAAAATTTTGTTTTATTCTTTCGCATGCTTGCTAGCATTTTGGCCGCTTAAAGCTCATATGGTTTTGTCCGAAAATGGCAAACGCATAAATAATTCCGATTTGCAGTGGCAAATGACAAATTCATATTTTATTACTCGCTGACTGCCGCCGCTGGTGCTGCATGTTGCCACCACTGAGGCGCACAATAATCGCGCTGCGTTCGTAAAGAGGTCAGTGGCGAGTAGCAGCCGCCTTAGTTTCAGCCTCTTCTTCAAACTCAGTGTGATCGGCATTCTTGGCTGCATAGCTTTGAATTTGGCGGATTTCGTTAAACAATGTAGCAATGTGGCATATACGGCATCAGAGATTGGGAAAATCGATGAAAGTGGCCAGAAGCGTACGATTCATGTCGCAACTGAATGCAGTAGCGCGCAAACAAATGTTTCTAAAATAATAAATAATTTGATAATTTAATTAAAAAGCAGTTCGTTCTTTAACATAAAAATGAAACCCCAAGTTTAAATAATTTTTAGAAATAGAAAAAAATAAATTAAATTTAAAATTTTTTTATCAGAGTTCTAGAAAAATTAATTAATTATTATTTGTTTTGTTCAATTAAGCAGCTAAAGATTTTTCTTGACATAAAAATGAAACCCCAAGTTTAAATAATTTTTAGAAATAAAAAAAAATAAATTAAATTGAAAATTTTTTTATCAGAGTTCTAGAAAAATTAAAATAAAATTAAACAGCTAAAGATTTTTCTTAAATTTTTGAAAACGTTTTTTTGTGAAGAATGTTGCGCAGTAAAAAAAATATATTATTCATTAACATTGAAATTTTGCATAGCACCATCGGTAAAAAATTTCAGGTCAGGAATGGACGTGAAGATTGTTGGCTCCGCATAGTGGGCGAAATGACCAATCTGGCACGTATTTATTCAAATTTTCAAATTTTAAATTGCGCTGATTTGTTTTTATTATTCGATAGAGAATACATCACTATAACTCTAAATAATTTTTGTTTCGTTTTTCTCTTTATATTCGCACAGCTGTAAGCAGAGTACGGAAGTTTTTCGCGCTTACACATGGGAAACTGCAGACATATTCGTTAGTACATATCCGTGGTTCTGCATGCCTCCATCTGTCCATAAAATTTTAATTCATGGAGCAGATATAATAGAAAATATATCACTTCCAATTGGGATGATGTCAGAGGAGGAGGCGCTAGAGGCGCACACAAGAGATTTTCGTTACTTCCGGCAGCATCACATCCGAAAAATTTGTAGATTGGCTACAATGGAAGATCTTTTACACTCATTGTTGGTTTCTTCAGACCCACTCATTTCATCGAAGACCACAACATCATTAAAATTCACAAAAATAAATATTAAATTGGACGAAAAGGGAGAAATTGTTGCTTTCAGCTGAAAATGACCTGATAATTAAAAAAAAAATTAATTTTTTTTTATAAAATTAAAAATTTTTTTTTTTATTTTCGAGGTTAACCGAAGTTTGCTCTTATTTTTTAATTATTAAAAGGAAATAACTGAACGGAGTTTGCTCTTTTCGTTCTGAAGTTATTAATTAATCCGTGCCAGATTGGTCATTTCGTCCACTGTGCACCGGTGAGTTAAGAATGGGTGTGTTCAAGCGTGGTTTGCTTAATTGTGAACAATTTCTGCACCATTTCCGATTAATTCGCCATGTTTATTTATTCTTTGCTATTGCAGCTAAAGAAGTTTAACTTAAAAAAATTGACTAACCTAATTTACTTTACATAACATAACGTGACATAATGCAGTTAATATAACATAACTTAAAACAACACACCAAATCTAAACATAAAATAGCATAATATATTATATTACGTTTCGTATAACATAATAGTATAACATAACATTACATAACAAAACACAACAAAACATAACACAACATAGCATAGCATAATATAAAATATATTTAATATAAGTATAACACAACAACATAACAAATCTAAACATAATATAACAAAACATTACAATACAATACGTATCGTAATATAACATAACACAACATAGCATGACTTAACGTAAAATATATTTAATATAAGTATTACATATCATTACATAACAAAACTTATCACAATACAACATAGGTCAACATAACATAGCATAACATAAAATAAAATAACGTAATAAAACGTGACATCATTACTGTAAAATTAAAAAAAAATTCGTGAATATACTTTATTTTTCATATTTTGAAATTAGTTTTTTTTACAACTTGACGCCTGAAAATTAAAAAAAAAACATAATTTTTAAAATGTGACAAGGATTAAAAAACTTTTTGTCAACGAATTTATTTAAATTTGTCTCATGTTTCTAAGTTTTCCTCCACTACTGTGTATTGTTTGCTCATGTGTATTAGCATTAAAATTACAGAAAAATAAATTTACAACGGTTGCACGCATACTTTTTTTAACAAACAAAAAAACCAAATTGGAATACCAACACACGCGAAAATATTGAAAAGGCAAATATCCATGAATTTCCTTCAATTGTAAGCGTTTGCGCATGCGCGTGATTCTGTGCGTTTAATATTGGCAAATGCTTATT
This sequence comes from Philophylla caesio, assembly GCA_963971545.1. Classification (NCBI taxonomy): domain Eukaryota; kingdom Metazoa; phylum Arthropoda; class Insecta; order Diptera; family Tephritidae; genus Philophylla; species Philophylla caesio. The sequence continues at coordinate 15,908,768 of OZ020608.1, forward strand.
GGCCTCCTCATCTTTATAAATGTAATGTGATCCGTGATTGTAATGTAGTCGCCACACGAAAATGTGCCATAATCTGCATTTAAGCCTCTATTGTTTGCATGATTTCGTTTATTGCTTGCACTTTGTTTTTCAAATTGTTTCCTTTTTTCTGTTTTTGTTTTCTTTGTGTGGTAAATTGTGTACTCACTGAACTGTTAAGTCGATAATATGGATGCATATATGCAAATGCTCACAGTTATAAATGCTATTAGTGATTACATTTTGGAAAGTTAAAGAAAAGTGCAGAAAGCAGAAGGTTAACTCAGTTGCATTAAATTTGTTAAACAAATATTTTTGTTTTTCACTAATTATATTTCATTACCCGACAAGTTAAGATTTCAGTTATTTTGTGGAATTAAGTTTGGCTGTTATGAGATTATCAGCTTTGTTTTTATTTTGATTCCGAATTACTTCTGGTGAACTCGCAGCTAAATTATGCCACACTATTCATATTACATTCAAGTGAAATTCGTTTTTGTATAATTTTTGTACTCTTTTACTACTACGAAAAGTAACGAAAACTGTTGAAAAGGCAGAAACGTTGCATTCAAAAAATTTCTATTACTGAGGTTGAAAATGTTGACTCAACGTTATAGTTTGCTTTTCATGCTATAGAGAATATTCGTCTAGTAAATAGTAACCATTTAAGCAGAATAATCATTTTTCGTATTATATGTTTTTTGTTTGGGGTTGAAAATGAGTTGTGTGGTATGGTCACTGCGAAAGATCTGTCTCCTCAGTGTTGTCATTGAATGGCAGGAGTCAATGATGTATTCTATAAAGAAGAGTTGGTGTCTATGTGGTATTGTTTAGTAATTTTAGTGTATACTAATCGTCTTACTATATTCATTTGGTCTAGTCTAGTAAGTGAATTTCGAGGAATATTTTTGAGGTAATTGCTGTTAAAGTGTGGTTTTTTTTTTATAAAACTGCTAGTACCTGTTAGTAAAATTTTGTAAGATTTTTTATGCTACGTTTCGTTTCGTTCTTTAAAAATGTATGAATATTTTTTGCGTTGAGATTTTGAGTACTTACTCATTACCAATAATATTAAAATGTAAAGGTATCCGAAGTCATTCCATTTTTGAATTGTGCTTTATTAGGAGTGACCTGTAGGCACTTAGACAAACTTCATTATTGTTTACATTTAAAATAGAGTTTAATAAAAAGAAAGAGTAATGACAGTATAAAAATATTCATAACGGAAATAGTTATGAAAGTGATAAAGATCGGTACGAAAATAGCAAAAAGGGTATATCCAAATAAAGATTAAAATTGGGGTATTTTGAACGATAGCACTGACAATTGTGTAAACAATAAAAATATATACTATTAAGGCATAATAAATATAAAAAAAATTATTGAGATTGCCATAGTTTTGAAATATCGATATCGATAATAATTCATACAATAATACAAATAACTTTGTCATATAAAATCCTAAAAAAAAAAAATTATACAAAAAACTTCGCGCGATGTCATTAACGATAACAATGCAGATAGCAATACAAAATCATAAATCTTCTGACCTCAATATTTATATATACAACAGTAATAATATGAAAACGAATATATTCGTGTGCATTCTCATATGAGTTAAACAAATAATTTTTGTTTTGGTCCAAAGCCGACTTAATTTAGTTATAATACAATATTTTCGATTCGATTGAAAACAAAAACAGTTTATAATATTTATAAAATAAATTTAATTTAATTTAAAATATGTTCCTACTTTAAGTTCTTTCGAAAATAAATCTGTCTTTTGGAAGTCAAAACCGTGTTTCTTCTGATGTTTAAGTTAAAAAATTATTTTAATGTTTATGGGTAAAAAAATATCATTATCGAAAATTCGTGATCAACAATTTGCTCATGCCCTTAAAAATATTAAAAGAATTCAAGAATGAAAGGAACTATTTGAACTGCACAAGTGTCAAATCACCGATAAGTAAAGAGATGGCCCTAAAAAATACTTAGTTTTGTTTGAGAAAAACCTACTGAAAGTAAACTTTTTTAACTCGTAGGTATTTTGAAAGGCTTGTCTATCTTGTTTATCACGTCTACCAATTTTTTAATTATATATGTATAAAAAATTCCAAAAATTGCATTAGATAGTTACTTTTTGATAGAAAACGCGAACCACGCCATACCATAATTTTAGACTCCTGATGCATTTAAAAATTTTGTATAGAAAATTTTTTTTAGAATTTTATAACACACACAATTAATTTCAAAGCTGCTTTATGCAATCTTTTCGATAGCTTTGTTTTATGATCAATTTCAAAATTTTTGATCTTCTCGACTTCTCGAAAAATTGTAGCGTGTGCCATCGAATATTTGGGTGTGTTTAACAACAGCAACAGCTGCAGCATACATAACTTTGCCTGCAACTGTTTGCTGTTTCACTTGTCGAGCGTGTTACTGTTGTTTTATGAAAAGCTTTGCATTGTTATTGGTTTTAGTTTTTACTGCTTAAGTTATGCACCTGCTATGTATTGCATAATGAGCGGTGAACTTTTCGTTCGTGTACAGCAAAAAGTACCCAAAAAAGTATCAATAGTCTTACCTAGTCGTAACGAAAAAAAAAATTTAAAAAAATTAAAAAAAAATCATGACCAATAAAAGCCAAAAATAGTAATCGAACATTTGTGTTGCGCATGTAACGACCAAATGGTGCATATCACATGCAGCTACCACAACAACAACAACAGCAGCGACATCAACAGCAGCAGCCACTGTCCCGGCATGCGTTGAGTGCCATCTTTTTTATGGTGCCTTAAAATGCAGGTTGTCGAATTTCCAATTTTTTTGTTTTTTTTTTTGTTTTTGGTTACTCCCATTGTATGAGTATGTATGGCGGTAGCGGCATGACGTGGAGCATGTTGTTCAGTTCGAATATTCAAATGCAAAACACACAACATGTGCCACATGCCACCACATTTGAGTACGCGTGTATATACGAAAACTTTTAAGTTGATATTCTTGTTGGTGATGCAATGAATGCGAAAAGTGGCATTAAAATTGTTTATGTGCCTGGCACCACCTTCTTAAATGATGCGAGGCGGCTGTGAATGCGTCTGCGGCTATTCGCCGTTTAGCTAAGTATGTGTATTGAAGTAAATGTACATTCGTTACATGCGAAAAGGTTTGTGTTTATTTATTTTTAAAATTAATATTTTTATTGCCTACTTCTGTGCGCAGTGTGTTAACGAGCTCGTGAGTTAAAGTAACAAGCGTTCAATTATCTAGTTTTAAGTAAAAAAAATCCATTCTCACATAGACGTTACAAATTCAAGTTTTTCTTAAATTTTTCTTTTAATTTCAGTGCGCTGGAGATTGAAGCAAAAATTATATGAAACCTGTATGTATATGTAACGTCTAGTTTATATGTAACATGTATTTTTGTATGAAATCGATTTTTTTTTATTTTGTGGACAAATATTTTTAACAATACAATAACAAAAGGCATATACATATACAACTAAATAAAATAGTATGAGAAAAGAAAAATAAAACCGGATTTTGTATTAAAAATAATTCTCTAATATATAAAAATGTTGAAAATACGATTAAACAAAATGTATAAAGTTGCAAAAAAATCCCGAAATTCCGAGATCCCGTCCTTTTTTAACTCCCGAATATCCCGGGATCAGTTTATTCAATCCCAGGATTTGCAGGAAACAGTGAATTGAATAGCCATTTATTATCTTAATTTTTAATTTACATTTTTTTCAAACAAAAATAAACCTCAAATGATTTAAAACGGAAAGAGCTGATCGAATAAAAAAACAAATAGCACCTTTCAGGGTTGTATTGAAATAAGAAAATTTACCATGAGAAACAAAAACAACAAGTTTACAACTGTTGTACTACGATAACACACAAACACGGCTTGTTAACTCCCTGAAGGCTTTGTTTTGCCACTGCCATTAAAAATGAACTGGGGAATAACTTCCTCGAGTAGAAAATGAGCCATACTATGAAAGCGATGTTAATAGAACTAACGACGAGGCGCTTGAAGTGGCAGAAAGTGTCAAAGATAAATTGCATCTAGTTTTAACGACCAACTCGCAAGTGTCCAATAATTGACAGCAACAAAATTTATCTGAATAATAATAAAAGAAAATAAATTGATAGTTTTTGTAATGAGGCGATAAATGCGATGTCCTACAGAGTGCATTGAACTTTTTGTCGACAATCCAACCAAAGAGTGTAGAGTTGGAGCGGTGCTTCTCTACTGCAGATATTAAATGCAACAACTTTAGGTCCAGGTTGGAGGATAACACACTAAAGGATTTAATTTCTTAAAGAAATTGCATTTTTATCAAAATAAGAAATAATTCTTCCTCGCTCAAAATGGAATGCGTGATGTGTTTAATTTTTACTTGATGCATTTCTTTTTTTTTACTGAATAGTAATATATTAATATATAATGTTGGTCGCAAACAGTGATTAAAAATAATTTTACTTTATGTAGGTGCATTTGCTTCTGTACGAAATATTTATATTTGTTCTTGAAGTATACATTTTTTTGTATGTGTGTCAAATTTTACGTGTATTTCTTTTTGTTCCTGAAAAGATCAATAAATACGTACATGCATTTCACAAATCGTTTTTGTTATATTATTGTTATCTTGTATACTTCTATAAAACAACGATTACAGACGTGTTACATTTTTTGACAAATTAAAAATTACGAAACAAAACCTCGTGAAATTCGGAATCCCGGGATTGTTCCGGGATTTTTGTTTTTAGATATCGAAAATCCCGGGCTCAATTAAATGCTCAAAATTGACATGCCTAGTTCGACCGTAGCGTAGTCGTATACCTTAACGTAGTCGTTCATGGCAAATTGAATTTACTGATAGGATTATAATTATCGCTGATTCGTACTACGTTGAATTCAGTGATTGCTAAAATTAAGAAAAAAAAAAGATTATAAATTATAGAATAAATAGCTTTTCTTGTGAAGCCGTTGAAATCACGAAAACAACACTTTTTTGTTAAAGTTAAAATTAAATAGTGGATTAAACAATTTTGCAAAATCTGAAGATTCCCTAAAAGGGATTTTAGATAGATAAAAATTTTGTATTAAATAAAAAAAATTTAAAAATATATTTAAAATTAATTTTGTAAAATTAGAAAAATATTATATAACTTAAATACATCAATAATAAAAGCAAAAATATGAAAAAACTAAATAAGAATAAATACTAAAATTAGAAAAATAACAAAAACTAAATTTTTGTTAAAAAACTTTATTATAAAAATTGCGAAAAGCGTTTAAAAAAGTAAAAATATCAACTAAGATGATTTTAAGTTTTTATTTCGGATTACTCGTATATAAAATTGTCTATACTAATTTCAAAACAATATGTATTTTTTTCAATTTGATAATATTTTTTTTTTTTGAGAAATAAAAAAATTAAAGCAATTATTTAAAAATAAATTTGTTTTTATTTTATCAAAAAAAAAAATTAAAAACGATGTTTTATAAAAATAATTGTTAAATAAAAAAATAATAATTAGTTATAAAAAAAAGTTTAAAAAAATTAAGTATACTCGTACTTTTGGAGCAAAGAAAACTTAAAAAAAGTGCACTATTACGCAAAAGTTTTAAAGTGCGATCTAAAAATTTAGAATAATTTTCTGAATCCGAATTTTTAGTTGTTTTTCCGTTTTTCGACCGAAAAATATTTATATCTAGCTGTATTTTATAACATGCTTTAACATCTGTTTTGTTTCGTGATTTTTAAGGAAAATTTATTTAAATTCAATAAAAAGTTGTATTTGGAAACTTTGTTTAAGATACGTAGCTATATAATCTTACAGATGATAAGAAACAAATTTTAAATAAAGAAAAATTATAAAAATATATATTTTGTTAAAAACATCAATCCAAAATATGATGTAACTCTGGTTATTAACTTTTCACAACTGCTGGTATGTTATATTCCTTCCATACTACAAAGATATTTATTCAAAAGCATCCCGACGCACTAAATCCAACATTTTTTATACACAAAAAGCTTTGCAGATTGCCAACACAAATGAAAAAACCTCAGCTGCCAGCAGAGTAAGCCTATTTTACCTTCTTCTAGTGCTCTACTATACAACTACTTAAATATAAAAGTAAAACGCGAAACAAGCACCTAACTATCTAAGACATGTTGAACATATCAATGACAACGTTGCACATATCAATGGCATGTTGCAAGTATCAACACGTTTATGCCAGTTAATTGTCACGCATTCATTGTTGCATGCTTGGCATTGTCACATAATTAATTTAGAGCGCATTAAATGCATTTAAGTACTTACTACAAGCAGTTAATGGCAATTGCAATAAGTATGTAGTAAATTGTGTAGCATAAGTGGAGCGCTTTCGAAATGTCCGATCTCTATTGCAGCAAATATGTAACAGTTATTAAAGCTAAGTATCAAGCGAACGCGTCATAAAGTGCTAATTGCATATTTACAATGCTAGATGAGCAATTAGAGGCACAGTATGTGGCATGTTATTGGTGTACGCACAAATGTATGTTCATACATATGTAAGTATGTGGAATTATTTATGATTGTTAACACTTATGTAGCTGTTTAAGCAATAAAAAATATCTAATATGTGTGATATGAATAGGTGTGATTGTGCGTTTGATGAAATATGAAGTGAGTTGGTATGATTTTTCGTCTTTAACTGTCATTACAATCAATTGCAACATAATTTTTGTTAAATTAGCTTTTACCCGAACAGTAGCACACACATTATGTCATCACATCAAAACATCATATGATCTTGTCATATGTTATTGTATCCAACAAATTATTGACAGGACTATATATATTAAACAAGTGTTAGAGTCAAGTACACGGGCGATCAGCGACTTTCTAAATTTCCCGCGCAGAAACTATAAATTTATCACTGCTGCCCTTAACTGCCATCTATGTTATTAATAGACTACTGGGTCATTTCATCTCTAATCGTCCAGGCAGTTAGGGTAAAGGGTTCCTCTTAAAGTAAAAAGTATGAAACATGATATATTTCCAAAAAAAAATTATTAAAAAAAATCAAAAAAAATCTCACCTAAAAAGTTTCGAATATCATAATTTTTTTTCTTCATTTTTTTTCAAATGTCATATATATAATCGCAATTTTTTAGCAGCCTCTACTAGTCTAAATTTTTATTTAGGAATTCTGATTTTTTAAAATCAAAGTGAAATAATGGCAATTTATAATGCTTTATTATGCACATTTGGTATTAGAAATATTTTTATACACTCAAATTAATTCTACTAAAGTCCATTCGTGCTGACATGTTCTTGCGAAGTACATATTCAAAGGTTTTTTTCGGCCCGATATACAATTTTTTTTTTTAAATATATCATGCTTCACACTTTTTACTTTTAGAGGAAGCTTTTACCTAGAAACGGAGAAAAAATTTCGAAGATCGATAATTTTTTCGCAAAGTTATCGAATTTTCAAAAAAAATAAACATGCACCAATAGAGCAAAATCGGGTTTTTAGACAAATTTTCAAAAATTCCCCACGATGAAAGAACTTAAAATCAAGCAAAAAGAAAAAATACTGTCTCATGGTTTTCGATGTAGAAACTATACAAAAACATTATTGGAAAAAAAACCTAACCTTAACTGCCTGGACGATTTAAGATGAAATGACCCTACTGTCAAATTTAGGAGCAAGCAGAAGAATCAATTTCAATGGTTAAGAAGTGATTTACTGAGTTCCAATGTGGTCGTATTAGCACAAATGAGGTCGAACGTTCAGGTCACTCAGAAGACGTCGTTACACCAAAAATCGTCGATAAAATCCATGGAATGATATTATGATATGAATGACACGGCATCTCAACTGCGCGAGTACATCAAATTTTACACAAATATTTAGATGTGAAAAATATCCAATTATATACTCGTCGTGGGTGCCGCTATTGCTCACACTCGATCATAAGCGCAACCACTTCGAAGTATTGGCACACATCTATGAATTCGGCTGCGAACTATTTTGGACACATGCGACTGTTTCCTCTTTCCAAACTTGCAGATGTGGCTGGGTGGTTAGAGGTTTGTGTCAAATGAAGAGGTCATTACAGATGCAAACACCTATTTTGAGTGGCTTGAGAAAAGCTGTTATTTTTAAGGAGAAACAAAAATTTGAAAAACGTTGACTAAGATAATAAAATTAAAAGAAGATTTTGTTGAGAAATATAACGCTTTTTAACCGAAAAAACTACCTTCGTATGATGAGCTTTAAAACGTTTTTTCTCAAAATTACAATTTTGCAACTTGTGTACAAAAGTACGGGAAAACTATTTGACTTATCAACCTGATTCAACTTGCGTTTTGTAGAGTATTATAAACTATTCTATATGAACCACAGTTTCAAGCGACTTTGATTGTTTTTTACAATGTAAACAAAAAAAATATACAAAAATTTTGAGTTCAAATCTGATTTCCAGATTCAAAACGAGAAAAAAACTATTTGCGGTTTCTACCGGTTTATTTATGTTCATATAGAGTAAAAATGTATAACAATTAACGATACACAAAGTATTTTTGTTTCAGTTTTCCGGCGCTCCAGTGCACTTTTGTCGGCCATTTTTTAACTTTTTAATTTTTTTTTTTTTCAAATATTGCTTCAAAGTTTTCTGAAATATATCTTTCGAATAAACAATTTATTAAATTTCCTTGTCATCAAGAAAATCCCAAAATATCACCTTTTTTATGCATCAGGTGAGAAAACCCCCTTAAAGGCAAAATTGTACCCATCTTAGTTTTAGAAATACCATTGTTTTGGTATAACCTAACTATCTATGAATGGTACGTGAACGTCTTTGATATAAATGTACGCAAGAAAAAAGATTACGACTCAATATAAGCCACATCTGGATATGATAATTTGATCACATTATACGTTGATAGCTCAAATAAAATTATACTGAAGACAGCACTGCATCTTTAATGGTTTAAAAAAAAAAGCAAAAATAAACCAACAATAATTTAGCTTAAAAAATTAAATTTGAATATATAACACCGATTTAATTTGTATACCTGACGTTCTTTAAGAAAAAGTATAATATATCACACACTACATACAAATGAGTCACCATGTTTCTTGTCTACTTTTAATTGAAAACTTAAATTGTACCAATTTTTGTAATAATTAAGAAAATGGTTTTTTATTATACTGGGTCTCATCTTAGAGGTATAACGTTTTGTCTCTGCGGGAACTGGCAACACAAAATACTTATTTGAATTGTTCTATACTCAACAATTACAATTTTCTTTTAAATAACTAAGATTATTAAAAATTTTCATTAGTCTTAATATGAAATTCTAATGAAATAAAACACGATTTAAAGTTAAAAAAAAAACACGCCTAATAGCAAAAATTTATCATAATTGTTGCCTATTTTTGTCTTCAATATATAGTAATTTAGCGGATGACTAAACACTTTAGTAGCTTTTAAGGCAAATACTATCTACTTTTCATTTCAGTTCATGCATTTTTACCAACCAACAAAACACGAATTCATAAACTTATTCAAACACTTTACAGCCAATTAAATTTACTTAACTTTTTACTTATTCTTTGACATTTTCCACCGCTCTGCGTTCGTCAAATTACTTATCAACCTTATCCACCTACGAAATGTGCAAAAATGCCTTATCATTCGCATCATTAAAAACTCGCGCAACATTAATCGTGCACATCTTCCACAACTTCATTTTCTAACTCATTATCATCATCATCATCATCAGCAGCAGCAGCAGCAGCAGCAGCATGCGAAATTCATGCTAAGCGCATCTTAAACCAAACCACCACCACCATCAACCGCAGCAGCAATATTATCCAAAACATCACCTCATTATCCACATCATCCATGGTCATTACGAGCCATTAGCAGTGCAGCAAACTGACTGGCTCATCTTTAGCGTGATCGAACGCGCTGCCACCAACATTTCGTACACACCACTCTTCCCAATCGCCGCCGCTAATAAACCGCTTGCCTTTTGTCGAGCTGCGCTGCTTTGAGTGCCGCCCCAAATAGCGTTTGTGCTGTAAATAGTTGGTATTGTTGTTGGTGTTGCTGATGACCTCCTCAGCCTGCTATCAACACCTAGGCATCAGCAGCAGCAGTTCATTTGATGCGCCACAAAACTCTTGAATCTGTTTGCTTGCTAAGGTACACGAAGATCGATCACTAGCGAACGGGCGACCAACGACCAGCGGCATCAAACGATCAGCTTTAACTTTGCTACAAAGCTGACTTCGCGCTTGGCGTGCCATTGTCATCGCGCTCAATAGCTCTTTCCTTGCAGCTAATGCTTCAAATGCGCTTGTCGATTATAGCTGTCGATTTTAGTTTTCCATGCACTTGAAACGTGGGAATCAGAACAAATCGTGCCAAAACTATTTACCACTTAAATGACTTCACCGACATTTTTCATTTTCATTCAATTTCGGTTGATTATTGCGGCTGCCCGTTGCCTGTTTTCGTTTTTGTTATTGCTTGCTTGCTTCTGCAATTCTTTCATTGCTCTCTGTGTGCTACTAACTGACTTTTGTTTTATTTCCTTTATTTACTTCATTATTCCCTTTTTATTTCTCTGCTTTTATTTTATTTTTTTGCTGGCATTCAGTATTTTGCTCAGTCAGTCAGTTTTTTTTTTTTGAGTTTTGTAGTTGCTTCGCTGCTTAAATTGCCCGAAATTCGCTAATGAAAGAATAGCTGAAAGTGTTGAGTTGTGGTGTTTGCTAGCGTTGCTGGTGTTGCTATTTGTTGATGAAGCGCAACTAAATAACTGTAATTGCTGAATATTCAGCAGCTGGTGTTGATAAATTATAATGAAGGCTGATTGTAATTGGTTTGATGGTAATGATAATTGCCATTTTGTGTTGGTGATATTGAAGTGAAGTGAAGTCAAGCTCATAGCTTCAAAAATATGTATGAGAAATATAAAATCATTTCAAAATGCAATTTTGAGGAGAATAAATTATGGGAATCAAGGAGAAAAGGATGTTAGGAGATAAAGTCTTAAAATTAAGTTGAACGAATAAGGTATCTTATAGGCGTAGGCAATATGCTGTGATCCATTTTCTAGCGATATCGTGTGTGCGAATGATGTGATGTGATTTTTTCTCTAGCAACATCATTTAATAATAAGAAATGATGTGATGTAACTGAGTTTCTAGCAGCTTTATGATGTGATTTATAATCTGGCATTATCGTTTAATGATATTATGTAACTTTATGGTATAATTTCTATCAACAACATTTCATAGCGTGGCGTGATACATTTTCTAGCAAAAACGTTTTTATGTGTGTTATTAAATTTTCTGGTATCATCGCATGATAATATGTTACAATATGATGTGATGTACTTTCTAGTCACTTCTTTTGATTATATGATATGATGTGAAGTATTTTTAAGTGACATCGTTTGATCGTTTTATGTTTTCCATCAACATCATTCCATGGCATGATGTGATGTAATGTCATGATTTTTTCTAGCAAAATCCTTTAATGATATATAGTGTGTGACGTGTGCAAATTTTGGCAACATCGCTTAATAAAATGATTCATAATGATATGATATGATGTGATGTATTTTAAAGTATCATAGTTTGATGATATGATGTGACATATTTTCTAGCCATATTGTTTGATGACATTATGTTATGCCATGTATGATTTAGAAATATCATTAAATGATATCATTTACTGTAATGTGGTGCGTTATCTAGAAATATCGTTTGATGATATGATATGCTGCGTTTTCTAGCAACATCATTTGATGAAATAAAGAAATCGCTTGTTGATATGAAGTGTTGTGATAAATTTTCTAGCAACATTGTTTGTTGATGTGATAGGATGTGATGTATTTTCCAGCTTAATTGTGGTGTGATTTACATTCCGCCAGTATCGTTTGATGATATGATGAAACGTTTTGAGATATGTTTTCTATCAACATCATTTCATAGCGTGGCGTGATGCATTTTCTAACAAAAACGTTTAATAATTTTATGTGTGTTGTTCAATTTTCTAACAACATCGCATGATAATCTAATGCAATATGATGTGATGTACTTTCTAGTCACTTCGTTTGATTATATGATATGATGTGATGTATTTTGAAGTGACATCGTTTGATGATATGATATGACATATTTTCTAGCTTTATTGTTTGATGATATAATGTGAAGGGATTTGTGTCTAGCAACATCCGGCGAGGGTTTGATTGCTAGCTATATCATTATTTCTATGAAATTTGATTTTATGAAGTGATGTGATTCCAATCTATGTACATCCTCTTAATAAGCGTTTTCACAAATATTAACTTATTTATTCTTACAATTAATTCAAGTAAAATATGGTTCCTTCTTTTAAAAAAACCATAAACACTCATTTTTTAAACTATATATAGAAAATTTCATCAAAATTTTTAAATTTTGAAAAAAAGTTTTTGGATTTTTTTGAGTACGCAGTTTTTTTGTTCACTCCATTTCAGTGTAAGAAGATGCTAATTTCAAGTGTCTACAAGTTGTCACTGATTTTTGACAATTTTTTTACTTGTAGGAATTGCTTAAGAACGTCAGTAAAAAAATTGTCAAAAATCAGTGGTAATTTCTAACCTCTTGAAACTTGCGCTTTCTGATAATAAAAATTAATGAGCAACATATCTGAATACCCCAAAAATTTTTTATAAATGTTTTATATATTTTTTATAAAACTAAAAAAAATTGTTATTATGCGAATTTCGCAAACGTCAAGCTGTTAAGTTGTGTTTTGTTGTGATATTTTTTTCTTTTTAAAATTGGTTTACTTATTTAATATAATTAAATAATTTAGTGATAAAATATTTGGAGATTCATCTGTGCGCATTTAAAGCTAAGTATAACATCTGTTAAGCATATTTGCATTGATTTTATTGCAATTTAATTTAGTTTTTCAATTGCCGAGTCATTAGTTGCTTTGCATTGTTATTGTTTCTTATTTACATTGTTATTGCTTCTTATTTGCTTTAGACTTTGTATTTGTATTGCGCGCATTTTCTTTTCTCTTCCTTGATTGTCATTCCTGAAACAGCTGTTTGCGTTTAGTTTTTTACGTGTCAAATACTGTGCATCTAAAACTGTTCGTTACATTAATAGCTCTCAAACCATTAAAAAACTTGCATTACCTTTCAAACTGCTTTCTCCTTTATTTTATTAATACAATACGAGTATTTGTTTTTTTTTTTGATATTAGTTTTTACTTAGTTGTGTTAAATTATGTCTTGCATTTTTGACAACTGCAAAATTAAAAAAACCGATAATGAGCAACGCTCTGTTGCATGCTGGTTGTGCGATGGGATTGCTCATATAAAATGTGCCGGACTGTTTGGTAGAGTCCTGGACTTAATAGAAGAAGGAAAAGGTATTCGTTGGTCTTGTTTGAAATGCAGATCAACTGAGGTTGAACTTTTCCGATTTTTTAGAGAAACCAGAAATGGATTTTTCGAAATGGGCAAAGACTTTCGGGCACTTAATGAAAAATTTAAACTTTATGAAAACGTGTTTAAATCATTTAAGTGCCTAGATAATCAAACTTTGCAACCTGTAAGAGAGACCAAACGCAAACGTACCCACAGCCCGCCCAAGGAAAGTATTGTCGCTCCTCTTATAGTACCTCAAAAGAATGTAGTGCCCAAACCCCAACAAATTGAGCTAATTAATCTTCTGTCCCCTGTCCCACCGCCTCAGGGTACGTCTTCATCAACTTCGTCAAGGGCTATCTGCACTCGAGCTTCTTCCTCTAATAAAAGCAATGCAGATCAGGCTAACTTACAGGTATCTTCACCTGATGTGGGTTCATCTCCACCTCATTTGCTTCCACCTTCCCAATCTGCTTCTATTGTTTCAAAAACTGTAGCACCTTTAGATGAGACTAACTGCTCTGCAAAGAAGCTGGTTGTGGTTCCTTTGAGAAAGTCCATTTTTGTTTCAAGATTTGCTAGGGACACTTCTTCTGATGATATAGAGTTTTACATTTCATCGAAAATTAAGACTTGTAACTTAGCAATCCGAAAATTTAACTTTAAATATGAACGTAACGTATCATCTTTTAAAATTGATGTGGCACCTGAAGTTTTTGATTCTTTGCTTAACAATTCTTTTTGGCCTACCGGGGCATTTGTTCGCGAGTTTGAATATAAGCCACATAAAAATAAAAATAATATAAATAACTTAGCTTCAATTCCTAATCGTGACACTGAGCCAAAAAACTAATATTAAATTCTACTTTAAGTATTTTATACCAAAACGTTAGGGGTTTAAATACTAAATTAAACGATTTATACTTAAAAGGCTTAGACTGTAACTATAACATAATTTGCTTTACTGAAACCTGGCTTAAACCACATATTTTTAATTCAGAGATCCTTCCTAATCATTATCAAATTTATAGAAATGACCGTAAGGACAGAATCGGTGGGGGTGTTCTTTTTGCAGTTCATTCTTCTATACCATCCGAAGATGTTAATATCCCCCTCATCGAGTCAATCGAATTTAAAGCAATACGAGTTATGGTTGGAAATGGTTTCTTTTATTTAGCTGTTTGCTACATCCCTCCTAATTCTGACTTATCGGTATATTCTCAACATATTGCGTTACTTACATCCTTAAGTTCAATGATTACTGCACATGACTCGATCATTGTACTTGGTGACTTCAATATGCCAGGCATATCATGGACTTTCATGGACGACTTTATCGTTCCAATTTCATCAAGGGATAGATACAATGTGTTCTTAGAAGATATGGCTGAGCTCTGTCTAAATCAGATTAATTTAACTCCAAACCATTTTGGAAACATTCTAGACCTTGTTTTTGTTGATGATATATCTAAATCATCTATGAAGAGGTGCGAACCCTTGGTTATTCCAGAGGACTCTTATCACCCTGCGATTGAGTTAAATTACGAGGTTATAGGGGATTTTGGAAATAATGTCGATAAATCAAGTAGCTCAAACGCTCGTTTTATTTTCGCGAAAGCCAATTTCAAGAAATTAGATCGAGAATTGTCAAAATTATCTTGGCCGACGTATAAAGATGATGTTGAACGTTGTGTCCAGCATTTTAATAATACTATATATAGTTTATTTCAAAAGTTTGTACCTAAACGGGTTTGCGTACAAAAGGAGCAATCACAACCTTGGTTTACAAAAGAACTAAGAAATTTAAAAAATAAAAAGTCGCGATCTTTTAAACTGTACAAAATAACTGGTTTGCACACTAACTATGTTAAATACTCAGTTCTCTGACACGCTTACTTTGAATTAAATAAAAAATGCTACAGATCTTATTTGTGCAAAGTTAAAAGGAATTTAATAACAAACCCTGCATCATTTTACGATTTCGTTAACTCAAAACGCAGAGTGACTGGTTTTCCGTCTGCCATGAAATATCAAAATACCGTGTCTTGTGACTCCCAATCAATTTCCAACATGTTTGCCAAATTCTTCAGGTCAAATTACTCCATTACTTTGCCTCTGAGCAAACCTTATCCATATAAACTTTGTCCCTTAACCTCTGCTTTTATTCCGCAAATATCTTCTGAGGAAGTATTTTATTGTTTGAGTAACTTAAAAGAATCTTTTAAGGCTGGCCCCGATTTGATCCCGACGTGGTTCCTCAAAAACTGTGCTAAACATATTTATGAGCCCTTAACTAATTTATTTAATCTTTCTCTTAGGCTTGGGGTTTTCCCTTCAGCTTGGAAAGAATCATTCATTTTACCCCTTCATAAGACCGGGAGTAGGTCCTCTATAGAAAATTATCGCGGTATAGCTAAGATTTCTGCTATTCCTAAACTATTTGAGGCAATCGTTGTTGACCATTTAACGCATTCATTATCCTCTACAATTTCTAGCACTCAACACGGGTTCTCTAAGGGTAAATCTACCGTTACAAACTTGCTCGAGTTCACAACTCATGTTTCAAATGGATTCAGAGAATTTATGCACACTGATGTTATATACACCGATTTTAGTAAAGCATTCGACAGAGTAAGTCACGCTTTACTGATTCATAAACTCGATCTCCTTGGTTTTCAACCTAATCTCCTTCATTGGATATCTTCTTACCTCATGGACAGAACACAACGAGTTCTTTTTAAAAATAGTTCCTCAAACATTATTCATGTATCTTCAGGGGTCCCGCAAGGAAGTCACCTTGGTCCGATTCTGTTTTTACTTTTTATAAATGACATACCTTCTGTAATTAACTATTCAAAAATTTTATTGTATGCTGATGATGTAAAACTTTTTAGATCGTATCATTCTGTTGAGGAAAGGTCCTTACTACAGGCGGATTTAAATAGCATGACTAACTGGTGTGAAGTAAATAACATGCCGCTAAACCTTAAAAAATGTAAGGTAATGTGCTTTTCTCGAAGGGCACTTCAACCGGCTTCTTATGACATATGTAACCATAACCTCGAACAAGTGTTTAACTTTGTTGATCTTGGAATTACAATGGATCCGAAACTTAATTTTAATCTTCACATTAATGTTACAGTTAACAAAGCCAAGGGTGTTTTTGCATTTGTAAAACGATGGTCAAAAGAATTCAATGACCCATACATTACGAAGGCTCTATTCACAACGTTAGTGAGGCCAATACTGGAATATGGATCTGTTGTTTGGCACCCGCGCTATCAAGTTCATTCCGACCGAATAGAGTCAATTCAAAAACAATTTCTGCTTTTTGCTTTAAGAAATTTTCGTTGGGATTCTCAGTACAACCTGCCCCCATATATAAGTCGTTTAAAACTCATTAATCTTCCTACACTTGCTAGTCGTAGAGAAATGCTAGGCGTAGTATTTTTAGTGAAGTTACTGACAGGCTTGATCTATAGCCCATCTCTTCTTGGTGAAATAAAACTAAACGTTCCCTCCCGAATTTCAAGACATTTCCGGCCTCTTTTTCTGAAGCCATGTAAAAGTAATTTTGAGTTAAATGAGCCACTGCGTAGTTTGTGTCAGGATTTTAACACTCACTCCGGTTCTTTTGATATTTCAGACTCACTTTTTTACATAAAGAAAACTATACTCAATGCTCTCAATAATTGATACAAACATACTTATATATTACTACTCGATCAGCTGATGAGCATTTGTTCTGTAGCTGAACAGTTTTAGATCTCGACACTTAACAAACTTCTGCCTTTCATGACTCGGCGCAGCATATGTATATGAAAAAAAATTTTTTTTTTTATATATCCGTGCGTCATACGGATGCGCCCCTCGCGTCGGTCGGGCGGGTATGGAGGGAAAAAAACCGTTGGGATTATTATTAAAAATGGCGAATGTAAGAAAGTTACTAATATTTTATTTGAAACATAGTTTTAAACATTGGAGGATAAATAAATTTTCCAAATGTCATTTGTTCTAACAGAATTTGTATAATGCTTTATGTTTTGAAAATAAAGTCGTTTGATGAACTTTCTTTTCTTGCTAATTGAAAATTCTTGAAATCTTCAAAATTGAAATATGTTTTGAAATTTACTACTCGCACGACAACTAAAATATTCACCAATATGCACTGATTAACTAATGCAGCGCAAATGTTTTGCAAACTTCCATCAGCAACATGAGCAACATTCTATTTATCACCTTGGTACTAATATTTTCAATTTCTTGCCGCTCGCTCTTAAACATCACGTTTGGGCAACCACAAAATTCCATTAAAAAAACTGCAACCTCACCACCAATCTCCCTTCACAGTTTGGCCCAAATTCCAAGCATGGAAATTTTCTCACGCTTGTTAATTTGCAAAAACCATAACAGGGCATATAGATTTAGTTCGGGCTACAACAAGCAGCGCAAAAAAAAAATTTCATTTCAACAAAGCCGCCTCAGCCTCAAATATGAATTGCCACTGCTTTTATCGCCGCCCACATCTTGCTTGCTGCCTCACTCATAAACATCGCCCCATGCCGCCTTTTTCCTTTAATACTTTCCTCTTCTACTAAATCGTCGCAACTATGCCGCAAACGCCTTACAATTTTTAACAACCAAACTGTAAAATCTATGCAGCAAATTATGTCACCCACTTTTTTATTTTTTTTTAATTTTATTTTTGTAGTAACCCTTTCCATACTCCACTGCTGCTTATTTCAAATCCAGCGCACCGCACAACATTCAATTTTACCACCGCCGGCTAAGTAATTTTGTTGCATATTTTATTTTCCTTAACTCGATTTCAACATTAGCACGGCTCCTATCAACACGATCTTTAAAAACTCATTTGAAATCTTTATTTAATATCAGCGCCTGACTGCCACTGCTGTCGTTGGTATTTTTTTAGTTGTTGTTGTTGTTGTTAACCGCCTTAGCAGCGTCAACATTTTGTCGCCTCAAGCCTCACAGTTTGGTTATTACAGTCAACTAAGACATCAATGTCAATGGAATGCTGCGGCGAAGGGAGGGCTGGGGTATGTTGTCGAATCGGCAAACGAGAGTCAGCGTAAAAAATTGCGCTGCAATTTACACCCACGACAATGATCCGACACGATCGATCTACATTGCGGTGATCGGCGATCAATGATCGCTGTGATGAGATGACTGCCATAAACTTTGCAATGAGCGAATGGTGTGGAGACGAAAGAGTGTACAGCTGTCTGTTTATACAGTTCAGGTATTCAGCAATGCTTTGTTGATCAGTTTGGTATCGCTGCTGATGCGAACGATTTTTTTGCCATTCTATTGGAAAATGCAAAATTTAAGTATTGAATTTGGTAAAGTTGCAATTTTTTGTTTCAAATGATTGATGTGCCATTTTTAAGGCGCTTATATTTTGAGATTTTTTTGTCCAGTGTGTAGTGTTTATTTTCAAATTATAAATTTGTTTTCAACTAAAAATGAAATCACATGCGGTAACACAAAATTTAAAAAATTGTATCAACCTTAAACTTGATTTTAACCTTTTTAAAATTTTTAGTGCTTACTCGAAAGAATTTCTAAAATTTTGTTAGGTTTGAGTTTTTCATAAAATTACTTTACATTTTATATAAAGTCTACAACTAGGATTTATACGACTGAGTTGTATTAGAAAATTATTAAAATTTAGTTAACAAGAAAAATACTCAAAACTTTTGAAAATGTCCTTATATTTTCGCCGGAAATATATTTATTTTTTTTTTTTTAATTTAATTTTAATAAATTTGAGGAAAAATTCAAATATTTTAATAAAATTTCAAAATAAAAATATAGCACATCTAAAAATGTCTCTTAAATGCTCAAATTTTTTTTAACACCTTCATTTACTATTAAACTAGTTAAATTTTTTTTAAATCTGGGTTCACCAGCTTTTGAAATGAAAAGTCGATTTTTATTTTACATTTTAGTTTTTATTTCATTTAATAAAACAATTTGTATTCACATGCGAGCTTTTTATAAAACTAAACAAATTTTTGGCAAGTTTTTATATGAAATTCAAAAAGTAAATAACATTTTTTTCGCACTTAAGCAATCTTCTTTATTTAGTTTTGCTGTTTAACTAGATTGCAAATCATACCAGCCGATTTCTCTATCAATTTAGATGCAAAAAAATTTCTTAATTGGTTTTTTTTATAAAACTGGTTGCAAAGTTCTCAAATAAAAATAAATAAGTCACAACCATTTTAAATCTAAATTACTTTCGTAGCGGCTCAAAAATTATTGAATTGCATTTGAAATTTTCAAAATTTATTTTCCATTACAAAAGCAATTCAGTATATTCCCATATGCGCTCTCTGAATAACTCACCACACACACCTAACATTATGTTCATCAACCAAACGCATTTATCTACGTTTTTAACTGCGCATGCGTACATTTTTATCTGCGCATGCGTACACGCTGTAATCAATATCACCACACGCTATCGCTTGTGCATTGTTAGTGCCTAAAAGTATGCAATGAAGAGCGGCTGCATGACGCACAAGCCGGCAGAGGTGAACCAAACTAAACCATTGACTCACTGCTATCGATGTTAATCGCTGGCTTAAGCTTTAATTTTTTTTTTCATTGTTGTTGTGGCTAATGGCGCAAAACTAGTATTTGTAAACGTACTCCTCCAATTACAAGCACTAAATTAATTACGCGCTTTTCTGCTTGCGTGCAATTTTTTCAATTAATTAATTCAACGCTTTGTTAGATATTTATAAGATGACGCGTCTTACCGGAAAAATACTTAATTGTGTTGCTAATAATTAAAAGAAAAAAAAGAAAAAAATTAAATCAGTATAATGGCACGTCGGCGCTCACACCTAATTAAAATTCTTGGCCAGCACTTTGGCGCGCACTTTAATTAGCAGCAAAAGTAAAGCAAATTCTTTTTCCACACATCCGTAAGAGTATGCGCCGAGGAGCGCCTGCTTTGTATTTGTTTTTTATTGTAAGTAAGTATGTGCTAGCTGCAGTTGCAGCACTTGATTGCCAATCAGCACTGCTAGCTACTGAGCGCTCTTGTTACACTTACAAGTCGGTAATTTGTTGTAATGCGCCATTATTAGTTGAGTTGTTTTTTTTTTTTTGGTTTTTTTGATCGATCTTGTCCGCCGCTGCAAATACTTAATATCGCAACATCATTCTCATTGCCTTTGGCTTTTCAAATACATAATTTTGTATTATTGTATTTTTATTGCTACAATTACTTACTTTACTCGGGTACTTTATTTCTTGCTGTAAAGGCTGCTAGCGGCTAGCTGCTTATTGCCGGTGCTCGCTTGTTTGTCGGCCAAACAGCTGTCACTTTGCCAATTGAATTTCAAATCAAGTGGCGCCTCGCATTCGTCTCTCGTTGCTGCTTAAAGCGCGTTGCTTGCACTGCAACACACATACAAACAAATGCACATTTGTTGCTGTTGGTGAATGTATGAATGTTTGCGGCTGCAGTTAATTGGCAGCAATAATTCATTGCTCACTTGACTGCTGATTCATTGTGTTTTTTGTTTTTTTTTTTCTCTCTCTTAAATGCATTCAATCATTGTTTATTTATTTATTTATTCATTGCCGTTTTTTTAATGTTGCATTTATATTTGTTATTTGTTTTCCAATTGATTTAATTTCAACAGCAAATTGGAGCAACATGTTATGCATTGCTGATGAATTTGTTGGCGCTATAAGCAATTTGTGCTGCCAATGCAAATTATGTACGAGTATGTGTTTTAGTTAATGTAAAATACAAAAGCTTGTAAAATGTTCGAGCTGTTTTCCGGCAGTGTTTGCAAGTGAGTAATTTGTTATGGTGATTTCTACGGCTTTTGATATTTGTTGAAGTTTTTTTTTGTTCAAAATTTGTATCACAATAAACCTGCACAAAGCATTCTTCATTCTATTAAAATGAAAATTGGTTTCTTATTTTTATTTGTTGTTTTGATTTGCTTTTGTATAGTAATTTGTATTATTATGGAAGCTTTTTTGTAATTAAACAAATTTTCTGCAAGTTTTAATTTAAAATTCTAGAAAAATAAACATTTTTTTTTGGGCTTAAGCGCCCTACTTTATTTATATTTATTTTTTAAGTAGATAGTTAATCGTACTAGCCGGTTTATCAGGAATTTAAATGGTAAATGATTTTGTAGTTTTTTCTTTTTATAAAAGAATAGTAATTTTTCACTAGTTCTCATATAAAATGAAATAAATAACAAATAATTTGCATCTCAATTGCTTTCGTAGGACTTCAAATTTGTTCTTTCAAATAAAGGACTTAAGACGCGAACCTGACATTCTCGAAAATGTATACGCGTATAAAATTAATAACTTTTAAATGTTTAAAGCTACAAATGGTAACATCTCACCGAAACTCTTTCACAGCTTCTGGCATTTTAAAACTATCTACTAAACTTAAACGCCATCAATTGTAGCCCAAAGTTTTTGGTAGATTAACAGAGTGACCGCTGTGGTCGAGTTGGTAGCGGTGCGTGCTATAACTCGATATGCCGCTGAGTTCGAAGGCAAGTAAAATCTTAATCATACAAAAAGTTTTTGTCATAATAACGGTCACATCAGCAGGCAATGGCAAGCCTCCGAGGGTTTTTCAGCCATGAAAAAGCTTCTCATAAAATACATCTGCCGTTCGGAGTCGGCACAAATGGTAGGATAATCACGGACTGCAGCAGGATATTTCCCTGTACTTCACTTCGCAGAATTGAAGAGTGGTGGCATGTTAAAGATTTAATGGCTTACCATGGTTTTTGGCGAGATAATAGTACGTTCTAAAACTATAGCAATAATATCACTACATATTTAAAATATTTAAAATATATATATTTTTACAATAAAATTCATTGATAGTTTAAAAAAAAAACGATAAAATAAATTTTCATAAAAATCAAAAATAAAAAACAAACTTATTATTTTCGTGTTTGGAGTAATGTAGTACATTAAATTTTAGTAAACTAAATTGCAATTTCAAGCAGTTTAAAATTGTTAATTTGTGGTATCTCGACCATGCATTAAACCGAATCATGCGCGAACATCGGTAAAAAAATATCATATATCTACGAAAATTTGCGAAGAATTGTAATTTGCACTTTTTGTAATAAAATTAAATGTGCTTCAAAACTTACTTACTTAATTGGCGCATCAACCGCCTAAGCAATTTTGGCCGAGGTCAACAAAGCACGCCAGCTGTCCCTATCTTATGCTAAAGACTTTTTCCACTTGGTGTTTCCAACGCATATTAGGACTTCTTTTTCCTCTGCTACCACCGCCTCAAAAACATTCAGGGCTGGAGCTATTTCATCCATTCGTACGACGTGACCAGCGGATCCGCTAGTTCTTAAACCGCTGAACTATGTCTACGACCTTGTACAGCTCGTACAACTCAAGACGCAAAGGTCCATACATCTTTTGAAGAATCTTTCTCTCGAACACTCCAAGAGCACTCTCATCTCATGTTGTCATCGTCCATGCTTCTGCGCCATACAATAGGACGGGCATGATGAGAGACTTAAAGATTATGGTTTTTGTCCGCCGATAGAGAACTTTACAGTGCAATTCCCTACTCAGTCCGAAGTAGCACTTGTTGGCAAGAGAGATTCTCCGTTGGATTTCAAGGCTGACGCTGTTATTGGTGTTAATGCTGGTTCCTAAGTAAACGAAGTTCTCTACTTTTTTAAAGTTATACCTGTCAACAGTGATGTTTGATCCCAGTCGAGAATGTGCCGACTGTCTATTTGATGACAGGAGATACTTCGTCTTGCCTTCGTTCACCTCCAGACCCATCCGCTTCGCTTCTCTATCCAGTTTGGAAAAGGCAGAACTAACTGCGCGGTTGTTAAGGCCGATGATGTCAATGTCATCGGCATACGCCAGCAATTGCACACTCTTAGTTCTGCGGCTCGAATTATCTTCTCCAGCATTAGGTTAAAGAAATCGCACAACAGAGTCTCCCTGTCTGAAACCTTGTTTGGTATCAAACGGCTCGGAGAGGTTCTTCCCAATTCCCACCGTCGGCCGCGGTGCTTTAAAACTGCATACTAAAAAATTAAAAGTTTATTAATTCATACATTTTTTGTAATAACATAAAATTACAATTTCTAATTCTTATGAATTTTGTCGGAGAATACACATTTTTAAATTAACAACTAATAAAAATAAAAATAAAATAATAAATTAATACCACATTTGCAGAGTCAGAGTGTTAAGTGCATTTTACCAATTGTAATTAATGAGTTTTTAAGAAAATTCACAGTTTGACTTTTATGAATCAACATTTTGTTGCATTCGAGACCAGTAAATAGAAGATTTTAATTTTGAAAAAAAAAATATAATCAACAAAAGTTTTTTTGGAAATTATTTTGCTATATTTAAGTTAAAGTGATCTCAATTAGTTAATACTCTAACTTAATTTAAACGAAGATGTTTAATAGCAAATAAGTTAAAACTCTGCGTACATTTTAAGCAACTTGCAATTTGAATGCGCCACCAAACTGCAAATTTGACAAAAATTAAATTTTTAATGAAAATTTTATTTTATTATTACTGTTTAATTTCGGTTTAAATGGTTTTTGTTGGACCATGAACTTTATTTTAATTGAAAGAAAATTTAATATATTAAAAACTGCTTACTCCATACTTTTCTAAAGCTTCAAAAAAAAAGTTTCAAATTTAAATGAAAATTTTTCGAATTATTTAGGCAAATTTGTTATCAATTTGAATCTTATTATATATACCGGTTTGCTAGGAAATGATTTATATTTCAACCGTGAAAAGTTATATAGAAAATAAAAGACAATCAACTACAAAGAGTTGCAAAATTCGATATTTTTTCTATTTAGCGGTTTTTAATGATTTTTGCTTCATTGCAATTTATTTTTTTTATACTAAAAGTTCAGAAAGTTTTTATAACTACTCTATTATGGAACTTTTATTTAGTATTAAAGTGTAAAAGTAAATAAAAAATACAACGCTGCAATTAATAAAAAGAAAACACAATTGTCTGTTCACGACACTGAAGATGGCACAACACCGAAGCCGGTTTGTCTTAAAACCAAACTTGACAATGGTTGACGGAAAATCGTTCCAAAATTCAGAATTTTTTTTTGTTTTTTTTTGTATCTCCTTTCAACAAATTTACACTGCCGCTACTCATTCGATAAACTACCACTCATAAAGTTATCACCCGACAACGCTCAAAGTAGACATCACAATCCTAAATCCTTATAAGTAAAATCGCACCCAACACCGCAAGCAACTTTTATTTTATTTTTCTTTTAATATAATGCCAATATGTCACTAATAAAGTCATCAAATGTACAACGCAAATGTCAAAAGCGTACAACGCACAGAACATGATACAGAATTAATAAAACAAGCAAAATTCAAACGAAAAATAAAAAAACGCATAACAAATCAATAAAAACAAAATATGAACAACATAACCCGCAACAAATTGCTAGCAATTTGCTGCTACAAAATCATATTTCTAATATTGTTGTTAGTGAAGAAATTGCAATTGTTAGACAGGAATACAAACAATAATAGGAAAAATAAAATTACAATTACAAGAAAAAGGCAAGTTGCACATGCACTTGTCATAGCAAAATTCATAAATACACAATTTAATTTTTTTATAAACCGACATATCAGTGCAGGTTAAGCAGCGAGCAACAAAGCAGCTGAAACAACAAAAAACAGTAACAGCAGCAGCACAAAAATGTCATAAATGTCAACTGCTGACTAAACGAGCAACGCGCAGTCTTTGTGTGCATGTGTGTGTGAACAATGTCTTCCGCTGCGCCACTCCAGCACTTCGCATATCTAACTCACTGACAGTTTGTTGTTCACCTATTTGTCTTACAATTCTTTTTTTTTTGCCGCTAAATTTTCTATCTTTTTACAAACAATTTTACACACAAACGACTGCATATTGACTTGTGTGCATTTGTATTGATCGAAAAAAATAAATAAAAATAAAAATAAATAACACAAATATCTGTTATGCGTCTGCGTCATATAATATTGGAAAAATTATTAGCACCAAAGTGTCGCATCAGTCGCATATTTGTTGACAACAACAATTGCCAATGCAAGCAATTGACGCCAGTTGACAAGCAACAAGTGAGATTAAAGTCTTGCAAAAAAAAAAGGCAGCACTTGTTCGTACGAAAACTGCAAGGAGATGAAGCAGCAGCGTTGATGCCAACATGTTTACATTTATAATTCTCTTTTTAGATATGTGCTTGTGTGTATGTGTGTGTTTTGAGTGTGATAGGCATGTGCGAAGTTGCCAACTTGTATGCATTTACAATACAAGTGTGTACGTACGTAGAAATATATCAAACTGCCTGCTTGGATCAGCTTACGAAGCGCCGACAGCTGAAACGATCAGTGAGCGCCTTTGTGCTCATCCATTGGCGTCGAAAAATAGCGCGCGCCGAGTGCAGTTATAGAAAAGTAAAAACTTCCTTATGATGATGTCAGTTATTAAAAGAAAAAGTAAATTTAAAAAAAGTACGTCTACGTTTCATTTCAGTATATAAATAGAGGGGAGAAAATTTACTTGATATGTTCATAATATTAGATCGGAGGAAATTTCTTTGACGCTTACCTTAATCCAAAATAAATACTTAGATAAAAATGCGATCTTCAGTTAACCATTTCGGTTATTCTATGCAATATAATAAAAAAACTTACCGAGTAAGCTTTCAGCGTTCAAAACGCGAGCGTCTCTCTTGAGTTTCATATTTTATATTAAAGATCACTTCATACATTTGTACGTTTTATTGCAAAACTTAGGTAATTTGCCAACTTTGTGTAAATAATTTGTTCAATATTTCTTATAACTATTTAAAAATAAATAAAAATCTTTCACATAATTCAAATTTGTATTTAATTTTTTTTCCTAATGCATTTTATATACCATATGGCGAGAAGCCCACAAATTATGTTTGCAAAATAAATAATTTTTTTTTTATTTATCATTACGTCTAAGATCTAATGGTAGGAAAATGTAAAATAATAGTTTTTAAAGTCTTTAACAAAAGAGAAGTTCGGAAATCAAAGAAATAAAAGTATGAAAATATAATGCTGAGTATCTGCGAATCGTGGATGAAATTCAAGCGTAAGAAAAGTATGTCGGAAATATTGGACAAAACATTTTGTTGATTGTTCAGAAGCAGCCGTAATATTTCATAAATCTCAATTTGAAAGCAGTTCTATGGTTTGATTAAAGAGCATGAGCTGTGTTTTCAGAGCTATCGATTTTAATACATATTTGGCTTTCATGTAACATTTTGCTTTAAAATGCATCAGTTTCTTGGTGCTAAATGCATTAAAAGGTTAATCAAAAATTTAACGTTCCAATAGCGCCTGTCTGAAATAAAATATGATGACGATTGTAGTAATAATTTATCATGAAATAAATTATTTAATTATTGAAATTTCATCAAATATCTCATAATGCATATGTTAGGAATAAAATAGTCGGTAAAATTTTTGAAAAAAAATGTATTCCTGAATTGTAATCATTATAAAAAAATTTATATATTTAATAAAAATTAACCGATACCAAATAATTAAGAATCAAATATGTGTTAATCACATGATGTGATCATATGATGTCAATACAACAAGTTCACCAACCATCATCAACTAAGTATAAATATTACTGAAATCATTAATTTTAAATCAACTTTCTCCGTAAGAGTTACCCCTATCATATAACTACTTATTATCTTTTTTTTTTTAGCTGTACAATTTCTTTAATTTTTATCAACCTCAAAACACTGTGCTTGCAATCAATTGCACTTAAGTCACTTGCCGTCGGCTAATTCATTGACAAATGTCAGGTGGTATGTGCCGACGCATACCCCAAGCGTA
Organism: Philophylla caesio; assembly: GCA_963971545.1. Taxonomy (NCBI): domain Eukaryota; kingdom Metazoa; phylum Arthropoda; class Insecta; order Diptera; family Tephritidae; genus Philophylla; species Philophylla caesio. Next base: position 15,936,176 of record OZ020608.1, read on the forward strand.
TGAGAGGCGCAAATGCCAGAGATGCTTTTTACGCTTTTACACTGCTTTTTTCTTTGTAATTAATACTACTACTCTTTTGTTGTTGCCATAGCTGCTGTATTACATGTTGTTGCTTATCCGTTGATGCGCAATTGTCGCAATTGTTGCTGACAGCTGACCAAATGTCGCTCATACCTGTGTTGCTATTATAAGTATTTCGTTTTTGTGCCACATGATTTTCGTAATGCGTTGTAGGATGCTCATAAAATATTTCTGATGATTTTTTTATTTCAGTTTTAAAACGTGTTTATTTTGCGGAAGAGTATCTAACTAGAAAGAAAAATTTAATATTAATATATACGAGTATGTGATTTTTATTTTATATATATTTTTTGAAACATTTGGAAAATAAATAAGCAATTATACAATGTCTGTTATTCCTTTATCAGAATCAAATATTTTTCTAGTTTGAAAATATTGGTCTGTAGTTACGACATTTATTTTCTTTTGTTCTAATTTTTACAGAAACAAAATTCTTTTCAAAGAAATAAAATGTCAATAAATGAATTAAAAATTAACAAAGAAGTACGTTAAAGTACCGAAAATGTAACGATAGTGTACCTAAATGTAACAAGAAAAAATAAAAATATATCCAAAATTTATTTCAAAAATGTTCTGAATTGGTGGTTAAAAGTTACTTGAAAAAATTTCTTTAATTTGAAAAAAGTATCGAAATCTACCGAAAATATACCAAAAACCTACCTAAAATAAACCGAAAATGTAACGATCGTGTTCCGAAAAAGTACAAATAATGTGTCAAGATGAATTAAAATCTAATTTTTCTAAAATTTACCTAAAATGTACCGAAAAAAAATATCGAAAATGTACTAAACAATTACCTGAAATATATAAAAGAGTATTGGAACAATTTCAGGTTTTAGATCGAAAATAAATCTTAACATTAACGATAAAGTAACTGACGAGTACCGGAAAAGTAACGAAAGTGTACCTAAATTGCAACGAATAGTACCGAAAATATATCAAAATATCTACATATATATTAAATAACCAGGAAAAAACGGCTGAAATGTATTTGAAAATGTAACGAAAGTGTACCGAAAAGAACTTTCACACGATTAAAAGTACCGAAATCTTAACGAAAATAAACCAAAAAACTATAGAACGTATACCGAAAAAGTAAAGTAAATGTGCAGAAAGTAACGAAAGTGTACCGGAAAGTACTTTCAAACGAACCGAAATTGTACCGAAAAGAAACCAAAAAACTGTCTAACGTATACCGAAAAGGTAGAGTAAATGTGCTAAAAGTGTATTAAAATACGCTTAAAATTTAGCTAAAATTTAGCAAAAAAGTATTATATCGGAAAAAAACAACTAAAAATTAACGAAAAACTAACTGAAGTGTACAGGAAAGGTAATGAAAGTGTATCTTGACTTGAATGAATACTATCGGAAAAAGTAAGGAAAGTGTACCGAAAAGTGCATCTAATGTGACGATGAGTACCGAAATTTAATACAAAATATACCAAAAATGTACCTAAAATATTTATATAACATAGAGAATGTGCCAAAAGTTTACCAAGATATACGTAAAATATTCATAAAAAGTACCTAAAAGTATCGAAAAGGTACCGAAATTGTCTCCACATAATGCTGAGGAAGTTCAGCGTATTAGGTATGTACCTACGTATATACATATATATTTTTTCTCCATTATAATTATTATGAAAATAATTTTATAAAGTAAGTTCAAAAATGTATTTGTCTTTGAAGACTCAAAGTATTTATTTCGCTGACAACTATTGTGAAATGAATTTTTTTATATAAATTTTAAAATATTAGCTATCGATAAGTTAAACATTTTTTTCACTATTAATTTTTATTATCAAAATACTTTTATAATAAATTCAGAAGTTTGCATAACTTTTTTAGAGCTCCACCATTAATTATTAGTAAATTTTTAATATTTAAAACTGCTCTATTCCATCGGATGAGCACTAAAAAATATTTCGCAGTAAAACTTCTAACAACAGCTTTTCGTGCCTTTATTTATGCACCAACTCACATATGTTTATAAATGTTTGCCACTAATTATGTAACGCTATGCTCATTATTTGCTTATGCAATTAAAATACGTGCAACATGTGCAATATTTGTAAAACTATATAAATACATACATATGTACATATATATGACATTTAATTCTAAATTGGCTTTAGAAAGTCGCTTATTTGAATATTTCGTGTCATTGCACCATTCGCACCACAGCAACACCTTGCGACTTAGAACCTTTATAAGGCATTCGCATTAGCATTAACTTAATTAGTTGCTCGATTTATAAATAGCGCTGATGCAATATGAGTTATCAATGCAATGTAAACTGTATGTGTAGAAGCAGCAAGTATGTATGTATGTATGTATGTAATAGTGGCACTTTGCAAATAAAACCACTGTAAAAGACAAAAAAATGTACATTCGAAAGTGTCATCCGCAAGCGAATCGCAAAGTTGCAGTTATTGACGCAATTATGTTGCTCTGTGTATGCTTACATGTGTATATTCATATATTTTATATACATATATATATATTTATATTATTTATGCAACTATGCAACTAGTTTTGACCCCTTATGGCGTTGCATCAATTACGAATGTATACATTTGCTATTAAACAATTATATTTGCTCCTATGAATAATGGCATTGCATATTAGTATGCGAAGAAGTTCATTGCTTAACGCTTAAATCTTTCGTTTAGTGGCACTAAAGCGCCAAGGTAGTTGAGTTTTATTTTTTTTTTTAGTTTTATGCGTTGCTGGTTAGGACTAGAAATGCGGAAATTATGTGAGTATGGTTTATTAGTTGGCTTAGTAAGTTTTAAAAATATTGAAATGACTCAAGCAGTGTAAAAAAATATTTATAGAACAGTGAGACAACGTTGAAGTAGCATTTTCCGGAACATTTTTTTAATATACTTTTACTCTGTTAATTTCGTATTTGAAAAATATTCTTATGACGAAATAAATAAATAAAAATATTCTTTAAACGAAATTTTGAAATTTTTTTTGTAGGTTTCTAAAATATCGTATTGTGTAATGAAAAATTAGCAAATTGCTGCCGAGGAGTGGCCGCAAAAAAAAAATGTTTTTCTTTGACTGCAGATTTTACTTGTTTTGGCTAAAATTCTATCTCTCCGATCCCACAGGCTTATCGAGTAATAAATAGCAGGCACTCCTCCACACTCGTCTCCAGTGGCCATTTTCTTTCGAAGTCACTTTTTCACAAGTCAAAACAAACAGATTCGCTCTAGTAGGTTTTTACTTTGGATCATAATTCGGTTAAAAAAAAAATAGGAAAAATTTCTCTGATCGCAAAATCGAAAGTAAAAACAGATATTTCTAAGTTTTGTATGCATTTTGCACAAAATATTTGAAATTTCCGTAGTTTTACCCTCAAGCAATAAACCAAAAAAAAAAAGCAAGAGAAAATCCAAAAGTAGCAAAGTCGTGACATCGTATAAAATGTGTGGCATTCTAAGATTTGTCGCTGATTGGCGGCAGCATAGAAAAAATTAAAATCAGATAAATGTTGACTGTGCGATTTAGTGCAGCTTCAAAAAAAAAAAAAATATTGTTCTCATTTTTTGCATTTAATGCTAACATTTTACTTTAGATTTCCACTGCAAGTTTAGTTTTTGTTTTAGTTTCTGCTGCCAGCAAGCACTGCTAAATTGATTAAGCCACTGATTTCACCACATTTCGATTTTAATCTAGAGCGCCTGTGGAAACACTGAGCAATTAAGTGCTTGCTTGCAGGAGTAACTCACGTCAAAGAGACACTGCTGCAAGTAGAAATACATACTACGTACATCTATTTGCATGGCAAATAGAAACTACATACTTACATATGCAGGTACAAAATTAGTGGATTAAAGCTACGTATACATATATACGCGTGTGTCGTACAATCCTTTCAGTGCGCTATCGTTGCATGCATCTCTTCACCAGCCCTTTGCCTTTGCATTAGCAGTCTGTGAAAATTGCTCACTTTGTTTTGTTACTACGAGTATAAAGAAGCGACATGAATTACTGCAAAGAAATTAATTAAATCAATTTAAATGTAACACGTTTTTCGATAAACTACAAATGGGTTGATATCAAGCATGCAATGGAATTAGAAGGACACCACTTAAAGAACTTAAATGGAACTGTAGAGTTTTCTATTAACCCAAACTGAAAGCGCTTGACCTCATTCGAATGAGGTGGTAGTAGTTTAGCTGCACTGTGTATGTATGAAAAGTAAAAGCGAACTAAAAACCTTAATCAAATGGCATTTTAAATTTAAAATTCGTTTTAAGAGTTTTGTTTTTATGAATTAGGCCTTTAATATAATATGTGTTTTATTGAACTTAATCCTTTTTTTCTAAAAAATTTGTAATTCATCCGAAAAGTTTGGGTAGTTTTATCTATTACATGTAAAATGAAGAAAATAATGGAAACGCTAAAGAAATAACTATTAAGTAGCTTTTAAAATAAATGAATAGGGAAGGCATTTAAAAGGAAACCAGTAGTTTGTTGATATTAAATTCTTAGTTCTCCCTTAAACTAAATACCGACAAAAACTTCTTCACTTATGATTGGGTCAAATTAGTATTAATTGATTTTTGCCAACCTAAGAACAACTATCAGGCGTTACTTAACTTAGTGAAAAAAAGTAAAACATAGTTTCCATGGCAATTAAATGAAGAACATTGCAAATATTTTTACAAGTGTATTGAAGGACGAAACTGTAGCATTGTCATTTTTATTGAGCTCAAGGCCAGTTTATTACAGATTTTTGGTTCGAAAAAAAAAAAACAGAATTGTTTGCATTTCTAGCAGTTGTAGCTGCAATTTTGGAGATAACCACATCTTCTCATCAGACTATTTGTATGTATTCTTCATCACTGCTGATCAGGTTTGAACTCAAAAGCCTTGAGCCAACATATCCCAAATAACAATTTTCGTTTTCTAAGGCTCTACAGGCATCTAATGAGAGTAAACGCACTTAGCTACGAGTGCTTTATGAATGCGTTATCAGAATTAAATGGCGCACTTATGGGAGTTATATTTGTCTTATAAAAATACTTTAGCTATTTTTGTAAGATAAACAAAGGTTCAGAAATGGTATCCTAATAATTACATATATATGCGAAAAATAACTTTGGCGGTTTTATTTTTGTTGAGTAAAGGTAATTTCATGAGAATTAATTCATTAGCAAATCAATTCAGATGTCAGAAATTAAAGAAAGTCATCTTTTTAATATTATTCTTGTACCAACTTGTCAAATATTTAAAACATTTTAAACGAGACATTTTCGGCACCGATGATTTGTGTTGATTTCTAATAGCAATTTTAAAATAAGCCTAACACTTTTCAAACAAAAGCGAAATTGACTTTATTTTTCACTTTTAGGAGTAAATTGACCACGATTGTAACAAAATAAGCTAGGAGAATTAACAAAAACACGCGTCATCTTGTAGATTTATAATTAATCTAAATGTCTTGATGACTTTTATACACACCAATAATATAATTTAATTGATATTATTTAGTTGGGGGTAGCTCAACTAAGTTTAACGAAAAGTAAAAAAATTAAAATTACCTTTATTTATGGTTTGAAAAGTGTTAACTAAATATGAATTTTTTTTCTGTTCTTTACCAATCATACCTAATACGAATCACTACTCGGAATATCGGTGTTTTTTTTTGACATTGCATATCGAAATTTCGTTATATATCTTTTAACAAAACTTACTTAGTTAATTTTCTTTAAACAACATTACTCGCTTCAAAGTAACGACGTTTTTATTTGTAAAATTTCATTGTGCTTAACATCCTTGTTATTTTCGCATGCAGTTAAATATTTTCCAGTAAAAACTAACTAGCTGCTTTCACTGTTACTGAAAATAAGTTTAAGACTAAACGATTTTAAAAAATGAATATTAAATGCAATACTAAACCATGCAAAAACTAAAAATTAGTGGTCCCAACAGTAAAATTAAATAAAAACAGTAGCAGCTATAAGCATTTTTTTCTATACAACTCTCACCTCGCCAAAACCATAAAAAGGGTGAAAGAGGCTTATTTAAAATTTTTTATGATTGCATATTTACTAACAGCAGACTTTTGCAGAAATATTTGAAATGAAGCAAAACAAAACCACAAACAATAAACATACTAAAAACAATTCGAAACAATTTCAACAAGTATTGGCTTTTGCCAAGCAAAGTGGCTGTTGTAACAATGTTTATATCACCCTTGCAGCGGTTGGTAATTTTATATAGTTGCCACTGCTAGCGTTTTATTATTGTTTGTCATTGTTGCACGATAATACTGTTGCTTGCACTGTTTCGCTATTTTTTCATTGTTTTTTTGTTTTGCAAATTTAACTATTGCTAGTATACTTTTTTAATTTTTTTTTTTTTTTTAATGTCAATCTGCTGCGCTGTTTGTTGTCTTGTTAAGCTCGTTGGGGGCATATAGCACATTTTAATATCCCATTTTGTAAAACATGGCAAATAAAATCGACAACGACTGCAACGAAAGCAGTGCCAGCATTAACAACGCAAGCAACAGCAACAACAACAACAACTGCATACTTAAAAAGCAACTTATTGCCATCTTCTAGCTGTTGATGCGGGTTGTGTTTTTTTTTTTGCTGCCATTCTTACGGTGGCAAGTGTGGCATCTTCTGTGGCCTCATTGCTACCACTTTTCCAAAAGTTTAACAGCTACTATTTTGACGGTCATGCGCTCACTGCCTGCTTGTTGTGGTTGGTCGTTTGGTTGAACTGTTATTTTAGCTATCGCTTAAGTGTCGTTTGGTGTTGTTGCGTTGCCATTGCTGTTGTTGGCGCTGCTACCGCGCATTTTGCGTTGCACAGTGGCATAAAAGACATCTTAACCTCTGTTTCGCCGCAGCTCAACGTCATTGAGTGGGCCATAAATCATTCGGTCAAAAGGCATCAAACATCAAAATGTCGATATCTCTAAGCGATGGTCTGCTCGGTCTTGACTGCCTGCCACACAGCTGCCACAAAACGGCGATTTAAAATACACACACAGACAGATAAGTGCAAAAATAAATAAAGCTAAGAATAACAGTAGCAAATTGCACGAGAATTTGCGTGAATGTGGCACAGTAGCAGGGCAGTGGCGGCAGAAAAAAAAAACTATAGAAAAATATTACAAAACTACTTACAAACTTGATATGCAAAATTCTGTTTAATTATTAGAGATTAACACAGAAAATCAAAGCAATAAAAGTTTTCCGTACGCCTTAAAAAATTATTTAAAGGAAGATAACATTTTGTCTACAAGTTTAGGTTTTTAAGTGAAAGTCACGAAAGCTTTTACTGCCTTTTAGAAATTGTTGTTACTCTAGGTGATTTCTACTAAAACTATAGAGGCAAAAATTTTATTTACAAATGATTAAAGTCATCTTAATAAAATAAAAAAGTTCATCTTTTCATTCTCTCCAACAATTTATTATAAATCTGCGCTAGTCGGAGGTAACAGTGGCAAATTCGTAAAATTCATGGAATAAAATCACTGTTCTATGACTATCAAATGATTCTATTAAACAAAATTTGTTCAGAGACCCATTTTATTTAAAAATAAAACATTTCAATCAAGCGTCTAAAAATGCCGTCTACTTTTTAGAAAAACTGTTTAAAGTTCTTAGTCGTTCGAAGTTAATTAATTTTGGTAGTTTAAAAAATTCTTCATTTAAAATTCAACCACTAATATTTAAACATTTTTTTTCTGCATTTGTTATCTTTAATTCACGAATATAGCTTGTTATCATATCGAAGAGGATTGCGACGCCTTGGAAAAGTTATTAAATATCAGCGTTCAATTTTAGCAAATTGAAACTTCTGTTTTATTAAGTTGGAATTAAAATAATAAATAAAGTTAAATAGTTAGTTTGTTAAAAAATAATTAAGCCTAGTTTTATGGTGCTATAATTTACTGTTTATTTTTGACAAAGTTTTTCCACATTCACTTTCATATAACGCATGAACAAAATATATTTTTTATAGGAAAAACGAACGCACCAGCTTTGCCAAAAAAGTCAAAATTTAGAGATATTTTTTGTTGTGGTTCACCTAACCAAACTTGACAAGGGCTGACGGAAATATGTTTTAGCGTACTCGTAAAAATACAAAATTTTTTTAAAAAGATTCTTGCCAAAAGTTTTGAATTAATTCTCATGTCTTTTTACATAGTCGGTCCTGCAAACTATTTAAATGTAAAACGCTACAATCAAAAATGAGGTATTTTAAATTCTCACTTATGCTTTTTTTTAAATTAAATTTTTAATTACTAATGTATTTAGAAGAACACAACATAGAAGTTTTGAAACCAAATGAAACCTGCAGTCTAATGGTTTGAATTAGTTTTAATATTAGTAAACTATTTTTTTTTTTAATTCACTTTTTCAACGTTAAAACTACCGAATCGGATAACATCAAAAAATCGAAAGGAGCGAGCACTTCTCCATTTCGACCGAATGCTAGGTTAGGTTAGGTTAGCTTGAATTGGCCGGCAGCGATTACCCCAGCACAGCTAAGCCTTTGCTTAGGCTCATTGTAGTATCTACCACATATGTTAGATTTAAAATCGCCTACATAAACCATCGTGAGCATTCTGTATATTTTAAATTTCTGTATGATAGTTGTGGGGAAATTTTTAAAAATCTTAAAAAGTATAGAAATTTTGGGCACATTCCTACTTTTGTTACACGTTAAGCACAAGCTAATTGAATAAAAATCAAATTAGTTGTCAAAAATTGTCAAGACTGAAACTGAATGTTTCCTTATAGGCTAATCACCCTTATATCTCTATGCTACTTCTATGATAAAATAATATTTACCAACCCAGTTTACTTTAGTATATGCGAGGCTGTTTTTCGTAAAAGCGAGACACTTTTAAATATTTCCGTGACAATGTTAGAAATAAGTTGAGCAAAATCAGCTTTATGCAACATTTTTATTATTGCTTGGCCGTATAACGATTTTATTTAATTATTTTTTTGAGCTTAAGGCCGATTTGGGAAAATTATTATGCAACATTTTTTAACTTAATTTATTATTTTATAATCTAGTCAACTGCCCATATGTTTATTTATTATTTCTTAAGTATAAAAATTTATTTATTTAAACTTGAAAATTTCTGTTAAAAAAATTAAGAAAACGCAAAAGATAATTAATTATATGTTCAAAAAGAAAAAAAAAAACTCAATTGTGTCCCTTTAAGGGAAGGTTATTTCAGATTTGGACAAAAATACATCAAAGTTTGGGAATTTTCTGTATGATAAAGAAATTACATAGGAACATTCATTTTTAGTTTCAAATGTGTTTATTATTTCTGAATATGCTGATGTTTTTATGATGCTGAAATTCAAATGGGCGGCTGAATAATGGCGGCTCGCGTCGACCTCTGCACGCGAAACATCGGCTCCCAATTTCAAGTCTGCACCCTCTTGTGGTAAACTGAAATGCGCGATGATTACCTTTCTTAAAACCTATAAAATTGCCTATGACATATATCTAATTAGAAAAAAATTCGAAAACAAATTATAGACATATGAAAAAAAAATTTTTTCAAAGTTTTTTTTTAATTTGACCTCGTTTAAAAACTATCTTTTTATATCTTTTTATGCTCGTTTTAGGTATATGTTATGTCAAAAAGTATTTTCTGTTAAGTACATTTTAAATTAAGTTAATCGAATCAATAGATCAAGACTTGTGCCTGAAATTCCGATGAAAAACAGGGTTTCGAGAGAAACGCGTTTAAAGTTTTTAGAAAGCGCACAAGCGTACTTCAGCGAGCGCGACTGAGGTGGGTACGATATGCTCTATTTCTATAAATATCGATTGTATCGAAAAATCCTTTTTTTTTTATTTAAAAAAATCGATTTCCTCGACCAAATTTGAAAAAACCTCACCTTAATATAAGAAAAAATAAAATTCTGCTAAATTATTATATCTTTAGTGGGAAAATTATTTTATTTTTGCTTAAATATATTGTTTGATATTAACTATTATATTTCTGAATAAATAAAGCACAGCTCAGCAATGTATTATTATTTTAATAGAACTCATAAGAACTATATGCCATGATATTTGGCTACAAGCATTGTTGCAATTCCAAATTAAATATATAAACGCACTACAAAAAAATGGGACACAAAGCAGAAGTCTTCACAAAAATTTACTGCTGCCGCACTTAAATGCTCTGCATAGTTAGAAAACATACCAATGAGCTAAAGTAGCAGTTAGTTCACATTGACGTGGAAGTTAGCATCGTGTGTCATTATATCAGCAAAGCAGCAACGGGGCAAATACTATGATACTTTGTTAATTTTTTTAAATATTTATTTTTTATTGTGACAACACCGCAGCATGAGTGTGACTGTTTGCTCTAAAAATGGTTAAATACGCCAGTAAGCCATACTGTCACATACGCGAAAGGCAGCTAAAATTGTTAGCTGCAATAACAAGTATGTGTTGTTGTTGTTGTTGTTGCTCGCTTTTCACGGATTTTTAATAATTCATGCACACCCGCTGTGCTAAAGTTGAACGCTTTTCTGAGCACAAACTTAACAGACGTTTGTGGCAAGTGAGTAGCGCAGCTCCTTTGCAATTCTCAATATTGCCACACACACACACACACACACACACTCACACATACATACACATTTTGTCGCATTTATGTCGTGCTTTGTCCCTTGTCACTTGTCGCTTGTCGTTCGTTGACGCTGACTGTCTGGCGTAAAACGCGTAAATTACTACACGACGGGGTGGCTACCCGTGTTGAGTTGGCATAAATTATCGAAAAAGTCCCAACGCTGCTGCCTCAACACCAACACTAGTGGTATTCATTGCAATTATTGTTGTTGTTGTTGTCATTTCACTTTATTCGTTCTACCAGTTATCTAGCTTTTGCATCATTAAAGGGCATTCTACTGCTGTTTGTCATCATGGCAGAGAGCTATCCGGCACGCAGGTAGCCGACCAGCAATTGGAGCAGCAGCAAATAAAATCTTGACATGAATTATGACTTGTTGATCGATTGTTGATGAAGTTAAGTTGATAACAATTTAGCAACATAAAAAAAGGAAGCGCTAAAAAAAATAAAAAAATGAGAAGCAAAAGACATTAAAACATGCAGTTAGAGCGATTATTTTTATGCGAATGCTGTCCTTAATTGCCTTTGAAGCATAATTTATTTTCTGGTATAAAATACGAGTTCGCTTCTTAAGTCTTTTGGTTTCATGGATATTTTATTTGTTAAAAATATATTTGTCCTCTTTAAATAGAAATTTCAAGCTTTATATTAAAAAAATAATACTATTAGCTATCGAAAATTGAAAGCTGCTTTTACACACAGCAACTTGGCAGGTTCTCTTGACTCCGTTTAAGTGCCCTGGTAAATAGCGTGTAAATTGGTAAATTGATTTGTGTTTAAGTTAATTATTTCTGGGCATAAACTGATATTTCACTTAATGTCACAATCATTAAATTGGAATTTTTGTGCGATTGTCTATCTTCAGTTCATCGTTCCAACTTATCCTTAACATATTACTCACCCAAACAGGGCTCTAGTTTTTGTGTAGAACAGTTCTCTCCAAAGTCTCCAAATTATTTACATCACTGTTCGACCTTGTCCATTTTTCTGCGCCATATAAAGACGGGCATGATTTGGGATTTATAGGACGAAATTTTTGTTCATTGAACAAAATGCTACTTTTCAATTGACTATCATGTCCAAAGCAACATCTGTTGCAAGTTTTATTATTAGCTTCATTTCCAGGCTACCGCTATAAAAGGTGGTTGTGCTTGCTCTTGGTATACAATGCCTCTTACTATTTCTCTATTGTTTTGGTTTTATTCCTGCTTCACTGCTGAATATGCCTCCTTTTCTTCCTTCTGTGGACTGAAAAATGCTGCACTGACTACACTAGTGAGAAGGTAGAGAAAAATCCACTAAACTTTAAGCGTTCAACAAAAACATTAAAAAATGTTTATACTAAAACATCTGAAAAATTAGGAAATGTATTTTTAAAAATTTCTGATAAATTTTGAGACTTTTCGATTTTTTCTTTTAATGATTTAAGTGAATAAAATAAAGTAGAAAAAAATTCAAGACATTTTTTTCACCGCACTATCCTACTTTGCCATATTTCTCATATACTGAAGATACTTTGCCGTTGAGTCCTTTTGATTTTTTCGATTTTTTTAGTTATACATATATTTTTAAATAAATAAAATCTGCGGATCAAATAAGCTTAGAGTTTGTAAAAGACTTTTCTGCTTGTGGAATCGAACTATTGCTGGTCTCTGAAAGAGTAAAATGCGACAACTTGTACTTTAAAAAAACGACATAAAAATTGTTTAGCTAACCTTAATATATAATCATAAAAACTATCAATTTGCAAAGTTGATTTCTGAGGTTCACCGTTTATATATATGGAGTATATCGTTCAAATTAAATATTGTTTTATATTTTAGTGAGCTTGGTTTGATATCGAAAAATATTTAAAATATAGAAAAACCTACGAAAAAAATTTTTTTTTTTTTAATATTAAAGGGCAAATGAAAAAAAATATATCGATATACAAATATTTTAAGATAACATAGACTATTATAGGAGTATGCATAGTAAAAAATATCGATATTTCGTTGTATCGAATTTTTTTTTAATCAAAGCGCAATTACTTAAAATATTGTCAAAATATTCGGTAGAGAAAAAAATTATACTAAGTCAAATTATATTAATTATTTTAAATTTTCATCAAACCAGTATCCGTCGGGTATAGACATCAGATGTACTCTTTCTTTGTTGTGTTCCTGTGTGGACCTGCTGATACTATTCGGCACAGTCTGAATAGTTTAATTAATTTGAATTAAATATTTTAAAGCAATTTAAAAGAGAACCGGTGTGATATGACGACAGCACACACAAAATTCTATTGGGTTTGATATTTTATAAAGGGATATTATATATCATTATATATACATAATAATAGTCGTCATCTTTTGTAAGCGACTAGCAAAAGAACGTCCAACTCGCTTATAATAAATTATCTTATATTTTGAATACACTTCACAACACTAGTCAGTCAAAATTAATGGTCGTTTGTAAAATTTGTTAGCAAAACAAAACAAAATGAGTAATTCTTACAAGAGGCGATTTTACTTACGTCTGCTCTAGCTATCTTGGTTTTTTACTTATTTTGATGTTTAGCGAAAATTTTTCAATTGCCCTTGGTGCTTTTCAATGATTATTCACAATAGCACCACTTTCTCACTTTCCAACACTTTCAATATGGTCGGTTATTTTTAAAGCGCTTATTTCAACTAAACTCACTTTTTTGTTGTTGTTGCTTTCGCCGATATACGATAAGCTAACTGTGCTGGTAGTGTTTCTTAATTTTTATTTTTATTTTTATTTTATGTTTATGCAATTAATAAATTGCCTCCCCTGTCCGATAAATACCTTACAAAGTTTGTGATATTTTTTCTAAATATAGACTTTCAACTATATGTTTAGATTTCTTAAGAGCGCAACATAAGTAAGTAAGTGCACATCTCGCAAATGTTCTTCAGCCCTTTACTAAACTGCATTTGTACTCAGAAACAAAAAAAAAGGCGTCTAAGCATCCTTTTGAGACAGCCTTGCATTTAATTGCCCACACACTGCCATTTATGAGTGCGCAAAGAAATAGTTTACAAATTGAAAAATTAACCGCTTCGCCGACGCAAGTGCAGCAATATAACATATTTATTTATTTTTGTAAGCACTCATCAATACAACTCCTGCTGGAATATCAATTTCAACATTTCTGCACAAATAACCAAACTAAAATTAACAAAATGCCAACATTTAAACGACGCGCGGAAGCATTTTTCGTTGTATGCACTTTACAAAATTGTTTATGGCCAAAGGTGGAGCAAATCGAAGGAAAATTACGCTGTCAAAGCTAATTATTGCCAATTTAAAAACGTTTAATTAAGGTGCAGCGACAAAAGTGGCTGCAATAAGTGGGTAGAAATGAGTAAAAATGTGCTACTCCAAAAAGGGGGTATTTAAAAAATTAAAAAAAGGGAAAAAAATAAACCAAAGGTGATATAGACAGCAGCAGATGTAAAAAAAAAAAATTTAAAAAAAATACCTGACATTATTAATATGCGACATATAACGCCCCAATGAAAGCAGCAGAAAAGGAAGATGGCGCACACATATGTACATACACATGTGAGAAGGCCATAACACGCTTGAGAGCAGCGATGACGCTGATGAGGACAATAATACACGCTAATGTCAGCTCTTTACAAAGGAAACCAAAAAAAATAAAATAATACAAAATAAAAATTCTTTTAATAAAAAATGTATACTACATTTATATTTAAAAAGTAGCTAGCAAATAAAACATGACGCGTACGCATGCGCAGATCAATGATTGTGCGCGCGTCTCATTGCACGATCATTTACAGCTCAAAAATGCGCCAAAGGCATGCTAAGGCAAAACAAAAAAAAACAAACACAAAACGCATGATCGCAGAAAAAAAAGAAAAAAAATGTTTTCAACACAAAAATGCAGTAAAAATTAAAAATAATTTTGCACGCATCTCAGCAAAATAATAATAATTGCAACATTGAGTAGCAACGTCTGTCGCGCTGGCCACGCACATTTGTCATAATACCCGATATGGGCAGCAGCGGACAGTCGAGTGACTGGCGCGGCGACCGGCTTGCACTCATAAGGCGAGCAAAATTGTTCAGCACAGCGAAATTGAGAAGAAGAAGAAGAAAAGCGGCAAAAAGTAGCAGCAGCAGCAGCGACCAGCCGTACGTACACATTCCTTATCTGAATGCTGTGAATTTTTGCAAAAAATAAAATCATAAATGACGCACATGCGCCACGCTCAGCGGCAACAAAGGCGAAAATTTCAACAACAACAACAACAACAACAACTAAAAGGCATCTCCTTGCTATAATTATGCCACAGCCATACAATGCCGTTGTCGCTTAGGCGTCATTTCATTGTCAACGCATGGAGGCAGCAACAGCTCTCTTGATAATGACTTTCTGCCTACAAAAGTCAGTAAATAGTGAACAACAGGTCTAGATTGTTATTGTTATTGTCTTTTGCTTACGATATCAATGCGTTCGACTCCTTTACTCGCCTGCCTTTGCAATTCCACCAATTTGATGTGCGCTATTGAGACCATATCTCACCGATTATTAATACCTTTTATTATTTTGCTTTAAATTTTTTATTTTTTTAATGACTTCGCCAATCATGCTGCATTTTTTTTCTTTCTTTTTCTCACTTTTTTCCATCGTTCAGGAATTCAGAGCATTGTGTCATATTTAATATACCAAGCATTTTAATTAAAGCATAATTTGTAAAAGATGCACGCATGATCTGTACATTTGCCGCCCGACGATCCTCATATTTATATTTTTTAATTTTGGGAATGTTGGCAATTTTTTTATAAGTAGTATTATTTGGCTTTTTAGCAGCTTTCTTGCTTGTGTCCTTTGCTTTCAATTATTCAATTATTAAATATTTTATGTTTAAATTCCACATAATGGCTTTATACATATTTGTGTATGACTCATTTGGTGAAAGATGTTTTTGACGTTTTTAGTATTTTCTATATAAAACTCTTGCGTTATTAAAAAAGACTAGTCAAAACAAATGTCAAAATTCAAATTTCCACAACACTTCACACAATATATTAAATTCCATTGGCAATAAAACAGCAAAGTTTTAAAAAAATTTTAAATTTTTTTTTAATATTAACAAAATTTAAAAATTCCATTCACATGATTTTTGTTAAAATTCTTTAACTTTATTGAAATTTTTTGTATAAAACTGCATATCAAAGTTTTAAACGTTTTATGAAAATTTCAAATTTTATTAAAATTTTTGGTATAAAACTGCAATAAAACTGCATTACAAGGTGTTTAAAGTTTTCTAAAAATTTCTCATTCTTTTTTTATGTTTTATAAAATTCAAAACTTTCATTCACGCGATTTTTATTAAAGTACTTACCATAACTTTATACAAATTTTTGTATTTTTTACAATATGTGCAATTATGTAACAACATTAAACAAATTTTCAACCTCAAAAATTATATTAAAAAGTTTCAAGTGCCTACAAATGACCGTTAATTTTTGACAAAAAAAAGTCGCTAATTTGCGTCATGTGGAAGAAATAGCCAGTAAAACAATTTAAGAAAATCAAAATAATTTATAGCTTCTTAATATCTGCACTTGGTTATTAGTGTAGAGTTTTATTTACCACTCACACTCGAAAAATTTCAATCTTTTGTTTTTAAAGTTCGAGATTTTGATGCAATTTTTTTTTAAATAATTAAATGTTTGTGCTTGATCAATTTGAGTAATAAAATATTTCTTTGATGTAATTAGTTTATAATTTAAAAACAAAAAAGAAGAAATTGCATTTAAAAAAATTATCAAAAATCAACTATAATTTGTAGCTGATTAATTGTATTAAAATTGAAAGTGTTTTAAAATTGCGTACTCGAAAAATTTCAAAGCTTTGTTTTCTAAAGTACGAAATTTCTATGAATTTTTTTTTAATATTCAAATGTTTGTGCTTCACTAAATTTAGCAATACATTTTTTTTTTGATGGAATTAATTTACAGTTAAAAATATAAAGATATAAAAAAAAGTAATAAAATGAAAAAAATGAAAAAAAATCTAAAATATAAAAAAATGTACCCATATATTATATGAGAGGTGGTAAAATATTTTTTTTTAAAACAAATAAGAAAAAATTCATTAGCAATACAAAATTTTTATTTTGATGGAATTAGCTTAAAATATAAAAATTATAAAAAAAGTAATAAAATGAAAAAAAAGATAAAAAATAGGAAATATAAAACAACTTTCCTATTTATTAAATGGAGGGTCGTAAAAATTTTTTTTTAAAACAAATTAAAAAAAAAATTCGTATATATCTACCTAAGGATGTATAAAGAGTATATTATTAATAGAAAAGTGATTGTCATACAAAACTAAACTTTTCGCATTAAAAAAATTGTTGTGCTCACACATTTTACATTTAACGATAACATAGTCTAATTTTTTATTTGGAATTAAAAAGAAACACGCTAAAGCTAATAAAACCTTACATTTGTGGCTGCCAGCTTATAAAAAGAAGAAAGTTAAATAAGAATATTAACAACTATTATGTTTACTCACAAATATATTTAATTAAAATACCCACTTTTATAAATTAAAAGCCTTCAATTATAATGTAATTTAATGTATTAGATTAATTAAAGAATGCAATAATTGTATTTATTTATTTTTTTTGTGAAACCTATTGCAGAAAGAATACAAATTTAAAGGATATATAGAACATTATGGTCGCACGCTTAACTAGTGACTGAGTATTTTTTTTTTGCATTGCTTTTAGTTCAACTCCAACATTGCAAAAGTGCGAACTAAAAATATCTTTTACTCTTTTCCACAGCTCGACAACCATGTTTCGGTTTCAGTTGCAAGGCAATTACAACATTCGAACACGCATGCTGTTTGCTTCTGTTGGCAACGAGTGTCAGATGTTGCAACGTTCCTTTCGATTGTGTACATACATACATACATACGTGACATTGTGCGAGCACACACACAATAAAATAAGTACACACATACATACATACGAGTATAAAGCAGAGTATTGAGTATCAACCAGCATCTGTCTATTGAACCTTTCTTGCCCTTTTTCTGTCGCTTTTATCGCACGAAAATGTTACAATTGCAACAATATTCCGATTGAAAATAAAATTCGTGCGCCACCAACAAATGCGAGTTAGTGCGTGTGTGTTATTGTCGTAAACAATGGTGGCAGAAATTCGAGCAGCTTAATGTTTTTTTATATCGAAGTATTTGTATGTTTGCAAGTATAAACGAATGACACGAGCATGAAATTAAACATGAATTAAAAACATATACAGCAAAAGAAGAGTAGGTGATAAAAGAAAGGGTAGAACAAAAAAAAAACAAAAAAAAAAAGAAGAAAAGTCGTACGCAACGGTGGCGACAATAGCTTTACCTTGGGTCAACTCGGGCAAAAAAAAGTATTTTTATACCAACATTTTTAAACTGGTAGGTAAACAAAACATCGGTGTGACACGACTGCGATGCAAGTAATAAAAAAAAATTGGATTTAAACATAGTTAAACAGACTTGCTGTGGTGTGATATTTTGCAGAAAGTCTTTACCTTATGATGATGTGATATCATATCATATGATTTAATAACACTTTAATTATCATCTAAAAGTGTTTGACTCTGAATTTGCGATAATTTTGGCCAACTAATTTGCAAACTTTATCAAAAATTTTGACTTGAAGCAAGGCCTTGCTAAGTATATATAAATATATAGTATATATCCCAGAATCAAAAATAAAGTCAATGAGTTCAGCTGTTTCGCTGTGAAATTGTTCTACTTTGAGCTTGAATATTTTTCATTATTTTTTTTTGCTTGAAAAAGCACTTTGCCATTGCTGTAAATCTTCTTTAAGAAATAAACATACGGTAATTTTGTTCAGACAGATTTAAGACATTTTTCTAGAAAAAAATTGATTTTTCATTGCTAGATATAATAATAATATAAGTAAAAAAAAAGAGCACAACTATTTAGAAAGAAAAAGGTAATTTGTTACAAATTTATGAGTGCTCTACTATTTACCAACCGACACATTAACGCGATCACTTTAGTGTACAGATTTCTTGCACATTAAAGTGTCAAAGATCAAAACAAAATAAATCAGATGAAATCTGAAAGAGCTGAAAACTTATAAATATGCAATCTCACGACAACATAGCATAATTCTGGCAGCATTCTAATCAAAAGGTATGTTCGTAATATGCTGACATCATGCGATTCCCTACGGGTTCAGTAGCCTTTTACTTTTTAACAATGCCGATTACTTATAGATTTAGACCAAATTCCATTTTAAACTGATCGAAAGTTCAAAAGCGTAAAGATAATAAAAAAAATCCACAAACAAATTTGTATGAATACGAGTATGTGTAAGTGAATTCTTAAATGAATCTTAAACAAATTGATTCAAAATAACTTCTTTATTGCTTTTATTGTAACGCCATTACCTTAACTGTCACTTTGAAATGAATTCTTTTCAAATATATTTCAATTTATCAGTGGCTTTCAAAGGGTATAATTATTTTGTTAAAGTGTTTAATAAACAAACAAATAAAAATACAACCAAAAAAAATCAAACAACTTTAAAAGTAAGAAACCAAAGTAATATATTTTGAAAGGGCATGAAGTAACGTAAAAGGTTAAAAAACTCAAAATATTGCGCACCTTCCTTAAAACTATACTAAGTAAAATTAATATGAAAATAATATAATTAAAAATAAAAGAAAACTTTCGAAAGAGAAGGTTTCACCTAGTGCTGTCTTATGATGGTTAGGGTAAAGTAAATTTTTCGTCGAGGATGCATTAATTTTAGCTAGAAGGTAAATATGTAAGCTCTGAAAAATACTAATCTTTCAAAAATTGAGTTAATAGGTTTTTGCAGAAAGTATCGCATAAATGAACTGCTTCTCACAATCGCAGTTCTGTCGCTTTTATTTTCGTTCGAGTTTTTCATATTTTGATGTCTGCTTGGAGAATTTTTGTGGCAGCTACTGATTTTAGAGGCTGATATTTTTTTTAATAGCCGCATGCGTTAAAAATACAAAAGTGTGGATAAAATATATAAAAAAAAGTATGGAGTTACAAGTTACAACTTCGGCTGACTCAACAATACTTTCCTATATTTTTTATTGACTAAACATTTTCTAATGATTTTTTTTTTCCTTTTCACTCTGTTCTTTTTTTTTTTGCTGGCTGCTTACAATAAAAATAAAGTCGTTTACTCCACTGGAAAAATTGCCAAATCATTTAACACTTGCCAGCTGTCAACTCTGCTCTTAGAGAGCTTCCAATTTCATTCAAGTAGTCGAATCAGTCGCTCAAGTGGTAGCGGGTGAACATGCCAACGGTTAGAAAATAACAAAGGCGAAATTCTTCAGTGAGGATTTAGCACAACAATAGACATGAAATTGTGAATAAATGTGTTGAAATTTTTTTTCTTTACATTTTTTTCAATTTGGAAACCAAAACCAAGAAAATTCACAAAAATTGTTTTTTTTTTTTATCTGCATAAAAGAAGATAGTTTTAAGTCAAACTACTTTAAAGCATTTGTTAGTTTTCTTTTTTGAAGCAATTGTTTGTTATTAACCCGACCTAGGAAACAATGACTAATAATCATAATGATTTTCAATCAAACGATGTTTTTAAGGAAATTATTTAATGATAAAATACCATAACTTACAGTTATTTCAAATAATAATTTGACCCTTAATACATTTTTTAAATACACGATTAACATTTATGTGTACAATTACTTTTTAATTTTTTATTTTTATAACTTCACTCGTAAATTAAAAAATTTTTAAATATTTTAAATTATTCTTGATTTTTTAATTACTATATTTATATTTTTATTTCATAAAAGTAATTTTTTTTATTTATTTTTAATTATTTCCACTAATTTTTGCTTCATATTAATTTTGTGATCTATTTTTACTAATTAAGAAAAAAATATTGCTTAATAATTTTTAACTCAGCTTAAATAAATTAAAACTAATTCAAATAAAAATCAAATAATCAATAATAAATTAAACAAATAATTAAAAATAAATAGATTAAAAAACAAACCATAATAAATAATCAATGATTATATTTTATAATATTTGATTGGCTTTATTTAATTGACTACTTTTTTCATTATTTTTTAGTGGAAAAATATGTCTTTATAAAGCGGCAAAAAAATTAATAATAACTTATCAAAATGAAAATTTAGCGGCTATTTTCTAAACTAATACGGTTTTTTCTGATTTTTATCTTGACAGTTTAGATTATTTTATTTTCCTTTTAATTTAAGTCTTTTATGGAAAAGAGTTTCTAAGAGTCAAAAAAATATATCAAAATATAATCGTTGAAAGTTTGTTAAAAGTTAAAGATATTTCAATAGATAATAAAAGATTTTTGGAATTTTGAACTAAATGACTTTTGTCGAGTTATTAAAAGAAAAATTACAAACAAAAATTTGAATATGAAAATTATTGCCTTTTGTATAAAAATAAATCACCATGTGTTAAGTGTCATATTTTCGGCTAAACGTGAACTTAGCATACCAGATAGAAGTTTTTTTCAATCAAAACTTGTATTACACAATCCAATGGAGTCTGAGAAAAAGCAATTAACTTGAAAGATTGTACTTTTGCTCTAGCACTAAAAAATTATCTTTATCAAAAATTCCCCATCACAACATCAATATAAGCATTCAATTAATAAGAGGTGTGAATTTTACATTCTTAAAACTTTATTAATTACAATCAACACCAAGAACATATTTATAAAGGTGTATATGTAACTCGTTCTTTTGTAGGTAATATAAATTATGTAGAAAAACTAAGAACTGATATTGCAAAAATGTGTAATCGCGAAGCAAAAAGTGTCGATCAAAATACGGCGAGCATAAAAAAAAAATGAAGAAAATTCCAAAACCAAAGTTAATGCAAGCATATTCAATGCAAGTCAAGGGAATATGAAAAATTTGCAGCAGTAATAAAATAATTATGAGCAAAGTCAAGGAAGCGGCTGGCAAAAAAAAAATTGCTACGATTGCTTCCTCTTTAACGTTGAGTTGACACTTACGTATATATTTTTGCTGACAATCGATTTAATTTATTTCAATATAATATGAAACGTGTTTTGCATTTTTTGAGCAACAGCGAACGTCAGCATTCAGTTCGGTGTAGAAATAAATAATATAAAATATATAAGTAATTGTAAGTAACAAAGGCAATCATTAAATGAACGAGCGACAATTATAACAGCCGCAACAGCTCGAGCGGTGGCAGCACCAGCAGAAGCAGCGAAGAGCAGTGATTTAATTGTATCGTTTTTTTTTATTTTCTCTTTAAATTGTTGTAGCACGTTTCGTGTCTGGATATGTGCATGTCCTTGCATAAATATATATATGTATATATTTATATATATATATGTAATAGATATATGCGTGAGTGTTAGTGCGCCATCTAAATTTGGTCAGTTGCTGCATGCCATAAATGTAAGAGGAAACTTTTTGTTTATCGTCAGTAATAAAAATAGGCGGTACTCACTTACGAACATACATCTGTATGTCGAATGAAGTGATTAAAAAACAAATACAGAATACATTTTTTATTCAGTGTCTCATTTGCACTGCGTTATCAATACGAAAACTTTAACAACCTGAACTAAATGCTGCACGCCTGTGCATATTGAACAGTTTGGCCGTTTTGCTTTTGGACAACATGTATGTTAAAGGGATGTACGTACTTGCGAGGGTAGTAAGAAATATAACGATCTGATGGCTATTCAGTAATTTCTGATGTGAAAAAACATTGGCATAGGACGCGGAAATCTTTTATTTAAGCAAGGTAAGAGTAGTAAACTGATAGGATAAGGATAGGATAAGGATAGGATAAGGATAGGATAAGGATAGGATAAGGATAGGATAAGGATAGGATAAGGATAGGATAAGGATAGGATAAGGATAGGATAAGGATAGGATAAGGATAGGATAAGGATAGGATAAGGATAAGGATAGGATAAGGATAGGATAAGGATAGGATAAGGATAGGATAAGGATATGATAAGGATAGGATAAGGATAGGATAAGGATAGGATAAGGATGGGATCAGGATAGGAT
Source organism: Philophylla caesio (assembly GCA_963971545.1). Classification (NCBI taxonomy): domain Eukaryota; kingdom Metazoa; phylum Arthropoda; class Insecta; order Diptera; family Tephritidae; genus Philophylla; species Philophylla caesio. Next base: position 15,959,034 of record OZ020608.1, read on the forward strand.
AAGGATAGGATAAGGATAGGATAAGGATAGGATAAGGATAGGATAAGGATAGGATAAGGATAGGATAAGGATAGGATAAGGATAGGATAAGGATAAAATAAGGGTAGGATAAGGATAGGATAAGGATAGGATAAGGATATGATAAGGATAGGATAAGGATAGGATAAGGATAGGATAAGGATGGGATCAGGATAGGATATAGGATGATGGCTATTCAGTAATTTCTGATGTGAAAAAACATTGGCATAGGACGCGGAAATCTTTTATTTAAGCAAGGTAAGAGTAGTAAACTGATAGGATAAGGATAGGATAAGGATAGGATAAGGATAGGATAAGGATAGGATAAGGATAGGATAAGGATAGGATAAGGATAGGATAAGGATAGGATAAGGATAGGATAAGGATAGGATAAGGATAGGATAAGGATAGGATAAGGATAAGGATAGGATAAGGATAGGATAAGGATAGGATAAGGATATGATAAGGATAGGATAAGGATAGGATAAGGATAGGATAAGGATGGGATCAGGATAGGATAAGGATAGGATAAGGATAGGATAAGGATAGGATAAGGATAGGATAAGGATAGGATAAGGATAGGATAAGGATAGGATAAGGATAGGATAAGGATAAAATAAGGGTAGGATAAGGATAGGATAAGGATAGGATAAGGATAGGATAAGGATAAGGATAGGATAAGGATAGGATAAGGATAGGAGGGATAGGATAAGGATAGGATAAGGATAGGATAAGGATAGGATAAGGATAGGATAAGGATAGGATAAGGATAGGATAAGGATAGGATAAGGATAGGATAAGGATAGAATAAGGATAGGATAAGAATAGGATAAGGATAGGATAAGGATAGGATAAGGATAGGATAAGGATAGGATAAGGATAGAATAAGGATAGGATAAGGATAGGATAAGGATAGGATAAGGATAGTATAAGGATAGGATAAGGATAGGATAAGGATAGGATAAGGATAGGATAAGGATAGGATAAGGATAGGATAAGGATAGGATAAGGATAGGATAATGATAGGATAAGGATAGGATAAGGATAGGATAAGGATAGGATAAGGATAGGATAAGGATAGGATAAGGATGGGATCAGGATAGGATAAGGATAGGATAAGGATAGGATAAGGATAGGATAAGGATAGGATAAGGATAGGATAAGGAGAGGATAAGGATAGGATAAGGATAGGATAAGGATAAGGATAGGATAAGGATAGGATAAGGATAGGAGGGATAGGATAAGGATAGGATAAGGATAGGATAAGGATAGGATAAGGATAGGATAAGGATAGGATAAGGATAGGATAAGGATAGGATAAGGATAGGATAAGGATAGGATAAGGATAGGATAAGGATAGGATAAGGATAGGATAAGGATAGGATAAGGATAGGATAAGGATAGGATAAGGATAGGATAAGGATAGGATAAGGATAGGATAAGGATAGGATAAGGATAGGATAAGGATAGGATAAGGATAGGATAAGGATAGGATAAGGATGGGATCAGGATAGGATAAGGATAGGATAAGGATAGGATAAGGATAGGATAAGGATAAAATAAGGGTAGGATAAGGATAGGATAAGGATAGGATAAGGATAGGATAAGGATAAGGATAGGATAAGGATAGGATAAGGATAGGAGGAATAGGATAAGGATAGGATAAGGATAGGATAAGGATAGGATAAGGATAGGATAAGGATAGGATAAGGATAGGATAAGGATAGGATAAGGATAGAATAAGGATAGGATAAGGATAGGATAAGGATAGGATAAGGATAGGATAAGGATAGAATAAGGATAGGATAAGGATAAAATAAGGGTAGGATAAGGATAGGATAAGGATAGGATAAGGATAGGATAAGGATAAGGATAGGATAAGGATAGGATAAGGATAGGATAAGGATAGGATAAGGATAGGATAAGGATAGGATAAGGATAGGATAAGGATAGGATAAGGATAGGATAAGGATAGGATAAGGATAGGATAAGGATAGGATAAGGATAGGATAAGGATAGGATAAGGATAGGATAAGGATAGGATAAGGATAGGATAAGGATAGGATAAGGATAGGATAAGGATAGGATAAGGATAGGATAAGGATAGGATAAGGATAGGATAAGGATAGGATAAGGATAGGATAAGGATAGGATAAGGATAGGATAAGAATAGGATAAGGATAGGATAAGGATAGGATAAGGATAGGATAAGGATAGGATAAGGATAGGATAAGGATAGGATAAGGATAAGGATAAGGATAGGATAAGGATAGGATAAGGATAGGATAAGGATAGGATAAGGATAGGATAAGGATAGGATAAGGATAGGATAAGGATAGGATAAGGATAGGATAAGGATAGAATAAGGATAGAATAAGGATAGGATAAGGATAGGATAAGGATAGGATAAGGATAGGATAAGGAAAGGATAAGGATAGGATAAGGATAGGATAAGGATAGGATAAGGATAGGATAAGGATAGGATAAGGATAGGATAAGGATAGGATAAGGGTAGGATAAGGATAGGATAAGGATAAGATAAGGATAGGATAAGGATAGGATAAGGATGGGATCAGGATAGGATAAGAATAGGATAACGGCTGGATTATTAATAAAATTGCAAATTGGTTTTGTTTAAAATTTTTATTTAAACTTATTATTTTGTCATTTTATAAATTATATTAAGTACTTATTGCCTTTATATATGTTCAATGACTTTTTTGAATGTTTGACGTTTATTAAAAAGGGGAAAGTCAATGACTGGTGTTTTACTCGTTAGTATTTCTTCTGGTCTGTTTAGTTTTGAACTCACCCTCGCAAATTACGTTGTAGTGGCCTGTCATTTCGATCTTTTTATCTTCGTTTTATCTGATCTCTTCTTTCGTGTCATTTTTGTGCTTCTGCAGTTCTTCAAGCTACGCAAAATTCCTTTCGTTTCACTGTTTTACACTTTTTAGATTTTATTTTTCCACCTTTGTTGCTGATGTCGTCTGTTGTCACATATCTTCTGACGTTTCGCTTTATTAATGTCTAAAATCATATCAACGATCAATTTTTCTCGAGCTGCGTTTTTTTAGTATGAATTACTTGTATTGTTTAAGGTGCTCCTACGTGGCTCTAGTTTTTATGCTTGACAGCTGGTTTGTTGAGAATTTCTATTGAGTTTTGACTTGGTTTAATTTATGACGCCACTTGGGATCAAAACATAAACATATTTTTTAGAGCAGTTGTGTCCAAAGATGTGCATAGAAAACACAACAATTTTTGTTTTCAATATTTTAACCTGTTGATCATTTTAATAAATTATGTATAAAATAAATATAATAATAAATAAAGTATATTATCGTCGCCAATTTACTCATATTATTCAACTCATATTATAGTTACATATGTCAATGTACATTAAATAAAATATTTTTTTTAAAACCGAAACGCCTACTCAGTTGTTTTTTGTAAGAACCCCCAAAAACCTGTGCATTGAAAAGTTAATGAAATATATTTCACAACCCAGTAAATATATTTCAATACTCATAAAGCTTAATTTGCAGTTAAAAATTTCAACACAAAAATATGATATGGGTCATATAATGACCGCAATCAAAACAAATGTGCACATTAGCTCTATGCTGAATGTAAATGTACAGCTACAATCGAATTGTTTCCTGACGTAATTCCAAAGTTAATGAAGAAAGAAAAAAAATATTCAAACTTGGCAAAGATAAAATTTTATGTTCGGATTTTAATGAGCTCTTGAAATGTGGAAACTGAAAAAATATTGAATAATTGATGAAATTTTTTTTGCAAACCTCAGCAAAATAACTTTGATATATATCTATGACAAAAATTTAAATTGTTCTAGAAAGTTTTGAAAATTTTTTCCGATCGTTTTTTATTTAAATATTAAAATTTTCATATTTCTGAGAATAACCAAATTAAACCGGAAAGAATGACCAAAAATGTGCAAAAACTTGTCCATACCTTTTCAGATTTACTTAAAATTTACAAAGGAATACTCGTGTAAGGTTTCCGTCAATTTTGAGTTATGTAAATTCAAAAATTCTTTCACAGTTACGACACCGGATGTGTACATCAAATGGGCAAATGCTTTGTAATGCAATGCAACAAACGATTAATTTAAATGTAATAACAATAAAATTAAAATACTTATGAACATATGAAAGCAAGAGATTTAAAAAAAAAAATGAAGAAAGGGCTTAACTGCATTACATACTTACATACATACAAGTGTATGTTTGCCTGCCGATTTGTTAATAAAAAATTCATTGACATGTCCACACTTTTGTCGACAGTTGAAGTGGAGGCGGCGCTCAATGCAACAAGTGCATAAGTTGTGGTAGAATGGCATGGAAAACCAACCAATAAACTAACAATTAAAAATGTACTTGTATAATTTCTTTGAATGCAACAACAATTTTGCCGTTCATTCATACCTTTGCTACCAACATCCAAACAGAGGCAACACACCTACATACGTTACTGTGCAAAGGTACGTTTACAAACCTTTCATTCATGCAGCGCTAGCACGTTGCACGTAGAAGAAGTGTTGAACGCTTTGGAATTTGAAGTGTTACTTTGTTAACTGCATGCATACATACATTTTATTTAAATATTGTATGTACGAATGTACGAGTATGTACTTACAAACATGTGTGCAGAATGCGTTTTCAACGTGTGGCAGCCGTGTGGCGTCGTTTCCTGCATTTACTTTGCACTAAACGGTATAGCGGAGGCAAATGAACTGAAATTTAAAATAAATTAAAATTTTTTAACAGCCAATCAAAGCAAAATGATACAATGACTAAGTAACAAACGCACAAACATGCAACTGGGCAAGTAATAGTCTGTGTATGCGCGACACTTTTGAAAGGGTCAAAAAACTGTCCAAAATGAGGGGCGTGAGCAAGTAGCGTTGTTAAGGAGCAGAGGGAGACATTGCTGACGGTGGCGGAAAAGAATGCACACATAATGTTTGTCTGTGGCATTTAAAATGCAAGCAAAGTTTGTGATGAGATGAATGTGCACGCATGCATATTAGAGTGGTTCTAATGTTTATGCTTTCGAAATGTAGCCGCGTTAACTCGTCATTTTGTAATTTATTTAAGAGTAATGCAATTAAATGCAAATTTAAAGTGACTTCGAGTTAACGTTGGTTTGCAAAGTTTTTTTTACTTGCGTTGTTTCGCATTTTCCTCCGCACAATTAAGTGGAAAAATTGCCAAAAAAAATCGTAAATTATTGTACAAATTTGAGTGCTCTAAAAAACTGAATTTTTAAAAAAATTTAATTTATGGATTAATAATGAAAATTGCGAAAAGATTCCTGCTTTAAATATGTGAAGACTAAGCTTTTTTTATAACTTGGAATATAAGACGAATTTTATTGGGCTCGTGACCAGTTTATGGAAGCGTAGCACAGCACAATCCCGAGGTCCTTGGTTCAAAGCCTGGGAAAGTGGTGATGAAGAATAAATATAATTATTTAAATAAAAATAAGTCTGTTGAGCAAATGTGCTGATTTCCAAAATAGTACTCTAATTTTTACCATTAAAAAACTGTTGTTGCTTTTTTCCAAAAAAATCGTCTATAAACTGGCATGGAGCTCAATAAAATTGTCAATCATTTTACAAATATTAAGAACTGGACTCGAGCTCAATCAAATTAATTAAATAAAATAATTGGATTAATAAAAAAATACAAGCATAATGATATGGAATTAATTTAAAATAATCATTAGTTATATATTAATAAAAGACTTAAAAAAAAAATTTAATAAAATATAAAAAAAAAATGTTTAAATCGAAAAAAATAAAATCAAGTTCAAAATACTACCTCATAAAAGTAACATAGATAAAGTGAAATAAGAAAGAGTTATAGAACTGCATCTTATGAAAATTAAAAAATCGTAGTAAGCATAATTTTCAATTTTTCCAAATAAAGTCTTCCTCAAACTGGCTTCGAGCTCAATAAAATTGTGAATTATAATTCATTTTAAGGCCAATAAAAATCTTAACAAATTTATCAAAAATGTTTTGGTCAAACAAGAAACAGCCTAATGTAAAAGTTGTAATATAGGAATCCCAACTGGAACATTGAAATAACAAAAGCGGCTGATCTACGAAATTTCGTGTGACTAAAAATGAGAGCTTGCTTTTTTGCTTATATTAAATAAATACTTTTGTTGTCTTTTCCGAGATTTGTGACAGTTAAAATAACAAACATTTAAAAGAAAGTTTTTAATTATAAACTTCGTCACCAGCTGATAAAATTCAATTAAATATAAAAAACAAACTAGTAAATATTATTTTGTAATTTTTCTGCATTTTTCACACAAATCAAAATTAAAAAAGTAGTTTAAAAATGCAATATTTAGTCAGCTCAGGTCTTTGAAAACAAATGTTTTAAATATTATTAAATTAATTACAAACAATTGTTGCAAATGAAAGCAATAAAACACTACTCACTCACGAACACATTCTCACGGGGAAACCTTAAAATACTTGTCCATGGTGTGATACAATGACTACTTGATTAATGCGCTATCCTTCAAGACCGCAGGATCCAATAATTCAATCAAAAAAGGCATCCACTCTTCTAAAAGAACCGGCACTTGAAGACATAACCAAAATATAAAACTTGCTAAAAAAAACAATTTATTGATATATAAATTTGTTTTTTTTTTATTTGATCCTCCACTTTTATAGTACACCATTAACAATCCATAATATAGAGTAGTATGCCCTGGCAGCTAGTACTCTCTGTATTTCGATATAAGCATTTTGTTATATCAAAAAAGTAATAATAATAATAATTATAAAGAACTTGATACTTTTACATTTTTTTGTAATGTCCATCATAATATGATCTGATGATATGATATATGAACATATTTGATGTAAAGATAATGCTTAGAAAAAGTTTATTTTTATTAGATTTTTCTCTGTATCAAATTACATATCAAATTAAGATTTCTGATAATGCAATAATATGATGAGATCACGCTTTTATTCTTTAACAAAATAAATTGTTATTTAAATTAACTCATGCTTAAACGAAGGACATATAATAGTAAAGTAATTGAAGATTACAAATTTTTGAATTTTATTCATAAGCTAATGGTATGAATATTTACTGCCTGATTCTGTGTTCTTGATAAATTATCAAGCATTTACAAATATTCAAAAGTTTATAGTTTGTCAATATCATTTTTCATATTTATTATGAAGCAAAGGAAAGTCATTTTTATTTTTGATAGGAATAAAGAAAACTTGAGATATATTTTTTTAATAATGACTATTGGTAAGTGTTCGGTAATTAATCAAGAACACAGAATCGGGCAGTTAATATGCTTTACACAATCAAGTTGATATCTTTTGTATAATTAGTTATGGACTATTATTGTAAGAAAAAAATTTAATAACATTAATAATAATATGTTAAGATACTCATATCGCGTTAATTTCAAAGCTTTTTTCAAGTTCATTTCAGTTCATAAATTGTCTGATTTTATTCCCAACTTAATAAACCTAGCCTCGCTTCAGTTTTGTCATTAAAAATATTTTTAATTTTTTCTTTTGATATCCTCTACAAATAAACCTTTAAAATAACTTCGAATAGTTTAGTGGTTATTATTTCTAATTGGGCATGTGTATCACAATGATTTTTCTAAATATGATAGCAACAACAAACCATAGAACAATAAATGTCTCTTGCTATTGAACTCTTTAGTCTGCATGTATTCACTAATTTCAATTTGCTTGATTTAGTTGTATGTTGCCGCCCGTCTGGCGCCTGTTTTCAATTTAATTGTTTATTAATGTGCACATGCAACATGCAACATTTGCATAAGTAACAAAGAGCTAAGAGGTTTGAATGTTTGAAATACGCTTGTTAGGAGAAACATTACTAATTGGCATGCAATGTGCTCAACCAACATCTAATTTATACACATTTTCGTGGATTCAATTGGACGAAAAAAAATCAAGCAATAGAGTAAATGCAAATTTATTACACACTAAACAAGCTGTCAGCTATCCAAACGGATGACATTTTCCGCCTGTTAACATGCGTGTTACATTTATAATTGGTTGAGCCCTCTCACAGTCTTGCAAGTTAATTATGTACATATGTAGGTGCCTTTCCACAGCACGGACAGGGCAGGAGGTAAGCGTAAATGTGAAGATTTGAATTAAAATAACGAAGCCAAGCGCAGTTTAGATTGCTGAAGTCGTGAATTCTAGTTGTTGAACATCATAAAGTAAATAAATAGTCAGCTAAAGCGCCATGCCGCTGTGTTGTTTTCGTGTTGCATTAATCAATATGCCGCATGCCATTTAGCGACACAAATTCGTCACTACACATAGAAAGTTTCTAAATTATACCCACAACAAACCCTTACTCCGCTCCTCGACATACTTTTCCAAACAATCCTTACACATCAATACTGCCTGTATTCGTTTGTCTAGCCCAAACTATCTACCGCCTTTGATATTTTATGTTCTCACGCGACAATTTCTATGCTAATTTTTCATGTCTTGTTTACTAAACAAACATATATTCATATAAGTCCATGTGAGCATATCACTTGATGTCCCTTTTTGAATGCTCATTGTTCAACTTAGTTTACACTATGACACCTAGTGGAGAAGAGAAGACCATAGCAGAAAAAATGTAAGCGAAAAGGACTTCAAAGTCCACTGCCGCCCCCTTTGTGAAGCGACACAGATTTTTACAACCTTTCTAGCACCTACTTGTTGCGCGCATATATTTTCTTCACTCACCTAGTCTTGTGCTTCACTTCACTTTGGTGTTCTTTACTCAAAAGTGTTGTTGTTACCTTTAAGTGTTCACAATTGCAGTCGTTTCGCGTAGATTTGTTGATCTTTGTAGTGCCGCAATTGTAACAACACAGCAGACACGGCGACAATTAGAATCTCTGAGTTGATTGAAAAACAAAAGACTTAAGTAACAAACTTGTTTCGGTTACTGGGGATTTATGAATCCAATATACGACATGCATACGTGCTGTTCTACAGCTTGCTAGGTGGCATAGTATTTAAGGCTGTCATGGGTTTTCCAACATATTTGTGGATATGAGTAAAAATTATTTTAAACACTCATCGGTACTTACTCGCATTCTGAGTTTGTTTAATGCCACTAAATAGTTTTTGGTTGCACGAGCTGTAAAGTAAGAATGGCAAAGCTTTTTAAATGCATGCCACCTAACCTAATATTTGGTTTTTAAAATATCAATTTTTTAGAGAATTTTTTTTACCGTCTTTTGAAAAATGAACATGGTGAATCCGACATAGCGAGAAGTGAAATGGCTCAAACGAAATGTTTGTGGACGGCAATAAGTACATATATCTCCCGTTTACAATACCTGATCTTACTGAACTAAACTCAACAAACCTAAACTCACCTTTTGAGAACTCCCTTCACGTAAAATCGTCAAACATTATCTAACCGCTCATAAAGTTACCACACCTAAATTAACCACACCTAAACTTACCTTACCTAAACTAGCCACACCTAAACTTACCACACCTTACTTGAACTCACCACAACTAAATACATACAATCTAAACTCAACATACGGTAAATTTCCCACACCTTTACTTATTACACCTTAACCAACCAATCTCACCACAGCTTAAATAACCACATCTTGATTCACCACATCATAACTCACCAAACCTAGATTCACAACACTTATATTCAAGACACTTAAATTAACCACGTCTAAATTCACCATACCTTAATTCACCACACCTCAGTTCACCACAACTTAACTCACCATGTTTTTGTTCTATTTTATAATAAACTCGTTTTACTTTAACTCACCACAGGTATTTATTCACAGCAGCTTATCTCACCTAATCCGACCTTCCCTCACCTTAATTTATTTCATGGGACCACACTTCACCAACCTCTCCTTCCTTCACCTCATTTCACTACCCCTTACCACAATCTAGTATACTCACTAATTCTTAACATATTTTAAATACCAAATGGAATTGATGCGTTTTGACCTATTTGCCTCCTTTTGTAAATAGAAGTAAATTTAAATAAAGATAGAATTTTATGTATAACTTGTCACCAATCAGTGATGCCATGCCATGCAATCATATCCGGTACAAAGTTGTGTGCAAACTGTGACTACTTTTAAGGAAGCGCACTTAAAATTGGATCACAAGCTAAAATATGTATGTGAGTGCTCTATATAAACTTCCAATGTTGAGAAGATTTGCAATTTTGTGGCATGCGTATTCCAAGACAATTGTGCCACAATAAAAAATTCTTAGCGCAGCGGTGGTCCATTGACCGCCAACAGCGATACACTTACAGAAATTGGTCGCTGTACTACGCTTTTGCAATTTTCTTTCGCCAACCTCATTTTACATGGGTGTTTACGACCTGGCAAGCTATTTTAGTAATTTTTTGTTTGTGATTTTTTTTTTATGCCTTTCCTGCTTTGACTTACTGTATGAAAACGCGCGTTTTCAATTAACATTTTTAATATGGAATTATTTTTACAGCTCATCAACAACACACAGCGCGCGACAGCCAAGTCAATTGCCTGTGAGTGGCTGCTGTTATATTCATTTTGTGTCTGTGCTAGAACGCTGACTTTTAGTACTAGTAAACTTAGCAGATTATGCAACAGCGCACAACACGTAAAGACACACCGCCGCCGAGCTAACGGTCAAATCAGTTGTACAACCAAATGTAGTATTGATACGCATGCGCACACTGCGCTTGCCAGTGCTTGTGAGTCAGCAAGCTGCTGGGCAATGGTCGCTGGGACCGACCACACACAGCGTAACTGGAACATTAAACTGATTGTGTGTTATGTTTTACCTTATGGTGTTTGTTTTTTTTTTTTTTTTTATTTTTTGTTGTTGATTTTTGATTTTTTAATTTTTGTATACCAACTGCTGAGTGCTAATGATTGCGTGGCGCGTAAGATAGTATTTGCTTGTTTGTGCATTGCGTGCCAAGTGCTCTCCCTGAGTACTTTGAATGCAATTAGCTGATTAAAGCGGTAGGCGCGCCGTTTAGTTAAATGTACTCTGTTGGATTAAATGTGTTGAAATCATTTGCAGTTCATTGCAAGTTTTATTTGGATTACATTAAATTTTAAATCATTTGCAGTTCATTCAAGATTTTCTTTAGATAATATTAAATTTTATTGAGCATAGTATGACCAAATCTGATTGCTGATTTTACCAAATCGGCTGGCGAATATAAAAAAAATATCTTTAACTATTGATCTCGCTGGTGGGCTAAATTGCTTGATGGGCATTTGGTTGTGTTCCTTTAGGGGAAGTTAGCTGGTTTGATAGTAAAGGTGGTCACCAGTCGACATTAGTCATTAGTTTGTATTTGTTCCCGGCGATTAAATAAGAGCAATTATGTTTACAACTTGAATTCATATAATTTGCTCTCGAGCTTAAGCCTTCGGTAGTCTCTTTAGAAAATAATGCTTTGTCTGCTTTGACATATACATATTTCATTAGCAGCGCAAGTTCTTCGTAAATGTTAAAAAAAACTTCGTAAAAACTCTTTTTTGCAGAACGCTATTTGAAAACGAGTTTAAAAAAATACATACCTTGATAAAAAATTTAAATTTTCAGCTTCAGAATTTTATTTTATGAGATAAAAGTTTTTTTTCACACAAATTAAAAACTTTTTAAATATATTTTTTGAAAAATATTTAATTTTCAGTTTAAAATTAAAAATCTTTCGAGCCCTTTTTTATGGGCCTAGAGCTTTTTTCTCTTAAAAATACTTTTTTTTCTCACAAATTTTTCTTCACTAAGCATTTGTGTATTTTTTTCCTGAATTAAACTAAAATTCATTTCTTACGCCGTCAAGCGCAGTAAACAATTTCTTCTCCTTGCGTTATTTAAAATCATCATACATAAATATATTCTTTATAATACAAAAAATTCAAGCCATTATTAGTCCTTATTTATTGGCTCATCTTTTATAGATTTCACAAAAGTTGCAGTAGTCTCACGGCGGTCAAACCACAGCAAACACTATTGCCGACAACTCAAAAGATAAGTTGTGATCGTATATTCTCACTTTACGGCACACAAGAAATATGTTACGAATAAAATAGTATCAATAAACGCAGCTTAACATAAAATTCTATTGAAAATTCATGGGAAAATATTACAAGTGGCAATTTCGTAAAAGAGAAAATTACAAAAAGGAAACAAGTAAAAAAACAAAGAAACAATGCTCTTAGAAAATGTGTGACTGCCTTTTACTCCCTTGTGTCGCACACCAGCGATTAGATTGCGGCTGTGTACCCACCAAGTGTATTGCTCGCATTTCGACGCGACAACACATAAAAATGTCACGCAACTAACACTTGCAGCCGTAAGTAGCGCAAAGCACAAAGCCAAGCACAACAGCAAGGAGTTGCGCCACAAACTCGCCTCTTCCACTAGCGACGGCGACGCATGTGCGCAGCTATTGAAAATTGAATTTAATTTTGATAAGACGATACTTTGTGGCTGCGGCAGTTGAATGCATGCGACTTTTAACTGCCAGTCGCGCTTAGCTGACACTGACGATGATAAAGCGTATGACGAAGATGATGTTGATGGTGATGGTGATGGTGATGGCGATGTCGATGCAGCCGCTTATTAAAGCACTGGTTTTGTTTGCTTTGTAACTTTTTTTCATTTGTTGTTGCTGCTGTTGATGGCGATGTTCACAATTTGTGTTATGATCGCTTTTGAATTTTATGACAATGCTGACACTTTATGACTGCCCATCGGCGTTCTTACACGCATCTCTTCGCCTTGCCTTCAATTTGTTGGACTCTTCTTAAGTCTCTACGTTCGTCATCACCACCACCAACACCGCCGTTGCCGGCGCATCTGCCGCAGCTTAACAGCTTCTGTTAATGCTGTGCCGTTGTTGTTATGAGTTGTCGTTTATTGTCGTTGATGGCGTTGAATGTGGAGCGAAAGTGGCGTGTGGCATGCGAGTCATCATCGTCATAGTAGTCGGCATCGTCAGCGTCACAGCCTATGCCGCTCCCCTGCCAATAAATTCACCTTTGTTATGCAAATGCGGTGCTACTTGAAAGCAGCGATTTCCATTTTTTATCCACTGTGAAATTTCGCTTTTCTGTTCAAATTTTTTTTTTTTTTTTTTGTGCTCATTGTTTGTAACCTGCCTTTTGGTTGAGTATTTCATATGGAATGTTTGATATAATTTAAATTTTTATGTTCCTTTATTTATTGGTTTCATTCCTTTTACTTTGCGTTAAATTTTCAAGTCGTTCAATGATGTGAGCTTTTATGTATTTATAGTGCACTAAGTGGTGCACTTTGGCGGTTTAATTCAGAATTTTATGATTACTAATGGAATGAGTTGATGAGAAGTTAGGGAAGAGAAGATGTTGTGGGATATATAATAAAGCTGAGAGTGTTCATTTACTTTATCGTTGAAAAGTTATTTGAAAACAAGTTAATTCACCAAAAATTTTTGTTTAATATTTAACGAATCATAACGTTCGTAGCAAAGATCCCTTGCTAAGATAGCGTTGAGATAGCGCTAAGTTCACGTTTGCATTTAAAAAGCCTGAGAATTTGTGGCCAAAGGCTCCTAGCTATCTGGAATATAAGAAGTTAAATGCCAACGAAACTGGCAATGAATGAACGAGTATATTGAATTTATGATAATGATATTGTAATATTACTATCTTATGTAACACACATCTTATATTTTTTTCAGCATACTTTTAGGTGCTTTATAGCCTGACAATAAGAAAAATAATAGCTACAGGAATAAGGTTATTTGTAAAAATAATTGCTTATTGGTATTTTAATTCTAAAATTAATCCCATAAATATATATCTTCTTAACTATTAGCAAAATGTGGAGGAATTTATATATTTTATACAATTAACATGTAGCATATTTTTTGGCTTACCTTAAGTGCATAAGATATCGATGCCTAATCATAAAAATATCAATGAAGGGTCAAATAATTTGAAAGCTTGAAATCAGGATTTTGTAGCATACTTTGAGGCAAAGTGCTTAGTGCAATAATCGGGAAAGAATTTTAGGCTTTAACAAGCTTTTGCGGTATACATAATTTTAGGCTGAGAGCTTATAACAATCATTATGCGGTGAAAAAAGTACACTTCATTAAAGAAATATATTTTAAGTGCATGAATTAGACCTTAGGAATTTTCATGAATTTTTGGTGTTCCAGCCTAAAATAGATATTCGCACTTTGCTTCTAAACGACAAAAAATATTTTAAAAATAAGATTATACCTATCAACATAGGTTTCTTAGCAGTTGGCAGTCAGTTTTTTTAAAAAAAACCCACACCACCACCAATATTTGAATTATTATCCCAACAGAGTGACCCAAAAAGCGATCTTCATGGTTATAAGAAAAATAGCCTCAAAGCTAAATTCACACTAAATCATAGTTCAGTATCATCTCTCCTGCCAAACCATGAGAATTCTTGCAAACAAGTTCACGAGTATTTGACCCACACATAATTAGCAAATAAATACAATTGATTTATATTACAATTTGACGCCTGCAGGCGAAATTTTTGAATTCCACAAAACTACGATACGAAACAAAAGCTTAGGCGAAGGAAGCAAAAAAAAATTAAGAAAAAAACGCGCGGTCAGCGGGCGCTTCGCTTATTTTAGCGGTCAACTGCAAACAATGCGAAGGTAATGAATGCAAATGTAGTGAACTGCATAGACTTGAGTGAAGCAGCCGCCACCAACCTTCAGCCACAGCTGGGCAACCTTTGACCGCGCATAAACAAAAGCTTAGCTAAAGCAAACTGCATATGAAAACCTTGCCATAAGACAATGCAACATGCGGCGATGCATTGTTTTTGCAGCAAATGCGAAGAAGCGATAGAGAGAGGTAGAGAGAGAAAGTATGACGTAAAAAAGCAGAATAGAAGGCGATGTATAGAAGAGGCGTGGCAGAGGAAGCCCAAGTGTCAGTGTTGGTCAAATAGCAGCAGGCTGAGGCGCCAACGGCCAAACAACATTCGATCAGCACTTTGAACTAAGCTGATGATCGGCAGTGGATCAGTTAACCAACTGACTGACTGACTAACTCAACTCACTGAATGGTGTATTGCATGCACTTTTGTATAGATGACTGGCTGTAAGTGGGCTGACTATGGCTTTGTTTGTTTGCTATTGCTACTCCAGCAGCCAGCAAATGCCACTGCCCAGTGGGCGCCTGTACGCTGAGGCGCGATTTGACCTGTAACTAGCTACAGACTGACTGCTTGACTAACTGTGGCGCTGCTACAGCTAAGTGAATCGGGCCAGAGGGCGAGATGAAAACATTTGTAAGATGTTTTTCGCAGTTCGATTTGAAAGTATCTACGAGTATTTGTGTATATTTTTATAAAGTATTTTTTTTTCAATTTTTATTTGCATATTTTAGAAAATATATATTTTTTTTTATTTCAAGTTCCACCCTCAACACTTGTGGCATGCAGACACAATGCGCAGCAAAATCGTTTGCGCCCAACAATTGCAATTGCAATCGCTCAATCAATAGCAGCACATCAGCAATAGATTTCTATTGTTTGTGCAGCAGTGGAAAAACTCGCAAGAAACTTCAATGGAAAATATCGAAAAATTCGAATCATTTGCCACAATTGAATTGGAGCGCCGCAATTGTTGGCATTTTGCGGTTGCTTTAAATTGCATTTAAACATTTTTTTTGGTGCAAAGTTTTTGCTGCGATTGCACTGGTTTTCAAATGCTATAATGGAAATTGCATGACGCCGCCTCACATATAAATCTTTGTACGAATCAATGCAATGTAAAAAGCCTTAGATTTTGTCTAATAAATAAATATTTAGGCAGTCGGGAAAAAAAGTTTCCACAAATCGCCTGAAAAAATGCTAATACGGGAAATAAATAAGGTAACAGCAAACTCACGAGGAGCAGTTGCCAGTTTTCGTAGCAGCAACAATCAAAATTCGCAACTAGTTCGAATTGCGAAAGCCAGTAATTGGCCTTTGGGCTTGTTCGCAAATCGAAAAATATTTTAAATAGTGCAAAAGTTTAAGCGTTCAGGTTGACTGTGAAACAGCGCTGCATACGTCTTGCGTTGAACTGTGGGTCAAATTTAGAATTTTTGTAGTAAAACTAAGGTGGTGTTGAAATGAAAAGCAACTAAGCTCAATAAACTTAAACTCACCCTGCCTGTACTCTCCACACATAAAATAAACACAAATAATGGCAGAGCTCAACTCACCACGCCTAAACTCCTAGCTTCTTATATCATAATTTAATACGACTTCTAATATGCTGTGTTAAGTTATGTTATGTTAAGTTGTGCTTTAATATTTTTTTATATTATGTAAAATTAGGTCGAAGCTAATTTATGATAATTGCATGGCGACGTTATGGAATCGCTAAAAGTGGTGAACTCTTTTTACTTCACAATTACGCATAATAAGAATTGTCTCTTAAAACTATACACACCTAAACACCCCTCGATTATACACCTCACCACATCCAAATACACCATATCTTAACTCACCACAATTAAAGTCTAATCTCATCAAATGTGAGCTCTAACGAGCTCACCAATCTCCACGTTAACTCCTTACACCTCACTGCATCACTATTAACCATTTTAACCTTACCTTGCTCCACCTCATCTAATATGTCAGCTAAAGGGAACGCAATTAAAAATAAAGTTGATTCCTTAAATTCTAATTTGGTCAACCTAAAATTAGAAAATTTGTGAACAATTGTAATTTTTCATTAAAATATTGTATTGAAAAATTTATTGCAGTAAAAAAAAAATATTAATTTAAAGTTATTAAATATATCCGCGTCGTATTTCATGTTTTTGAACAAAAAACTTAAAATTTTCCGAACTTCCAAATATTTTTTTTTTTTTAATTTTGAATTTTAGACAAATCATTTGGCATAAAGTAAAGTGTAAATATGTACATTAAATTTAATATGATTTTATTTAAAAAAATGTGCAATAGAAAATTATAAAAAATAAGTGGAAATTAATTTTTGGGCGAAAATTTTAATTAAATTATGTTAATTTTTGTCAAAATCAAAGTTTTAATTGTTTTAATTTTTCCTGAAAAAAGTTGGTAGATACATTTAAAAAAATTTCAACGAAAATTTCTAAAAATTTTGTAATGCTTGTTTGAAGCTAAAAATTGTATTGTTGAGAAATGTATGACACAAAAAGTATTGCTTCTGTTGAAAAAATTAAAATTTAAATTAATCTCATATTTTTTTTAAGGTTGATATTTGAGTAACATGTATTTA
This sequence comes from Philophylla caesio, assembly GCA_963971545.1. NCBI lineage: Eukaryota > Metazoa > Arthropoda > Insecta > Diptera > Tephritidae > Philophylla > Philophylla caesio. Next base: position 15,976,394 of record OZ020608.1, read on the forward strand.
GAGAATATGCAAAGATATTTGTTAAATTTGAATGAAAAAGTTTTAGGGAAAAATTATTGCGACTTAAAACATTATATTTATGTTTATGCCAGCTAAAAATTTGTGTTTTATTCATACTGAGTAAAGAAAATGTTGTTTCAAAACAGTGCACAATTTCAATCTAAACAGTATTTCATCAAGTAAAATTCATATATACTCGTACAAGTATTTGACAAAAACATACTCGTACAATAAACCATTCAGTTATTTCGCAATGGCATCACACTGTGCCCGACATTGCCAAACAACCAGCTTGTGTAGCTCTCACATCGCGCTCACCCTCTCCCTCTCTCTCTGTCGCTCTACATACATACAATATTTTAAGGTTTTGTGTGGGTGGAATCACAAACGTTTCTTTTTAATATCCTGACCAATTTTTAACTCACTCTACTTTAGTTTCAAGCATTTTAAATTTCATATTTCTTAAATTTTTCTCTTTTTTATTTTAGCTAACTGCCCTCGGCCATTTCGCTTGACTTCACAACAGCTCACTTTCTCACTCTACTCCCTCGTCTTTTTGCCACAAGTGCGCACAATTCAATCGCTCCAAATGATTTTATTCCAACATTCTTATTGCGCTTCACACTCACACTCACACACACACACACACACACTGCGATTGTTATGTTTCAGTTGCTATCTTATCTGTATGTAATGCCTTTTGTTGTCATATTTTTGTTTGTGTTGTGTTGTTTCTTGTAATATTTATATATGCATTGCAATGACCTTTAACTGTTATAAGTGCGGCACGATCATCTGGAGCTGATATTGAATTGAAGTTTGTCTGACTGTGGTGGCTTCGTTTTTTTTTTTTTTGTTTTTTGAGTTTTGGTTTTCGGTTGAGGCTGTGGCTGTCTGCTGGGCATCTGGTTGTTATTGTTGTAATTGTGGGTTAACATGTTGCATGATTGCAAAGTTTATGGTTTAGTTTGTGGCATGGGAACTGGCGCAGAGTTTTGCGGATGAGCTGAATTTAGGAATACTTTAAATGAAATTCCAATGTATATACGTTTTTTAAGATAAGCAACAATTTTTATTTTTTTGGAAGTTTCAGTATTCCTACTTTTTTAATTAATCAGTATACACAATTCTCATGCGGCTCATATACTCGTATACTATTTTTTTTAAAATAATAATAATCCAAACAGTTTTCTTGTGTTTTAAAGTAAAAAAGTGAGTCTGAAACATCAAAAGAAACGGAGTGAGTTTAAAAATCTTAACAAAAACAACAGTAGTTAAAAATTACTTATATGATACATGGCTTCAGGAAAAGGGGCCGTAAATGCTTGGAAACTCTTGAGGGAACACTTAGTTTTATTTTGCCAAGAAAAGATGGGCTAGAAATCAAACCTGTCTACGCGACTAGCAAGGGTAGGAAGATTACTGAGTTGCAAGCGACTAATATGTGGTGACAGTTTCCAAGCGACTAAAACATGGTGGCCTCGATCGCGGACACTTCTTTTGTGCTTTCTGAAAGAGTCCGGTACTTGGGGGTCATTCTAGAAAGCAATCTTAACTGGAGATCGAACACCGAAGATAGGTTGAAGAAAGCGCCGGTCGCCTTATACTGCTGTAGGAGTGGAATCGGAAAGAAACGGGGTCTCTCTCTTCCAGAGTTGTCCTCTGGCTGTATGCTCTATGGTGTTTTTATCAGGTTGAACTCCTTGGATAAATATACTCTAGCTAAGAATCTGGAACATGTGCAGAGAGGCGTCTTAATTAGAATCAACAGGGCACTAAGCACCACCATAACGCTTACCCTAAATGTAATGCTTGGCTTCATTCCTGTGGATTTGGCGTGCAAAATTGCCGCCGCCCGCTCTGCCATCATACTGCGAAATACCGGGTTCTCCCTCACCCTGGAGTCCGGGAACTCAGGGATCCTTAAACATTTCGAATTCATGCCGGAGGATGTCGATCAGTGCGTACCGAAGATCGCCCCAAAAGGATCCTTCACCATTCACATCCCGTCAAGGGAGGAGTGGGAGGTGGATGACTTCTGGTGCAAAGACGTAGTGAATATGTTCTCGGATCGATCGAAGCTGGAGGGAAGAGTGGGAGGGGTGTCTTCTACGAGGAACTATCACTCCATAGTTAGTTTATACTTCCGGATTTCTGCACCGTCTTTCAAGCTGAAATAGCTGCCATCAAGGAAGCAGTAGAGCACTTGCGCCGCAGCACTACTACTACGCAGAAGGTGGTAAACATCTACTCGGACAGTCAAACCGCAATCAGAGCCATGAGATCGCTGACGCTGCGGTCGAAGCTGGTCGGGGAATGTCTGGCCTCGTTATCGGCCGCCTCGGAAATCTTACGTATTCGTTTGATTGGAATCACTCGGTTGAAGAAATCACTCCCGGGAGAAAGGGAATTTGGATTCCCCTGTCCGCATGTGGTCTGCTCCTGGAAAAATGGGCCTTCAGTCGGCTCAGCAAACGCTGGGCGGAGACCCCGACTTGCAAAGTTGCAAGGTCCTATTGGCCGGTTGCGGACCGTAGACGGTCTAGGGAACTGTTAAGCACTACCAGTCCATTAATCTCAGCCTTGATCGATGTTCGGACAGGGCACTGCCCGATGCGGACCCACGCCGTTAGACTGGGCATCATTTCTGATTGTTGTATGGAGGATGATAAAGTGGAGTCATCTCAACATTACCGTCCAAGCTGCCCTGCTTTCGCAAGGGTTAGACGCAGGCACCTTGGCTCATACTTCTTCGATACTCCCGAGAGGCTCTCCGGTGTATCCATCGAAAGGCTACGCTTCTTCAGAAGAAACACTCGTCGTTTCTCTTAACAAATAAATTATACCGGTGGGTATCGTTTTCTGTTCAGGGATGTAGACTTATATAGTGGTATCACAATGGACTATAAACTGAAGTCTAAGTGTGCCCTTAGGAGCTAACCTAGTCTAAAATATGGTTCATTTCTAAGAAAAAAATTAACACCAATTTTTAAACTATTTTCAACATTTGCAATAATTTAACAATATTTAATCAAAATTTCAACTTAAAAAAAATTAATTTTTTTGAGAATTTTTTTTTACTCATTACATTTTTTAGTGCGAGAAAAAGCAACTTTCAAGTGTCTAAAAGTTATTAAGGAATTTTGAATACCCCAAAGAATTCTAAATTTTTTTTTTAAAGTTTGAAATTTTGATAAATATTTGCTATATTTTTTATACAATTTAAAAATTTGTTTTTCGATATTTTTATAGAAAAATAATTTCTTATACATATAATTTGTGGACAGAGCGTATTAACCGCCCAATAAAACCAAATCGAAATGGCATTGTTCACACAAAAAGCTTAAGAAAATCAAAAAAATTCGGCAGAAAATGGAAATCAAAACGATAACAATAGTGGAAGAAAATCAGGAGACAGCAATCCAACAGCTAGCAAATATTTTGCCACCACGCAACTTGCCACAAAAGCCCAAAGTTGTGGCAGAGCGCCACAGTTGGCCAGCTTGCGCTGCATAGACATGCGACTCGTAAGATCGCTAACGCGCTGCCGATCCTGCTGCACATACATACAAACATCATTCACAACAACTAAGGTGACCAAAGGCCAACGAGCTGACACAAACGCGCGTCCGCACACACACACACACACACACTTGCTCGCCATAAAATGCTTGTCTGCCGCTGAATTCTCACATCCAATTGAACAACAAAATCTTCGCGCAACGCGTTGTGTTGCCAGCCTGCGGTTGTGGCACCAAAAAACCAACCGATAAGATAGCGAGCAAACTATCTTAGCTGCTGATGCGCGTTTTTTTATAGCTTATTAGTGTTGTTGCTATTGGTGTTGTTGTTACTATTGTGTGCTCGCTTTGTGAGATGTTTGTGTGGAGGGCGTGCGATTGCATTTGTTGCAAACTTACACACAGCAAAGCGATTTTTGATTTTCGCCTCTTGATTTCGCATTTTTGTACTCTCGCGCAAAATCATCATTTCTATGCTTGCTTTTGATTGTACTATTTTGTTGTTATTTAAAATTTTTTTTTTTTTTTTTTGATTTGAAAATATTTCTGCGTCTACAAATATTCACTCAACCAACACGGCTAGTGTGGTGGCATGCTGTTGCAGTAAAACAAAACCGAAAAGCACAAGATTTTGCTTGCCACAGTTATTAAAGTCAGTCGTCGCATGTTATTGCTGTTCGTACAAGGTTGATTATTGTTAATAGGCGTTTTTTGTTTTTTTATTATTCACTGGTGCGAAATGCGCTTGAAAGGCTCGTTTTATTTTTGCTTTTATTACTTAACGGTCAGATAAAAATTGCTTTACTCCCACTAAACTTCATTTCTTTCATGATCATATTTTCGCATGCTTGCTCTGCTTTCTGCTCCATTTCCTATGCCACAGCATTCTATTTCCCGGCTATCCTCTTTCTCAAGCAAGTATAGCTCCAGCTTCTTCTCCTCTATTCGCCTGTTTTCAGCGCTGCGCCTCCTCATCGCCTCTTACTGCCTTTCGTACCAGTCCATATTCTTTATCTGCGATTGCGTTGGTGAATTTTGTTGTTCGCATAGATTTGTGATTTCCCACGATTCAGTTACTCCCCCGCATAACATGAATGGAAACTCCCACAAACGCTGCATTCATTGAATTCTTGGTTATTCAGCGAAAGTTTTTTTTCTGTATTTGTTATATTTTTGCTTTATAATTGCACATTCCATCAAAAATATTTCAACTTTGACCATTCGCTTGTTGGACATATAAAGTTTTGTGTAGATTATTATATATAATAAAAACTTTTTGGAAATTCTATATTTGGCGAAAAGCGCTAGTTAGTAGAAAAAATTCTTAAATTTACGAATAACGGTCGGGCGCTTTTTCCGCTATTATCGACGTTGAGTATACCACTGAAGTTTTTTTATGAACGCTGTCATAGATTTATTATCATTTGTCTTGATGGCTTTGGCTTCTTCTTCCTCTACGCAGGAATAGTGAGCCTTGAATGTGTTTACCTTTTCGGGTTAATTTAGGCCGGTGAATAGTTTATCAAGAGTAATTTAAGTATATACCCTTTGTTCACAAATTGTAGCACAACCTAATTAAGATTAGTTTTGAAGTCAAAATGCTTCATTCTCTAAGAAAAACAATAACACAAATTTTTTTTAAATATTTACAAAATTTCACAAAAATTTCGAACTTTGTAGAAAACTTTTCAGAATTATCTTAGGAATGTAGTTTTTTCGTTTATTCAATTTTATTCTGAAAAAGTGCAAATTTCGAACTTTGTAAAAAATTTTTCGGAATTATTTTGAGAATGCAGTTTTTTTCGCTTATTCAATTTTAGTTTAAAAAAGTGTCTTTCAATATACTTGCAGGTGTTCACTGTTAAATATTCCAAAATAAATTTTCTAATATAAAAGTTTTGATGAGATGATATGCGAATAAATTTTATTTAAATTAAGGTTGCTCTCTTTTCAGAAAAGCATATTGCTTATACCATTTATTTTTTAAAATTTTTCACGATATCTCAAAGATTATTTTGATATCCTTTAAAGAAAAGCCTGCCTGATTTTTTCTTATGTTTTTTTTTGTCGAACGATGCTATCAAATAATATAAATTTTTTTTTAAATAAATAATTACTTGTTTTCTATAGTCTGGGGGTTTCTGTTGCCGCTCACGACCATATTGCAAGATGTGAGATACAAGTTTTTATATTAATGAAAATATGTATTGATTTTCTAATACTCGGCAGCTACAGGGGCTGTAGCCCCCTCCCTCCGGATTTTTTTATTTCATTCGAATTTTATAAGCCTAATTGTAAACCAGTTATGGGACTACAACATATTTTTACAGCTGTCCCTATAAGCAAATGAATAAATTTAACGCTCATAAAAACCTAAAAATAATGATAATAAATACAGAAGAAAACAACGCCGAAGAAAAAGAACATACCTACATAACAGTATTAAAATTTATATTGAGTGGCGAAGACAGAGATTTCAATAACCCGCCTTCACCTGTTGAATCACACACTGGGCAAACGAAACGCGACTGACTACTGCGCCATATGCGAACCAGATACTGTCAGATCTACGATCTACTACCCCTACCTAGATCACATGATCACTTCTCTGAATTCGAGATTTAATGGGGAGTTTTTAAAAATTTTGCCTTTAGAGGGACTCATTCCAGCACATCAAACTAAACATTCGATCGGTGAAATTGTGACTGCTGCTCAAATTTACCACAATAATTTAACATGTCGCAGTGAAACAGAACTGAACTCTGAAATTCTTCTATGGCATCAGTATTGTAAAAAAGACGGTTTTAAAACAGCTGAAATGGCAATTGACGTCTGGCAAATTTTAGAATCAAAGAAACATTTCTATACTGCGTGACTTTATCCACAGCGGAGCAAACTTTTTCATTGCTGAAACGTCTTAAGATCTACTTAAGAGTTACTATGACAGAGAATCGACTCAATGGTTGGCATAAGGCAATGTTCATAAGAGTACTCAAACCAAGACGTCTTGACACTTTGGTTTGAGCGGTGGACGATGAGTCTGACGAATAACAATGAGTTTATTTTTAGCATAGTTCACGAGAGATTGACGTCTATTTTTGTGTGTATAAATTCTGATTTTAATATTCAATCATAATCGTTTACTTGAATTTATTGTACACATTTTATTTAATATAATATATAATATCGACTACGAAATGAAATGAATAGCCGATTTCAAATTTCTCACTCCAGCCCCTTCTGATTCCAAATCCTAGAATAGCCACTGTCTAGCAGTTGACCAGTTAAAGCGTAAATATTAGCGTCCTTCTAGTTTCTTACCATGTTTGTAATTTTTTTTTAGCCCTCAACTGATTTCACGCAGCCAATTCGTATATTAATTAAGAAAATTTCATAGCGTCTAGGTTAGGCCGCCCGAAACTTAAGAAAATAATTATTTCTAGTCATTGATGAAAAAATTAGGTTCAAACATTTTTCCAGTGCTTTCTCATGCCTTTGCAGCAAAAATAAAAAACTTCTTCTAAAAATTGTTTTTAATTTAAGCGTATATTTCTCCTTATTCCCATAAAATACGCAATTAGCGTTCAAAGTAGCAATAATCCGTTAAAAAGTGAATGTAACACAACAAGTATGTAGAAAAAAAATCATCCACCCACTTTTTATGTGGCAGTCATCAGAGAAGCTCCAATAAATCTGACTTTACGACTTGCCACAAAATAGGTAACAAGTATTCCACACCCTCATAGCAAGATTACTCAAATACAAACAAATATGAATCAGAGAAGAAAGAGATGAAAAAGCGAATGAATGTGATGAAAGGAGGTTGCTAGACAAAAGAAAACTAATAAAATCTATGCAGAACTTTGGCTGTCTGACTCGCATTGACCGAAAGATACGCTGAGTTGACTAGGACGCAAAATAGCCGCAAAGACGAATGGAGCAACAAGTGGCACTGAGGAGACCAAATGAGTGGTAATACTAACTTACAGCGAAACAACAATTAAGCACAACAAAATGTTGCCAAGGATTAATTACAAGCAACAGTAGTTGTAGAAGATGAATAAGAACGACTGAATAGAGCATACGCATTTCCATACTTTGCGTTGTAGAAAAACAAAATTTAGTAGTAAAACGCATTTGTAGACAATTGGTAGCTTGAAATACAAAAAAAAAAAAAAACACCTCACCAAACGCCTGCCATACAGCACGAGGCATGTAACGAAAACCGCGCGCTTGCAACTGGTATAGCACACGCTGCGCAACGACACATTGATTGCGAGACGTCAATTGAAAAGCGGTAACTTGCACAGCACAGGCGAACGCAAGTTGTCTGCAAAAAAAAAAAAAAACAGCATGCAACAATTTCATATTCTTAATCAAATCGTAAAAATGTCAATGCAACAACAGTGGCAATGCAACGTAAAACTAATGTCGATGAAAAAACCAACGCCTGCCTTTGTTGATGTAGCACAATCAAGTTGGGAGGGCGATCGGGCGGATAGACGGACAGTCAGCGGATAACGCACCGCTACTAGCTAGCTGTCAGCTACTGCCACCAGTCGAAAAGAAAAAAAACCGCCAGCTAGTTCGCGTACGCATCATAAAATTGACGAGAAAATAAACTTCAACAAAAGATTTATGTTTGCATACAATTTTGTTGCATAGACGGAGCTCTGTATACATACACAGATATGTACAAATGTATGCGCAGGCGAACATAAATATTCACGCATGTTTGTTATAAGAAAATACAACGCGCACATATGTAAAAGAGCAAAAAAAAAAGTCGTATACTTTAGTAGTGTGTGTGTGTGTATGTTTACAATTTGCTAATTAATTACCGCTGAAGCGAATGACCGGCTAATCGCAGGACTGGTTTAATGTAACCTGCTGAGCAGCAAAGTCATAAAGATAAGAAAATTTAAAGGATTGCGGTGGTTGGATGGAAAGCAAGTTTTAGTAGATAAATACATTTAGCTGCAGTTAAAATAAAAACATGGACAAGATATGAACAAATTTAGATGATTAATTTTCCATTTATACAAATTTCATAATTTGTTCATTAAAATGCAGTTAGCTCTGTAATTAAATCCCTATAAGTTTATGTTAACAAAAAATCATTTTGTTATGAAAATTTTTCACTTTTTTTTAGATATTTTAATTTTTGTCCGGCTTGCAAAAATTATTTTTAATGTAAGACATGCGCATTTTCTCTTTAAGAAGAATACATTTTTTTCTCGTATTGTAATACTTATCATTATAAGTAAACGCTCAGAATACACGTAGTAAACTATTTTAAAATGAACAGTTACACTTGATTGTAGTAAGTTGTAAAGGAAAAGGAGAAAATAACAACAGCTCACACAGGGTAAGCTTAGCTGAGCCTGTTGAGCTGCTGGCTTAAGTGTTACGTGGTGGCGCGGGTTCGACTCCCGCGGAACCCGTGAAGAAAGAAGTCTCATGACGAAATGTTTTGATTTCCGAAATAGTACTATAACTTCAACCGCTTTCGTGCTGTTGTTTTTTCTCTAATTTTTCCAACAAAAATTGGACTTTAGCTCATTTAAAAATAAAATAATGAAATTAAACAGGTCAAAAACAACAAAAAAAAGTAAGTTGTTTAAACTTTCACTTAATAATTTATGTAAAAAAAAAGTATCAGAAACTCTGATTAAAATATTTGGAATTTTTGATGGAATTTTATAGATTATTTTTAAATAAAAAAAATAAATGTTCGAAATTATATAAATATGTATGGAAATGGTGGAAAAAATGTGGAAGGTTATTACAGGAAAATATTTTTATTCCAATCAATTAAGCGACTGGTCGCCTTTCGTACCTACTGACCGCTTTTGTTATTCGATTGATAAACTTCAACACTTTGGCTTTGCTATCGGTTTATAATTAATTCTGTTTAATTTTTTTTAATTTTTTTAGTTTTTCAACTGACTCAGCGTTGTCGGCGTCAGGCTGCTGTGATGAACGGCCGATCGCTCACCCCACTCGGGCAACTCCGAAGAGCCGAGCGGATGTCCCAAATTGGCGGCGGCGGCTTAAACACCAATTAAAGCCCTGTGATGTGACAGGTTACTTTTTTTAGAAAAGCTAATCATTCAAAAGGCTTAATGAATTTCAATTTGTTTTTTATAAAAGGTTTTCAAATATTCAAAAGTATTCTTATTAAAAAATACAAGGCATAGGAAATTAAAATTTGTAAATTTATCAAAAAAGAAGCTTTAAAAGAAGTATAGACATTTATTTTTTAATTATTTATTCTAGAAGCACATAATTCGATTTGTTTTTTCATGTTATGCCTTAAACGAGATCTTTATTAGTTTTATACCAAAAAATGTAGTCTTTAAATTAATATGAACATTTAAGCATAATGAACTTTTCTGCTACAGGGAGGAAAGACCAGTTCAAAAAAGGATTGTTCTATACCTTAATTTTTTTAACGTTGTTTAACTACGGCCTTTATTTCCAAACCTTCGTTTGAATATTCAGAAATTATTTGTCTTGTTTTTGTATTAAAAGAATTTAAAAAAAAAAATTGAAAGTTTAGTCCACATAACCTTTTAACAAATGCAATTTTTGCGGGATCTTTATTGAACATTTTTGGGCATAATAAGGTATTTTTTCAGCTATATTTTAAGATTTGTTGTTTAAAAAAATATTGAAAAATAACGGAGTTATTTGCTGTCTTCGGAGATGCCAAAAAAAACGTTTCACCAACTGCTGACATGATTCCGGCCGAATGAGTAGCTGAAACAAAAAAATTCAAAAATTTATAAAAAATACCTTTATCCTTATACAATGACTTATGATTTTTGAAAAATATCAAATATGAAATAAAATGCGTAGTTCTGAAGAAAAGTAGGTATTGTTTTTTGGGGTAAAAAAATGGTCGTTGTTTTCATGCCAAATTGACAATTTTCAACAAATCAAAAAGAACGTAGATATAGTAAATATCTTATTTCAAGTAAAACGCGTTTTCTATAGATTTCTATAGGTAGGTGGAGCGGTTTATGCCTGCGAGCAGACGCTCTTTCAAAAATTATACAAGGTACGACATTGCTGCTTTCATAGGACATTGTTAAAAGTATAAGCTATCGAATAATAATAATAAAAAATCGATTTTTTTAAAGTGTCAAACTGACCTTAAAACACTTCCAAAAAATTTTCATTTTATTGAATTTTCAATATTTTTAAAATAAAGTACGGTTGGTTTTGTAAAAAATTCACCCGAAAACCTTATTGAAGGCTAATTTTTGCTTTTGTTCTCTAAAATTGGCAAATTTACTCACTTATGTTGAAATAAAGTAATCCTTCCGTACAAAAGAATGCGGTAAAAAAATTTTTTTTTTCTAAATTTTATTGAATTATTTTTTATTAAAAATAAACTAGTTTCTATTTTCGTGACAAAAGCATTGGGAAACTGAACTATTAGCACTTTTTAGTTGCCATTGGCTATGCTACAAGCACACCAATAAGAAAGATCTTCACGAAAACAAGACCACTTGTAAAAAAACGAACTTGCTTCAGTTACTCTCATCGATAAACGCTGCCATTTGATCGTAAAGCGCTGATAAACAGAACATCAATAAAACAGTGCTTATCTTTACGCCAAAATCGATTTTTATGCTGAATTCGCCTTTAATTTGTCTACATGCGATAGCAATAAAAAACCAAAGCACAAATGGAACTAACAAAAAAAAACTTAATGAATTATTCAACGCTAAGCGAGTACGAAAGTCTTAAGACACAAACTCGCCTATCCACTATTGTCCGCATTTTCAACTGCTGCGCCATTTTACCAAACCGTAACGCACACAAACCACAAACTCACATGATGAGTAACCATTTTACTAACGCCGCGCTGCAGTGAAAAAAAAGAACAACTCCGTCGAAACACCAATCATATGTATGCAAAACCATTGTGTATGCAAATTTTTTGGCCATTATTCGCACCATTTTTAGGAAATTGTAACCAAAAAGTAAATGAATAATTAAAATCAAATATAACAAAAAACTAAAATAAAATAAAATAAACTATCAAACTACTGAAAATATTTCCAACATTCCTTTTTACAGCTTCAATCTTACGTTAAATTTATATTCCTGCCCCTATTCGCTTAATCGCCAATCGTAATCCGCCATTCATGCCAGTTTGCGCATGTCAGCGATAAATTGCTTTGAATCACAGCAAAAACCGAATGTCAATAGCAAATAAAACTACACTGTTGGCACAGTAACTCGACTTTGTTTGGCATTTTTTAATGTAAATTGCCAGCGCTGCCAGCTCATTTGGTGAACATTCGAGTAAGCGCACGATTACTCGCAAGAAGCGAAGCGCACAATTTCTGCCTCAAATGTGGTCAACTAAAATGATTTAATTTCATTTACGTGCCTGGTAAATTTGATGTTCATTGTAGTTTGAAGTTAACACATATTTCATATGTGTACGTAATGTTTCTGTGTATGTATGAGTGTGTAGTATTTAATGGAAACGATCAACGTTTAGAAAATGGCGTACATTGTTGACGAACTAGTTTTAAGGAGCAAAAAAGCTAAGTGTTTACTGAGAAAATAATTTTTAGGCAAGCAAATTGATTGATTTTTCCAGATAATTTCTTATACACAGTGTTTTTCAACAAAAAATGATTTTGAGGAATTTGGAAATTTTTTTTTAATATAATATTTCTCATTAAATTATATTTTTTTTTTCTAAAATCCTTTTAAAGTATTACTTTAAATTTAAAATAAACTTAAAAACAATTTTTTCTAAAATCCTTTTAAAGTTTTACTTTAAATTTTTAATAAACTTAAAAACAATTACCATTCGTTTTTTTCTCTAAATTTTACACTTTTTATTTATTTTTTAGAAATTTTTTAATGTAAAATGTGTTTAAGCGTTCTATTTTCATACTCGAAATGCAACATGCATTAAGCTTACCGTTGATATTTAAGAACAATGTAAGTCAATCTCGCCAATCCATTGTGTGAAGGAAATGGCTTTAGAGTTTTTGTTAAAAAAAATTAAAAAATTCGTGGTTAAAATTCTGATGAGGAGATGTGTTGCTATCTACTAAAAAATCTACTAAAACTGTAAATCTTTTTTTCTAACTACAGCTTATAATTATTTGCTAAATTTTGTTTAAATTGTGAACATACATTGATGCTTGGGCTTTCACGGCTGTAGTTATTATTGTTGTTTGCCTTATAATCTCTTGTGCTGGGATTAAATAATTTACTTTAGTCCAAGCCACGATATAAATCTGAGTATTGAGCCTAAGTCTCTGGAAGTTATCCCATCATCCGTAATCAAATATTTGCCTAGACGCTTTTGGCGTTTGTGCATCAATGCGAGGCACTGCTCCAGAACGTGTTTTGAAGTTTCTTTCTCTTCCCTGCAGAATCTGCAACGTTTTTCCGAATCTATTCCCAGTTTATTTAGGTGATAATTCAGCCTACAGTGTCCTGTAAGAATTGCTCTGATCATTCTCAAGTTGTTCTTTACCAAGCCCATACATTCCCAAAATATTGTTTGGTTGTATCTACGCAAAAGTGATTTGGAGTGTTCAGACCTGGTTGATTGTCCCAGTGTGATTTACGGAGGACTGCTACCTTTTTTCCTCGTAGATGCTGATAATGCCCCCTTCCCTAATCCTGAAAAAGTTTCCGAACCTATAAACGGAGTTGATGCCCCCTTTTTAACGAGCATGTCCGCGATCTCATTTCTAAAGATTTGAGCGTGATCTGGCACTCAATAAACACAGACCCGGTTCGTAATACCAAGTGTGTTCAGCTTATCAAGACAATCCATCACCAGTTTTGAGGTTATCTGGTAAGATTTTAGGGCCTTGATGGCTGCTTGGCTGGCCGAGAGATATAGCAATATTCCGTTTCCGGTAGTTACGTTGGAGGTTAAACACCGCACACCTTTCTATAGCATAAATTTCTGCTTAAAAAATAGGAAAAACACACCCAACTTCTTTTGTTGCTCAATTCAGTTTTGAATCTTTTTGTGAAGCTTAGCTTGGATTTCGTGGTATATTGCGGTTGGGATATCGTTCAGTTAGAGTGGTATACTTCCTTCGATTCAAGAACCCCTCAGTCCCGCTTTTGGTACCGATCATCCTTAGGAAGACCCTCTTCGCTTCTATTTGAATATGGTGGTGAAGAGGTGGTAGGTCTAGTAAGACTTCCAGTGCTGCCGTTGGGCAGGTTCTCATAGCCCTGTTACGCTGACGCAAGGCAGTCTTTGCAGTTTGCTTAGTGTTATAATAACACCTTGCTGGTGTGTTCTATTGTGTGTTCTATTTGCACAGACAAAGGCTCCATAAGTAATTGTAGGCCGTACAATGGCCGTGTACATCCATCTGGGTGTTTTTGGGGAGCAGCCCTAACTTTTCCCAGCCATGGATTTACATGCCATAAATATTCTTACGGCTTTCTTCCACACTTCTTCCAAGTTGGATTTCCTAAGCAGTTTTTCATTTAGTATTACCCCTAGAAATTTTACCTCCTTCTGAAGTGCTATGTTTATTCCGTCTAGACGAATCCGCTTAAGGCCGAGCTGTAGTTGCAGGATGAAATATTTTTTTAATTGTGAAATTATAAAAAGAAAATTTTCACCCACTCCACTTCTATAGAAATTATTAATCAATTTGAGTGCCATAACGCCTCAAATTTTTTTCTTCATCCAATATTACTTAAGACAGAACAGATAGAACAGATTTATTATTAATTGTGGTATAAGAATATTTTTAAAATCGATTATTAAATTGCTTTTTCAAAATCGTAATATGCACACATGTCCTCTTGAGTCTTATCTTTTTTAAATGTCGACAATTTTTAAATTCTTCTACTGCCTTTATAAAAATAATAAACAAATAAATAGTTCTTCTGTCTTTATAACTAAATAATACGATTATTCATCGAAAGTATATACTTAGTTCCTTTTAAAATACAATTTATTTACTTATGTTAAAATTTTATAATATAATTATTAGTAGTTAATATAACACCTCCCTTTACTACACCAACCTGTTTTCCTACTAACACTTTATTCGATGTTTACCATATTTACTGTTTTCGGCAAACTAAACACTTGGCATTGCAAAAAATCTTACTAACTTTGCTGACTTTTATGACTACATCAACAATATTAGAAATTAATTTTTGCATATTTTCGATAGACCACACACCGAGGTGATATCCAATCCAATTGGCGAGATCGACGACTATGCAGCAGAAAAAATGTGTACACTTCCAAAATGCGTTCGGATTTCATACGATTTACTTGGCACACACTGTCTCTAGCTAACAATGCATACTAATTACGTTTCCAAGCACGACGTTAATAGCTGTTTGGGATCATTTAAAACTGTCATTAACACCAAAAGTAGTAGAAGACGAAACTGACGCCACGCAACACTGTGCAATTTCGAGAAAACGGAATGCGGAATGTGAGATGACAAGCAGCGCATGCGAAACGATATGCGGTCACTGTGAAGTTGTGTACGTAATAATTAAATTGAATTTTTTAATTATTTATTTTGCATTTGATTTTTTTTTCATTTTATAGTAATAATTTTGATTGTTCAAATTGCGTGCACTGTTTTCAGGTGAGCCATAAAAATATAATTTATACGGCAAATCACATAATTAAAAGTGAGCAATTCAAAATTTGTATATACACGCAATTTTTACCAAAGTACGCAGAAACCAAATAGAGAAATTGTAATTTTTGTATCAAATAATTAAAAACAGCACACTATTCAATGCAATAGAAGCGTGAAATGTGAAAATATCCCAGAGATACGCTTAATCGTTATTAAAATACAAAAATATTAATTAAACTTTCAGGCAGAGCATATTAGGTGCTAAAGTTTGAAACAGACACATGGCAAAAATTCATGGAGCAGCCAGAAACTGCGACCTCTTCAAATAGCTGGGATATCTTCAGAAGTCTTTGGGATTATTACCTGCAGTAATCAACATATCCGTTTGTAAAATTTAAACTCCGAGGAAATAATTCAGGTAAAACATATCATCCTTTAAATAAGGAAACCAATATCTAAAATTATTGAAGGTGAAAAAATAATGATAAGATCTTAAATAAGACGTAATATAAAATTTATTTTCAATTGTAAATTTATAATAAAATTACGACTTTTTGTCCCTGGAACTCACGACACATGTGTGGTTAGGCAATACTCTCATATCTAATCATTTTTACACGAGCAACGGCAGAACGAATTTTTCTCATAAGGCCATATAAATAAACTTTTCTCTTTTTTAAAGTTATTTACCTATTAGTGCGAAAAGATAAGGTTTTCAAGAAAATTCGTATGCCTAGTAAAAGAAACCTTGTCTGTACAAACAAATTTAATTTTGTTTTATCATTTTGATAGCTTTTTCCCATCGTAAGAGCGTTTTTTTTTACTTCGTTAACAAAAACCCCGAATACCCAGTTTTGCCATTTATAAATAAAAATTTCGAAATTCATAAATATATTCCTAAAATTGTTTTTATATGCAGTTTCTTAAGCTTATTTAATTTTGGTAAAACAAAGTTAAAATTACTAGGGGCTACAAATTTCGGTAGACTGTTGATAATGCAAGGCAAATATTAAGTTATTTGTAAAAAAATGTCAAGCTTCATTTTTCTTTTTTAAATTTAAGACACAACAAGATATTTTGCAAGCTTCATTAATTTTTAGTTAAATTTTGTATATTTTTAATATGTAGTAGCATGCAGGTATATGTAGATCCCTCATCTTTAGTGCCATAAGAAGCAAAATTCAGGTTGGTTAAAAATTCCATTAAAATTTTTTTGTGGTAATCTTGCTAGCTATTAAAATCTGGAAAATATAATTTTAAACTAATTTTGAATATAATTAACAAAATTCACCAAATACCAATTCATTAGAATATATAAATATGAAAGAAAGTCAAATAAAAAAAAATTATCAAAGCCCATTTCGCACAACTTTCAAATGTTAACTCGACCACATTTTTGTTGGTACTACTGCAATTGATACAATTTAGAAGCTGCAATTTATCATCCCCTTCACACACATTATTTATAGAAATGCGCCAGTGCCACATCAACATCCTTGCGCTGTCATATTGATTAAGCCACGCCTTATAAGGCAATATGGTAATTATTAAAGCGGTTGTAATGCCTTTTGTGTATATTAATTATTACTTCTTACACAACCTACTATGCAACCACAAACATACAAACAAATTAACTAACTACAAAAATTTTCCCAGATCGTCAATGCTTTCGAATATTATTAGCAAGTTTGTAGCTAAACTCTTTAGTTTGTCTAATGAAAATTGGTAGAAAATTGGCAAAGTTTTACCGCTAACTACATTTCATTGCAACAACAACGAACAAACAAACATGCACTTGAAGGTGGTAAAAAAGAATATACTAAGAACAACTTAAAAAATTAACAAGACAACAAAAACCACACAGGCGAAATTCTGCATATTGGTTTTTATAACCAAAACAAAAAGCGCATCATAACCGCAAATCCGCACAGGCTACCAACCGTTTGTGTCTATTTTTTTTTTTTTTTTTTACTTTGTATTGCTGCGGTGCTTTACTGTTTGCTGCGGCAGCTACTCCGGTGCCTAATACTTATTAGGTTTTTTGTGTTTTTTGTTTGCTAAGCAACAACAATCGTTCTCGCTGGTATGCTGTGAATGCGTTGCTCCAATCAATGCTGCATACGTTTACACTGAATCAGCCCATAAGATCAACTGCTAAACTTGTAATGAACAAAGCAACCACGCAGTGTAAGCAGCAACAAAAAAAAAATAGTAACAACAACAGCAACTGCATCAGCATCAGCTGGAACAACCAGCAACATTACAAGAACAAACGATTTTTAGTGCCTGTTTTATGTCAGCATTAAATTTACTAATTTATTTGCGTGGAGAATTATTGCTGCACAACGTCAAAACTTGGCAATATTTTGATATGGTTGTAGTCATTACCACCACAGTGGCGGCGACGATGGCAGCGAGCGGCCACATCACGGCATTAAGACGAATAGTAGCAGCGAATGAGCAGTGAGCGTTGCGCCATGCCGCCGCCTGTGGCAAGGTTTCACATTTAGTTGCTGGTCAGTTTTGTTCTACTTGATTTTGATTTTCTCTACCATTTCGACCTCTTGTTGACGGGGTGGCGGCAGTTTGTACCGTATTGCCGCATACCAGCTGTCTTAGCATGGCGCTCATTTGGCCTAGACCACATGTGGTTCTTGTTGCGTGCTCTATGCGGCTGGATTGAGTAGAAATTCGTAAGCGTAATTTTTGTAAAAAACATGAAAGTAGTTGATTCGCAGAAATTGCATTGTGGTGAGTGAGAAAGCTTCGTGCAGCTAATGTTAGTGCCGGCTTTCTTATGTTGCATAATTCTGTTGCGCAGTTGTTGGTTAAATTAATTATGACTTATTAGCGTTTAAGTTGTCAATTTATAGTTGTAGTTTAGCAAAGCAGGTGTGGTTTCTCTATACCAGTGTGTAGTTCATTAATTTCTTTCATTATCTTTAAAAATTTCAGTCAATGTGTAATTTAGACAAGACATTTTTTATAAATATTTGTTTTATTACATAGGCTGAGAAAAAAATGTGCAAAATAAGTTTATTTTATCCGTTTATACGATTTCAGAAATTTTCTTTGCGGTTTTAAGCTAATCGAAAGGAATTCCGCTAGGTATTCAATAATAATTGCAAAAGGGCTTTATTATGTGTTGTTTTCATTTTTGACTTTCCTTTCTTCATATTTTGCTTGTAAAAATAAGAGTAAAAAATAAATAAAATAAAAAAAGTAAGTATGAAATAAGAACTGAATTTTGATTAAAGAAAATAATGTTTGTGTATTACGATGATCGGCCTTTGATTTTAAATTTTTAAAAAATTTTTTATTTTTCAAGCTCGAGGCCCCCAAATTAAATAAACTTCGATGTTTGTTTATTTTTGTATTTTACTGTCGATATTTCGACCTCAATTTGAGATCATCATCAGGAACACGAACAGGCACAAACAAGAGTTCCTGATGATGATCTCAAATTGAGGTCGAAATATCGACAGTAAAATACAAAAATAAACAAACATCGAAGTTAATTTAATTTGGGGGCCTCGAGCTTGAAAAATAAAAATTGTTTAAAAATATAAAGAAAATAATAGTAAAAATGAAAAAAAAAAAAATTTGAAAATTATGATAAGTGAGTTTTTGAAACATAAATTTAATAAATTTTAGTTAAAGATGATTTAAATAAAAATATATTCAAAATAATGTGTAAAATTGTGAAAATGATACAAATAAATACAAACAGAATAACACAGAGGAGGTTAAATTAAATTTAACTAAATGATATTACAATAAAAAGAATAAATAATAAAATTTAAATAAGTTAAAATTAAATTAAAAAATATATTAAATTAAATAAAATTTAACTTATTTAAATTAAATAAATTAAAATTAATTAAGGCAAATAATACAAATATATTGAAAAAACATAATTATCCTCATATGTTTATATAAAAAAAGTTAAATAAGTAAACCAATTTAATACCTTTAAAAATTAAAAAAAAACGAGTGAAAAAAAATGTAAAAATTGAGAACTGAAAAATTTAAAACTAATTGTAGAAAATTAGTTAAAAATAAAAAAAGGTAGATCAAAAGGAAAGATTATTAAAAATGTATAAAAAAATTAAATAAACCAATATAGACATTTTAGACATTTTAATTTTTTTTTTTAAATTAATGAAAGAAAAAAATTAAAAATTGACAAAACAAAACTACTTTTAGAAAAATAGCTTAAAATCGAAACAAAGAAAAAATGGAAAAATTATTAAAAATATACAAACAAAAATCAAACAAACTAATATTGAAAATAATACCTTTTAAAATTAAAAAAAATTTTGAGAGAAAAATATTATAAAATTAATAATTGAAAAAAAATAAAACTCACTGCAAAAAATAAGCCAAAAATAGAATAGAAAGAAACAATGGAAAAAATACTAGACACCATTAAAAAACTAATAACAAAAGAGCAAATAAAAAAAAACATTTTTAGTTACAAAATATTATTAGTTTCCAAAATATCAAAAAAAAAACAATATAATTGAAGGATCTAGTACGAAAAATAGTGCAACGTAAATAATTTCGCACAAGAAATGGAAACAAATAAAAATTTAATGAATAATTTTTTTTTCAATATTAACATAAAGAAAAAATGCATAAATTAATAAAAAAATTTAAATTTTATAGAATTAAATAAAAAACCTCTTAGGCTATTAAGTTAAATGCCATAAAGTAAGTTTTAAATGCCATAAAGTAAGTTAACCAAAAATTAATCTTTTAATTTGCATATTATTAATTTTTAAAAGTAAAAAAATTAAAAGATTAAATATTCATATTATTAATTTTTTAAATTAAAAAAAAAATAAACTAAAATAAGGTAGTATAAAATGTTGTCTGAAGTAAATTAGTTTTCAAAGAAATAGAATTATAGATTAAAAATTTCGTATATAAATATTTTTTGCAATTTAATTTTAAATAAAGAAAAATAAAAAATACTAAAATATATGAAAAAAATTTTAAATTATATAAATTTAAATAAAGAAAGAAAATTTCCTGTAAGGCTTTTAAGTAAAGCAGAATAACGTAAACTTACGAAAAAAATTAATATATTAAAAAATACATTTGTAAGGAAATTTTCACCTGCATTCTATTTTTAGATTAAAAAATATAAACTTAAGTCGTTTCCCTGAACTGCTATGAGCTCTCTTCTTACATAAATGTTTTTTTTTAATTAAATTCAGCGGTGGAATGAGAAATTTTTTCACCGCAGAAAAGCCTCTGAGTGGTGAGCAATGTGCGTTTACCGTCGCTTATCCCTCAGCTATTCTTCTTCTAATTAGAATTATTCTCATACCGGAAATGAAATGATCTTCTCACTTTATTTTTCATCTCTATCCTTAAACTGTTCCCTATTGAATCAACTATGTTGACTGTTCCCATCTGTTGGTTTGCGTCAGAACTGTAACAGATTTTTTTAAGTTATCCTTGCTACAAAGACGCAAATCATGTGGTGTATGTCTTTGCTCAAATACGCACATATGTATGTACAACTCTCAAAATGGATAGCTTTGTGTGTTTAATCCTTTGTTTGTTTGCTTTGTGGCAAGTAATCTCTGGCAATAATATGCGCATGCGCTCACTGAGTGTGTGTGCGTAGTGCTGCTGTCTACATCGATTGGTTAGTTTCATTTTGTCTATTTGACATTTCTGCGGTTAGTGGACCTCTTTCGTATACATAAACGTACGAATATATATGCATGTACATATAGTATATATGTGATTATACATACAAATATCTTAGAGTAACAGTTGTAAATATGTAGTCTTTACTCGTTTCACGTATTTTCCAAATCATCGTCGCGACTCACTTTTACACAGCTTAGTAATTTGGCTTTAGACGCATTAGCTGACTTGTATTTATGTACACTTATCTCTCTGCATAGAAATGCATGCAACTTGTTTGGGTAATTTTGGAAAATCCAAAGTCAATCCATTGCAATGGATTTGCAGACACTGTACGAATGCATTCAGCCGAAAAATACACACATGTAATAATAATATTTTTCATTTATTTCTATTTGTTCATAAGTCACTATATGCGAGTTGTGGACACGTATGTTTTGGATTAAAATGCCAAAATATTGACGTCTATGCGGCAGACAGGCCACGCATACGCACCACTCAGTAAACGAAAATATGAATGAAAATGTTGTTTTAAAAATTTTCTAACATACAATATGGGGCATTTCTAGCATAGCAAACGACGATAAGCCTTGTTGGGAAATTTCGCTGTTCCAAACTCTAATTTGTTTGCTTAGTACATGTTGTTTGCTCATTAAATATGAAATTCGTGCTACATTTGTTTTGGATATGGAATTTCCCTCGGTAACTAGAATAATCATATATTTCTCAGCTAAATTTGTAGAATGTAACTGGGCGAATTTTGTAACTCTAATCTTAAACAGATGCGACAAAATGTTTGCTAAATCTGCTAACTCGGCGTCTAACTATATCGGTTTTTGCAGTTGGCAGCAGCAGGAAACTGGATTAATGAGTTTATTTGAAAGCAGATTGAAATTAAAATTGGAAAGTTTTTGAAAGACTCAGAGGAAAATACGTTCTAAAGTACAGCAAACCACGTCTTGACTGACGAAACAGCAGCAATCAAATTCAAATTTAAATACTTTTGAGCGCCTTACTTTGAGTCAGACAACTTTTCAAAATTTTAAAATATTGTAAACAAATTTGCAAATGATATTTGCTATTGTTTGAAGAAGACTTATGATATTTTGGTGTTAAAATATATGAAAATATTGGTCCTGTAAATCGCTAATAATTGAAAAAAATAATAATTTAAATTATTAAAAAAATTTAAATTTTTGATAAATTTTATTTTATTTTACTAATTTTGACAAATATTAATTTTAATTATTATAATGATTGTTTTAATAAATTTTTTGGTTAATTTTATTTCTGCTTATTTTATTTTTTTTTTACTTTTATGTTTTTTCTTTATACTTTTTAAACTTATTAAATTTTATATTGATATAATTTATTTAATTTGTTATTGAATTGGTTTTAAAATTTTTATAATATTTTAAAAATATATATTTATCATAAAATATTAAACAAAAATAAGAGTAATTTTAATTAATTTTACTTTTTTAAATATATTCGCAATCTTAATTTTATTTATACGTTTTATGCCATTATTTATTGTTTTTTTCAAGTTATTTTTTATTTATCTTAAAACTTAATTTTTCTTCCTTACCTCTTTTGTCGTATTTATTTTATTGTAATATTTTTTTAATTTTTTTTACACATTTTTACTTTGTTTTATTTAAAAAAAAATTATAGTGCCCAAAAATGAAGTTATAGTAAACCGAAATATTTTTAATGATTTAAATTAATTAGAAAGTTAGATATTTCATAAATAAAATAATGATTTTTACAAATTTTTTTTTATTAAAATTCAAAGAAGCTTATTTTTTTTACCTTTATTGGGTTTCTTTTAATCTAGTTGATTTTATTTAAATATAGTTATTTGCTTGTACTTCAATTTATTTGCTGTATTCTGGCTTTATTTTAATTTATAATTTAGTTTGGTTTACTTGTGATTAATTTTACCCTCTCTGATATATTTTTTTTATTATCTTGTTTAAATTTATATATTTAGTATTTCATTTATTCAGCTTAGTTTCATTTTTATTACTTAATTTAGTATTTCCTTTTTTTCCAATATATAGCTTTCTCTCACTTTAATTAGTTTCTAAATATTTTTGAATGCTCTTCATTTTCAGTAATTAAAAGGTTTTCATAGATATAAATTAAACTCATTTAATTTTATTTTGAAGTATTTAAAGATGCATTAAGACTTGAATCGAAAAATATTGTAAAGTTTTAAAATTTGTTGCTTTTCACGTCTTATTTTAGTTTTTGATATTTACATATTCTAGGGTGAAGTTCCGTTGGTGAAGGTCTAAAAATTACACCGGCCGACAAATGAAACATTTTTAGACGTTATTTGTATTTGTGCCAGAAATATCACCAATTTATACTATTTGACACCCAAAAACACCTACATATTTGCCCTATCACAACAGATTTTTTTAAAATGGGAAAAAGCCTTTATTTCAAAATTTAAAGAAAAAATCAATAATTATAGATATATAATTATTATTGATTATAAATGTATTACAAACACAAACATTCAAGCATTTACAAAGAAAACATTGAGTCTAAACATTGCTACAGGAAAATTTAGAGTGACATATTTAACGTCGGCGTGTAGTTTTTTTGTGAGTATCTTCAGTTATATCACGTTTCAGTGACCAGCAGTAATCAGCCATCATATTCTAATTACATTGACCTTGGTACCTTTCCTACATAGTTTTTATGTCCTGATGAAATCTTTGTCCCTCTTCTTCACTATAATCCCCAAAATTATCAGAAAAAAATCCCCATGTGAATCCAGAAGGTAAAGTTTAATACTCTTATTACACCACAAATTTTTGATAATTTTCTAATAAATTTGCACCCTTAATTTTATAGTCAAGTTATTTGTTATATCCTAAAAAATTGTTCACAACAGCTTTGAACGCCAGCCAAGCATCTAATTTAGTATTATTCATTGTTGCATCAAATTTTTCATCAGCCATCAAAGATCTGATTTGTGGTCCATCGTACACTCCTTCTTTAATTTTTGCATCAGATGGTCTTTGAAATTTTTTACACAAATATTAAAAATTAGCATTCTTTTTATCCAATGCTTTCCACAAATATAACAAAATGTATGTGCATAGACTATCTAGTTGCAAACAGCCTCTCATTCAAAAATCATCTAACAGTAATATCTTTAGATTTCGAAAAGGCTTACGAAAAAATCGGTCTGCACACGATAGTCGACCAGCTTATAGCATGGAAAGTAGGTCCCAAAATATTAAGATACATAATAAATTTTATGACAAGCCGAAAAATTATAGTCCGCGTGAACAACCACTACTCCGACGCAATGCCAGTAGAAAACGTCATCCCTCAGGGATCTCCGTTATCGGTCGTCTTATTTATAATAGCATATAACAAACTTTGTTCCACTCTAGATTTACACAAAGAAGTAGAGTTCTGTTCATATGCAGACGATTTTAATATTATTGTTAAATCAAAAAAGGAAAGAAACCCAACAATCAACTTGAATAGCGTTTTTGAAGACATCCAAGTTTGGTGTAATTACTCAGGAGCGATTTTGTCACCAACGAAGAGCAAGTCCATCCACATCTGTCGTAAACATAACTGCCAATCTACAATCATGTCAAACAATATAGAGTTATCAACCTGCGAAGAGATCAAAATACTAGGCATAATAATAAACAGAAGATATAGGTGGAACTCTCACATAGAGTATCTGCGCTCGTCTTTAGTTACGCAACTTAAAGTTATAAAATGCCTTGCTTCCCCAAAATTTAATTGCGACACGCAATCTCTTATATCAGTAGTGAGAACGTTATTATTAACTAAAATAAATTATGGACTGTTCTTATTTGGACAAGCACCCAAATCCCAACTGAATAAAATCAAAACCATTCTCAACTCTGCCGTCAGAGCCGCGTTAGGTGCGCTGCGATCCACCCCAATAAAAAATATGATGTTCGAATCAAACATTATCTCAATTAAAAACCAAAGAGACCTTACCATATCAAAACTTTACGATAGAATTTTCACCAGTCACGACAACCCTCTTTACATATATGTTAACAACTACATAAAAAGAAAAACTCCTTTTAAAGTACAACCAGCCTTAGGAATAATAATCAAACAATGTTCCAAATTACGTCTTCCATAAAAAACAGCGAAACGAACAGTATGCAAATATCCCCCTTGGACCTTAAACCAAAACTGTATCATTACCTCTTTGCGAGCCTTCGCCAAGGATAAAACTAGTCCAATTCAATACCAAGTAGCCTTCGAAGAAATAGAAAAAAAACAAAATACATATAACGTAATTTACACCGATGGGTCTGTTAGCAACGGGAACGCAACATACAGCATCATACAAAATAATAAGGTTGTTAAGATCTCAAACCTTCCCCACTATAGCAGTATTTTCTCGGCAGAAATGATTGCCTTATACGAAGCCATCAACTGGGCGAAAAAAAAACAATATTTTCTTATCTGCTCAGATTCACTATCCGCCCTTGACGCCATCTCAAACATCAACAACCAAGATTTCTATACTACAGAGATAAGAAATGCACTTATAGCAAATCACCCTAAGCTTAAATTGTGCTGGGTACCAGGCCACGTTAATATACCTGGAAATGAATTTGCGGACCGTGCCGCCAAACAAGCACACCAAATGCCAATCTACAGCACGCACAACCATAATTTGTCAGATATTAAATAATACACCAACCAACACTTTTCGAAGATAACGCTTACAGAATGGAACGATACTAACCACTGGTATCGACAAATAAATCATAAAAAAACCCAAATCAAAGACTATCTACTTTTACCTGACACTGACAAAATCTCCCGACTCGACACAATAAAACTTTTGAGACTGCGACAAGGGCACACCAAAATTACCCATGGACACCACATGAACAACTCCAACCCCGTAACTTGCAACTGTGACTCCGAAACAAATATCACCATACCCCACTTAAAGCAACACTATTTATTCTACACACAGAAACCAAATCTTTGGGGAATTAGATCCCCTTTCAATCATCTCCGCT
Source organism: Philophylla caesio (assembly GCA_963971545.1). Taxonomy (NCBI): domain Eukaryota; kingdom Metazoa; phylum Arthropoda; class Insecta; order Diptera; family Tephritidae; genus Philophylla; species Philophylla caesio. Next base: position 16,002,257 of record OZ020608.1, read on the forward strand.
CCTTCTAAAAAAAATACGCTCCTAATAATGAAGTTCCTTAAAACCACCAATCTCTACCATCGTATTTAAAACTAGGTACGTACATACATATGTACATATACATAAGAAAAAAAGGAATACGAAACACACACAAATACCTTATTATAATAAAGTGTAAATACATATACACACATACACAACACATACATGTATCTAACCCCGCACAAAATTAAGCTTAAGGCCTAGTCGCTATAGCTACAACTCAATTAGCTAATAAGACTACCTATTTAAGCTAATTTGTTATAAATAAATAAATGTGCATTATTACGACACTTTCTTGAAGACATTTTGTTTTTCAAAAGTTTTTCAACAACAAATCATTGATACAATTTATTAAATACCATGTAACCCGTTTACAATGGGTGTATCGTTATTGCAACTAATATATTTTCTCACTAGAGGTCGTACAATTCGAGAAAAGAGCGCCAAAATTTAAAATTTAATTTATTTTTATCAAAAAAATGTAAATTGCCAATGTATAAACTTTTCTAAAAACCTGATGTGATACTATAAAATGAGGTCTGATTTCGTGATCAGCACTACTAAATTGGTGGAAAAAATTTATCATACCATGAACAAGGAAAATGATGTTGGCCAGTGTTATCTGTCGATATTGTATTGTATAAAACAAGTTAGCTGACAGGGTTGATCTTCCTTATAAATTATTCAAAAATCTATATTTATCTACATAAAATATTGCATTAAAATTAATTGACATGAAAACGCGTAGAACACGTTGATCGAGAAAATAATACAGCTCTGAAAAAAAAAATCAAACAGTAATAATTATTAAACCATTAACTTTTAATTGAAAAATGAGCTTTTAATAAAATAAAAATTTTTTTTTAGTTGAAATAGAAGAAAAGTGAATTAATAAATGTTTTGATAAATTCTTAAAATGCTGCCTAGCTTTTATTTTATTTTTTTATTCAAAGATATCTCAAAAATAATTAGTATTCAAATCCAAAAAAAAATTGTCTTCATCTGATTTTGGCGATTTATATATCAAAATATAGGAAGTTGTATAATGTGACTTTGTCTTTATATCCCCCAAAGTATGAGTAATTAATTAAAGTGCATAAATCGGGCTTTTAAGCTTCTGAAAGCAGCCTTTTTCTTATTTTTATGTAGCAAATGACTTTCAATTTTATTCATTCTGCATAAAAAGTCAGTACAACGAATCTGATTTGTATGAAATAAAATTTTCGGACAACTAATTAGCTGTCGTAAAAAAGCTGGGTCTCATCAAGAGCTATATATTATTACTCGCTCAACGTTTTATCCTTCTTTGATACTTTAAAAGCAATGTTACTGCTATTGGAACTTGCTGTTTGTTATTTTGCCAAAATAACCGAAAAATCAACTACAACAAAATAGTTAACAAAAAAGCTAATAAACAAACAAATGGTAAATTTTAAAAATAAAACCAGTTTATCAAACAAACACCCCAAAACTGTTTGTAATTATGACATTAACGGACATAATTAATTTTTTTTTCAGCCACTTATAGCTTCGCATTTAATTGCTAACAAGAGTTATAACAAATGAAAAATAAAATCGAAAGAAATATATGCATATTAGCAAAAGCAATAAGTATACAAATTTGTTAGCTTTAAAGATGAAAACTAGTTTCATGCAAGACCAAAGCCATTTATATAAAAGTAAATGCAAATTTAACACACAATTTTGCATAAATAGAAACACCAAAATGACTTGTTTTATCACGCAAAGCGGCCATTGTTGTTATCATGCTAATAAAATGCAAATTACTGCTGTTTATTTTCGACTTAGTAGCATCAAAAAAGTTGATTGATTTGCTGCAATTATTTATAAAAAAATGGGCTATTTAAGTGAAGAAGTAAAAAAAAAGGTTTAACAAAAATTTGTTAAAAGTCTAAAATTTTGAGTATTTGAAAAATACACAGATTTATTTGCGCAAAATGATGCAATCTTTAAAATTAGATGAAAGTCAGTGTCGAAAGTGTGTTGCAAATAATATTTTTAGCGTGAAAATTTGAAATTTTTTATTCTTGAAACTGCAGTTTTTATTTCGGCGGATTTAAATAATTTTGTGGACTTGCAGTTGTCAATCTGAAATTGGTGTTACATGAATTGGAGTATATTGCAAATTGTGAGAATATTTTGTACTAATATTAAGCGGGTACAGTAATTTTTTTTAATCAGTTAAAAAACATTCTACGTACACACATACAAATGTAAGTACCCGCATTCAAAATTAAAGTCGTAAATCACGTTTTCTTCCGTTTCTTTATCTCTTCGTAATTAATACCCTTGAACTCTAATTAAATCATAATAATTATGACACATAAATATAGTATATCATAATTATCGATAGAAAAGTTTTATGCAAATGCTTTACAGCCAGCCAACAGTAACTTTCATTGCAATCAACCCCATACATTGTTTGCTTGGGTTCCGCGTTTTTTGCAAATAAACCGCAGTTAGTTGAAATGTCGCTCTAACATGCTATGATAGCTGTGACACTATAACATAAATAATAATTCACACATATTCATATGCAAATAGAATTATGAATAAATTACACGTATATATGTAATTGTTTCTGTGACCATCTATGGTTATTTGAAAATAATGAATTCATAAATCAAGATGGGCGCATAATAATTTAAGAAATATTCTTTATAAGAAACAACAAAGAATTTAACGCCGTTATTCAATTTTAAATTAAAGAATGATGAGACTATTTTATTAGAAGATGGTATGCTGAATTGCATATAATTTCGGTGCAACCCTGATTTCACTTGCCTATAGCGGCCATCACGCGACGACTAATTTTAAAAGAATTTCCTCTTCCGCACTCAAACTTGATCTCGTCAAGCTTACTCACTAAATTTTTAGTAAGACCACTTTCGTGATTTTTATTAAGGGGTCTAGATATATGCTTCAGAAAAAGATTATCTGGTTTTAAGTAAGGCTTATATATAGCGTAAGGCCAAATTAATAAAAAAAACAAGTAAGAAATGCTATATTCGGGCGAAAGCGATTTTTATTTACCCTCGCGATGTATTTTTGTATGGGCGGTGCCCATAATCTCATAAAAACCCCCTTTCTTTGTTTAAAATCGCTGCTAGTATTAAACTTTACTCAATTTTTGCCAATAAATACTGAAAAACTAAGTTTTTTGCATTTTTTTCAAAATTTCCATTATATGGAAGTTGGGCGTGATTATGGTCCGATTTTAAAATTGATTGACGGTGATGCTAGTGATATCAAGGACAATATGTTCACCAAATTTTGTGACGATATCTTACATCGTTGTTGAGATACTTACAGATGTATTTTTATAAGTGGGCGTGGTAACGCCCATTTTTCAAAATTTCATAACAATTAAGTTTCTTAGTTAACTATCCTTATAATAACAAATTTTAATTAATATGTTCCAAAAGAAAAGAAAAAACGAAAATTTTGCATTTTTCCTAAGTAGGCGTGGCAATGCCCATTTTTCAAAATTTCATAAATACCTAATTTCTTAGTTCAAAATCGCTCCAAATAACGAATTTCACTCAATATGTTTTAATAGATACCGAAAAATGAAGCTTTTGCATTTTCCAAAACTTCCGTTATATGGGAGGTGGGCGTGGATATTGACCATTTTCAAAGAGCAATGTGTACGAAATTTCATTGAGATATCTCAATTTTACTCAAGTTATCGTCTGCACGGACGGACGGATTTTAAAAATTATTTTTTTTTTCAATTTAAAAATTGAAATAAATAAGATAAGGCAATAAATAATATAACATACATATGATAGTTTTGTATAATAAAACCAAACTGTAGCAGCAATCGAAACGCATAAATAGTATCGAATAAAATTTAGAAACACAATTAATTAAATGGACTGGAAAAATGCAATAAAAATTGGAGAGAAAATAATAAAAATAAAATATAAAATTAAATTAACTAATATCAAACAATCCAAGTCAATACTATACAAATTGAAAAAATATTTAAAAGAAAAAAACATAAAGAAAGATATACAATAATTATAAAAAAAATTTATACAGCAATATTAAGTACAATAAAAAAAATATTTAACAACAAACTTAAAGAGCAAGCTATTTTTAATGTAAATATGTATATTGGCACAATTTTCCATATGCTGAAGTATGGTTTGGCTTCTACATCTTGTTTTTTTAGTACGAGTATATAAATTTAACCCTTGCCCGGTTTATCACTCCTTAGCCAATGTGCATATAGAAGACTCCTCTCTGACACAGAAAGCCCCTGCACTAGCGCTGTTTATACATATCTAAATAAATTCGTATGCCTAGTCATGTTGCGAAGGCTCGACAGCTTATTTTTCCAGTTTTATTTTGAATGTCTGGCGAAACTCTTTTCTAAAAGTATCTAAGCTGTTTTGTACTGGGTCAGAGTAGATTAATTGTTTTGATAAAATTAGGAACCTTAAGAGTTTAACTTTGTGCTGAATGAGGCTGATCGTGGCTACGCAACGCAAATATTCATTGCATTCAGCTTTTACACCCTAACTCATTAATATAAAATAGAATTTGTAAATCGAAAAGAAAGATTTCTTTAAAGCAAATTCCACTACTTCGTTAAAAATTTGTTTGCTAAAAATGTGTTAAATAAATACCAAACACACTATGCTTTTATATATTAAAATTGCCGATACATTTTTTTTTTGTCATTTTAAATTTTATTTGAAAGCGTTTGGTGCAATCGTAATTTTGATTAAAACAGTAATGCCTTTGATTCTAAATAACCAAAACGAATCAATAATTGATTCTGCATAATTTTCTCGTAAAGTGCGGCAAAACTCTGCTTCTATAATGTATTAAATTATAAATTAATTATGTTTTGTTAAATCAAATTTTCCCAGAGTTACTAAGACATTTGTTTCCTTCCATAAAACTATAAAAGTTTATGAAAATAATATCGATTATTCTAGAAGCTAACTGCACAAAGAAAAACTTATATAAATTGACTTTGAAAGGAATTAATTTTACAAAGTTTACAGCTTTGCAATTCAAAGAAAATTAAAAAGAACTTGTATAACAAAAAAAAAATTACATATACAATTTTTCCATCTAATTATTTAACATTTTCTTCAAATAAAATGTTTGTGATTGTCAACTTGTCGAAAGCAAACGGTTTTATTGATTATTGTGTTTTTTTTTTGTGCTTATCAGCTGTCGCTTCAGTGTTAATACATTTGCTTTTATTTGTTCTTCACCTGTGATATAGCCGCAATTAATAATAAGTTTTTTACAATGTAAGCTTAATTATTGTGATGCGGAAGTTAACGTAAATTAACGAACCCATATGTCGACATACTCAGTAAAAAAAGAGAAGATCAAATCGTTAAAAAAAAAACACATATTCATAATAATTAAAGAAGAAGATTAAGATATTTTGTATGCTTTTAACGGGAAATTAAGCTTAGCAATTAGAAGTATAAGAGCTATCAGCCACACATGGGTATTAGTTATTTAAATGAGTAACATTAAAATTACTATTGTGCAGCGTTGACGTGTCATTGATTGGTCAGTCAAGTGCTGAACTTAAAATCTTAAAGTTTGATGGCATGTGTGAAAATTGCTGAGGCGCATTCGCTGTCATAAATTGTGTTCAAGCAAGAAGATTTTTAGCAACCATTTGCTGTTCACCTTCAAATTATATTCATTATATATATTTTTGTAGCAAATTGTGGTTTAAAAAGTTTTTTTTTTTTTTTAAATACTTATATGTATGTTATAACTATATCTATTTAAAAATAATTATGTGAGATTTTATTTTCGCTTTTTTTCGATTTATTTTGTACGCCAGAATTCTTAATTTCGATATGGTAAAATAGGACACTTTGATAAAATTAGACGCTAAGCTTAATAAGAGAAATGATAAAAGGAAGCTAGCACGTAAAACAAGTAAGAATGTTATATTAATTCGATATTAATGGTTGTGACTGCCATAATATTCCCAATAATAATTAATATTTGTGCAAAAATTTCAAGTCCTTAGCTGATTTATTGAGGGAGTTTTGGCCCAAAATGGAATTATTGAATTATCAGTTGTATGTCCGGTATAGGATCTATTTATCCGATTTCAATGATTTTCACTGTTAAAATTGTTCTCATAATAGCTATTATTTGTGAAAAATTTTAATACTTTTGCTGCTTAAATGGTGGGGTTTTCGTGCTTATTGCAATATATGAACAATCGGTTGTATGGGAGATGTATGTTTTATGTCTTTGATCTTTATGATTTTTAATTTATACATATGCCTAATAATAATTGATATTTGTGAAAAATTTCAAGTGGCTAGCTGATTAAATGAAGAATTTATGGTCAAAAATACAATATCTGAACAATTGGGTGTATGGCAGCTATATGTTATATATATCTGATTTCAATGATTTTCACTGCTAAAATAGTTCTCATAATAGCTATGCTATCAGTTGTATGGGATCAATACGATTTTCACTACTTCTATAGAGCTTAGAATAGCGGACCTTTTTGCAAAATTTCAAACCATCGGCTGCTTGAATGAAGGAGCTATCAAGCAAAGTATGATATCTGAAAAATATGCTCCTATTTATGTTAAAGTTATCCGATCTGGCCGGTTCCGACAAACGTAAAAATAAAAAGTTATAAAGGCACCAAGTTTTATTCAAATAGCCCATAAGCTGAGGGACTAGTTTGCATTCAAACAGACGGACAGACAGAAAGACAGACGAAAATGGCTAAATCGACTCAGCTCGTCACCCTGATCATATCGGTATACTTTTTTATATGTCTAACTCTTACCGTTCTGATACTTACACACATCGGATCAAAGTTTATATACCCTTTCCATGAAAGGCATGAAAATGCCGGAGAATTTTGGTCCTTGCCATGATGCAAATATAAAAGGTTGGATACTTATTGACATTTAAGTTTTCCGACTGTCTTGTAAGGTTGCATTTAGGAAGGTTTGATTAAGGGGAAAAGATTTTATCCCTTTTCGCGCAAAGGTAGTAGTAACTAGTAGTGAAATGCGGGTTGTACATAGAATGAAACATATTGCAGAAATTTTATAGCACCTTAACACAAAAAACTATATAAACATTACATTTACACATTTTGTTAACAAAAACAATGTGATTTCAACCTTTTTTAAGTTTTTACATGCAGAAAATAGAACTATCACATTTCCAAAAATTTTGATAATAAAAATTTCTTTGATTCAATATCAATTTTAGCAACCAAAATAAGAGGTATCTTTTTAAAGCCCAGTAACCAGGATTGTATACATATTTTATTACAATTTCAAACTTTTTTAAAAATATAATTACCATTTTTGTAGATCAAGTCACTAAAAGTGTAACATTACATTACAGACGTTAGTCAAAACTGGTCAAAATACTAATAAATGTTCTTCTATTCAATATTTTAACTGTATAATTTTATGGTTGTTAATATTTATATAAATTCTTTTTTTTTAATTTTATGTTATTTTGTATAAAATATATACAGTAAAAAATTTAAAAACATAAAATGCTTTCTTGGAAAAAAATATCAAACAAAATGATCTGACCTGGCCGGGAATCGAACCACGGCCAATCAATTTCATACATGCAAAGAAAAAAATGTTCAATTCTTGTTCGCTGCTAGATAAGAACGGCTTCTGGAAAACATACGAGAATGCCGTCAATTCGATTATTTAATGTAAGGCATGCTGAAATAATTTAACAAACTACAAAAAGGCAACAGTGTTGCCTGCCATGCCATTTCACAAGAAAAGTACTAATTTCCACGTGTTTGATAACATTTTTTTCTCTTAAATTAAAAGAGAGCAACACAGGCTACCTTAAGGCAGCGTGCAAGAGTGAGACAACTGCCTAATTTTCCAACCTTGTATGATTGAATCATGTTTCTTGCAAATGGTAAAATCAAAATTAAAGAATTTGCATGGATAACATTTTTATTCTTTCAAAAATCGGTACTAAACTGTAAAATTATATTTTTTAAATTACCACGAATTAATTAAAATACGTCGTTAAACACATGTTCGTATTCATTCTGACACTTTCATTTTTTTACCGACCCTTTTTCTCACTAACCCTTCTGGAAATGTTTTTTTTTTATGACGCGCTTACAAACAAAAATTGCAGAAGAATGACTAGGGCTTTATATTGAATACTTTTTACTAAAACCACAGCATGAAACACAGAATTAATTATAGAAAATAACAAAGACTCACCATCCTCCATATATCTTCCATATATCGGTCAGGCATTTTTCACTGAAACATATATCTTCCTAGTCCAGAGAAATGTTAGGTACAATATTTATGGACAGACTTAATTTCTAGTCCATTTCATCTTGCCGAAATAAAGTTGAACGTTCTCTCACGAGTTTCAACGCATTTTCAGCCTATTTTTCTGAAGTCATACAAAAATAATTTTGAGCTAAACGAACCCCTCCGTAGTTTAGTAGTAGTAGTAGTAGTAGCATATTTATTTCATTATAACAATTACAAACAATCATCAAATTATTAAGAAAATGGTAACAATACAATAAAATAAACAAAAAAATAATTATGACAATAACAATTAAATGTTGCCTGTCACACTAAATATAATAACAATGCAAGCTATCTGTGAGGTATTTTACCAAATTTCTGAAATTATAACAAAATTTACCAGAGCTACCACTTTCGCAACGTCTAAAGTTTCTTCACCATTTTAATAAGCCCTTGCATTCAGGTTAAGAAGCCCTCCCCTAGCGCCGAAATTTAAACTTGTAGCGTAGGCACTATAATCTTTGTTGAAGTAATGCTTATTCAATGAGATCAGGTGAGGGTATAAATCGTGCGTTGTAGACTTTTTGGCTAACTTCATAAAAGTAGCTGTCCTTTCTTTGGCTACGCTTTCTAGGAGCGCAGACGGGGAAAAATCGGAACTAAATGACAATCCAACATTCTTATGTAGAGCCTTCACCGCAAAGATATGCGGTAATCTTTTAGTTGGTAAGTCGAGACACCGAGCGACATATAACATATGCGAGCGGAGGGTAAGAAGATACCCTTCTACAAGAAATGCGCATAATTTTGCTTCAAAATACAGAACAAACAAAAAAGTGAAAAATAAATAAATAACTAATGCGAACTTAAATTCAAGTTAAAATAAAATAAAAGTATATTAACCGAAACAGAAATGTGCAGAGCAGTTTATGCTAGCTTTGGTGAAATGGTGTACTTAATTGTATTTATGTAAACTCTAGAGTTAAACTGTCCATGAAATCGGTTTTTTATTCGAAAATCAATGCCTGAATGGACATCAAAACTTCGAACTCATAAGAAAATATTTTTTATTAATTATTTCATTTTGTAGCCTAATAAATTTTAGAAGAATAAAGTGTAAATTTCAAATCGCTAAAAAATATTTGTTTGCCGCTTTTGCAGCTATACAAAGTTCGATAGAAATTAATTCTTTATTGAAAAATGCAACACTCGAAAAGCAATTTTAAGCGACTTAAAACTTGCTCTTTATTTTACTAACTATAAGCCAGTCTTCAAATACAGCATGTAGGTCGGCGTATTTGACGGAAGGAAAATTAGTATTTTGAGAAAGAATCTCAGTAGTTTTTCTACTCAAAGCCCCAAACTTGAGCACACGATTAATCTGGCGGCTACATCGAAAATTTTTTTAAGTTCTGCATCGGGCAGATGCGAGGATTATTGAATCAAACTTTTCTTGAAAGTATTTCCTTTATCATTTACAAAACCAATTTCAACTGAAAGCAATTTCTGAAAATTGAGTAAAGCTCAACTAAATTCGTAACGCCGTCTTGCAAGGGCACTCGCTCATGTAATCAACGCAATGTAATAGGAGTGCAAGAGAAATCACAGAAAGAAAATGCGTATGTGAAAATGTTTAACGCTCAAAAAATGCGAACAATTTAAATAAAAGGAGTTTTTAGCCTTTATTTAAAATATGACGAAAATCACTTTCAACGCAGATTTACGGGTACACTTCTGCTTCATTGCTAAAAAATTAAATTCTTGTTAAGTAGAAGCCTTCACAAACTCAGCATTACCATAACCCATTGTCTCAAAATGCAAAGGACAATGTGTACACTTCCGCGTAAAGCGTAAAAAACGCACAATATTTCACCAAAAAGGTCAGCAGCCAAGCCAAAGGGAAAGAATGAAAGTCAAATTGCTTTTATAAGAAAAAGTCATCAAAAATGTCAGAAAGTCAGCGAAATGATGAGCAAATAGTTCGTAGAAGCACGCAATTTCATATAAGAAGTTAAAAAGTGAGAACACAAAAAGTGAAAGGTACTCGTTGTTAAAAAAAATTTAAGCAGACGTAAAAACTAAAAAACAAACAAATTTAAAAAAAAATCTGAAATAAATGCTAAAAAATGGCAAAAGGCTTTGTGTGCGCGAAAAAATACCAAAAAGTAATTTTACTAAAAAAGAAAACGGTCGAACATTGCAATGAAAAATGTGTGGAAAGGTCATAACAATAAGGCTGTAGCTGAGAAAAAAGTCAGCACCATTAAGCCAAAAGGAGATTATTTGACAAAACAATAAAATGGCGTAAATAACTAGCAACAAACAGATGCAATTTGCACACCGCTTAATGGTGTTGAGTAAAAAATTGCCTCAAGGACTGAAGCGAAAAAGTGCGCAGCAGCTTGGCAGTAAAAACGTAATATTTGCGGCAATATTAGAAATTAATACTAAAATGTGCGGCAAGCATACTGAAATAGTAAGTGAGTAGCAGCAGCTACAGCGGCTGAGTGTGTGTATGTATGTACATATGTTTAGAAAAAAAAAAACGAGGTCATGCCTACGCTGCGAATGCTTGCAGAAAATATAATAAAATAAAATAATAATAAAATATAAATTTAGAAACGAAAACAAAAGAAAAAAGTGGTCGTTTCATTGAATGTCGTGAATGGAAATGTTTAGAAAGTAGGCGGAATGTTTTAGATTTTAGGCGGAATGTTTTCAGTTACAGATTTTTATTACATTTTATTCGGCTGCATGCTTCCTCTGTTGGGCGTTGTGTTTTAAAACGGGGCGTTATGTTTTGCCACAAAACAATGCATGTTTGAGTGAATAATAGCGTGGAGGCGAGACCGGTGAAATGACGGTCAGCGTTGCGCGTTCGCGAAATGTTAAACACAAAATAAAGGCATTGAACGCATTACACTAACTTTGTTTGTACCTGCGCACTGTAATGAGACAATCAACAAACGAGCAGCGTGCACAATTAAGTGGAAATATTTTTGAAAAATATACAGTTTGTCTCATAGCTCGTTTAAGCAACAAAATAGAAGGTAAAGTGGGAAATTTTTTTTTCAACTCAATTACCTAACGCGTTGCAAGGGAAAAGGAAGAAGAAATAAAAAAAAACTAACAGCAGTGCCTAGCTGATTTAGGAAAAAGGAAGCATCTTACATATTTTTCTAAACCACTTACTTACTTAGTTGACATATAAGCTGACTAATATTTAACAATGTCAATGTCACTAACACTTTTGTGCTGCTGCAGTACAGTTTTTTTTTCATCGCCGCACAGTCCAAAAAGAGAAAAAAAGGAGAAAGTATTCAATGGAAAAGTTAAGAAAAACGCGCATCAAAGGATAATGCAAATCGGTGTTAAGAAAAGAAAAGTAAAATAGGCAACGAAAAATAAAAAAAAAACAGTCAAATCATTTTTTATGCTTCTTTATTGCTTATGCGAAATTACTTTGCAGGCATTTTCATGCAATCAATACCTGACGGCGGTGCTGTCGAACACATTGGCTTGCCTGGCCGAGTTAGCAAAAAAAAAAAGAGCGTGCGAAGCCTAGTAAACACACGTAAGTGGACAACAAATGCATTCGCAAAAAGTTTAAATTTTCTTTTGTCTAGCAACTGCATTATTTCGCTGCATATTTTAGATGCAATTCTTGAGTTGCTGCGTTTTTAGCGCGAAAAAAGCGAAGGTTGAGTTTATACCTACAAATTTTTTTTTCTGTTAAAGGTAACACATTTGCACATACAAACACTCACATCTATCAAATTATTTGCAATAAAGCAATATGCAAAATTAAACCAAAATGGGCGTAGAAGAGCGTTTAAACATAACTATTATAGAAAGTGTAAATAATTCTTTTTGGTTTTGGTTTAATTTTCTCCTTTTTTTCGTGGGGCGTAGCCTGCGCAGATACTACATTTTTGTTTGTAATGGTATCAAAAGGAATACAATTACTTTGAATAACATGTTTATAGTTATAGGAAGCTACATTTTCTTTATTTTTTTTTTTGTTAAGGAATTGCAACGTTTCAGCTGATCTAGTTAGTTTTAAGTATAATTTGAAGCTTGAGACATTTGCACAGTATTTCAATGTACATTTGTCTACTCTTCTATCTGCTATTTTATAATGCGTTTTTTTCTTTCTATTAAAAACTAATTAATTGATCGGTATATTAAACAAGTTCTTTGAAAGCGGAAGGCAGGTAATATATATTTGGATTTAAGTTTAAATATAAAACTTCTTAAATAACTTCAAACAAAGGGCGGTATGTCCACTTTTATTTCTATCTATTAAAAAATTGGATTTGATTATTGCTTGCACCATTTAATTGATAAAACATCAATTTGGTAAATTGAAAAAAAAATTGTGTTTTGAACTCTGTTATTATAGAACCAATATACAGAAAGTTCTAAAATCAACAAAGGTAACACAAATATTATTCAGAGTTAAATAAATTTACTTCACGTTTAAATTAAAAAGAGATATTTTAATGCAGTAATAGCAATTAGATTTGGTTTTCTAATAAATGTAAAACAAGAGTCAGTCGACGATAGAAATTAAGCACTTCCATTTATTGTTAAATTCGAATAACGTATTTTGTTCAATTAAAGTACAAATAATTAAAAAAAACTATAATTATCCATGTTTCTAAATAAATATAATATTAATAAAAATGTAACCAAATATCGTTACGAGTATTTATGTAAAAAAAAACCAATATAAATAGCTTTTTGAGCAAACAGTTTTGTAAAATTGCAAAAATAAATTCTGAAGCATCAAATACACTAAGTTTTAGTAAATAAAGCATAAGTTTCATATCGCTAAAAATATCCGATGATTTAAAAAATTTTTTTGTTGTTGTATGTTTAATTTGATAACACTGTACCACAGGCAAAAAATCCCAAAAAATCTGGAATTACATTTGTTCAATCATTAAATAAAAATTTTGTAATTTTTTTTCAAATATCTGTTTCTCGACAAAACAAATACTGTAGAGAAAATCTAGGGTGACGCGGAAATTCTGACTCTAGATGCGGATTCAGCAGATGCTTTAGAAACAGTTGAGAAAGCCGGGGGGATTTTTGAAATATTAAAATTTTGTTGTACTGTGTAATCGGCCTTTGGAATTTTATATTTTCAACATTTATTTTAAACACGCTCGAAATCCAATATTAATATTTGTTTTAACTAAATTTTAAATAGTTGGTTATTGTGTTTTTGTGAATAATTATATTCCTGAGAATGATCTCAAATTGAGGTCGATATATCGACAGTTAAATATCTGGAAAAAGGGTTTTATTAAATATTAGGCCACGAGCTTGTTAAACTACATTTTTTATATATTTTTTTGTCGCTTTAATACAGCATTCGAAACAAATAAATTTGTATATGAAAGAAAGTACCCTTGGATCAAGAAATTGTCAATTGTTCGCGACTTAAGACTTATTGCTGAAATAGATTTGGCTATAAAAGTGCCAAAAAAAAATAATTCAAAATTCTGTAAAGTTTGAAACTTGGTTTTACATGCTTTTTAACATGTTCTGTACTTTAATTAAAAAAATAAATAAAAATAATGGATAAACTACACTTTACATAAACAAATATTTTGCAGAAAAACTTTTATGTTTGTGTATTACGATGATCGGCCTTTGAATTTAAATTTTTAAACAATTTTTATTTTTCAAGGGCTTTGAGCTTAAAAAATAAAAATTGTTTAAAAAACTTTTATTTAATATAAAACTCAAATCGGGTGAATATGAATCATGAATGAATCATCCACTTAAATTACAAAAAAAAAAAAATTAACAAAGAAAAAGGAAAATGCATAAGTTTATTGGATTGTCTGTTTATGTGTATTTACGTTTAGGTAAGTATCCGAAGAATATTATGTTTAGTTTATTCGATGTCCTTTACTATATGGCGTCAGAACATAACCAGGAAAATATATATTAAATAAATTAGTAAGATAAAATAAATACAACAGCCAACTCGGCTAGCGTAGCACAATATGTAGCGTATTGGCTCTGCAACTCCGAGCTCCCGGGTTCAAAGCCTGAGAGAAGTGGTTACGAAAAATAAATTTAATTATTTTAATAAAAAAAAAAAAAGAAGTCTGATGAGGAAATGTGGTGATTTCCGAAATAGTACTATAATTTCTACCATTAAAAAACTATTGTTGTTTTTTCACAAACAATTTTCCATAAACAAGCCTTGGGCTCAATAAAAATTGTAGTATTAAACTTTACTTCAATTTCTGCCAGTAAATACTGAAAAACGAAGTTTTTTGAATTTTTCAAAATTTCCGTTATATGGAAGTAGGGCGAGGTTATGGTCCGATTTCAAAAATGTATATCGATGATAACAGTGATATTAAGGAAAAGTTGTTCACCAAATTTTGTGACCATACCTTACACCGTTATTGAGATACAGACATTTCTTCGTAATTTGGCGTGGCAACGCCCATTTTTCAAAATTACATAAATACCTAATTTCTTAGTTCAAAACCGCTCCAAATACCGTATTTCACTCAACTCGTTTTAATAGATACCGAAAAAATGAAGCTTTTGCATTTTCCAAAACTTCCGTTATATGGGAGATGGGCGTGGTTATTGACTATTTTCAATACCAACCTACCCTGTCCAAAGAGGAATGTGTACCAAATTTAATTGAGATATCTCAATTTTTTGTCAAGTTATCGTCTGCACGGACGGACGGTCGGACGGACAGACGGACAGACGGACTGACAGACATCGCTAAATCGACTTCTCTTCTGAGCATTTTGCTTTTTATATGTATATATCTATCTTGATTCCGTTATGCTGTTACAAGCAACCGTTATGTGAACAAAGTTATAATACCCTTGTGTACAAGTACGCTCGGGTATAAAAAACAATCAGACAAGCAAATAATACATAGTTTTGTGCAATTTTATTTGCGTGTAAACTGCATAAGAAAATATCTGATGCTAAGGGACTAACTAGTGTTACGAGAGTAGCACCTTGGCGATTTTGATTGAGGCTGTCAGTATATTCTTAAGGGATACACAAATTTATTTTTTTGAAGGAAATATAAAAATTTATAATTTCATAACAAAATATGCCATTTATTAAACTGCGAATATTTTACTGTTTTTAAGAATTTTAAGTACTAATTTTTTTGTAAATTTCATACCAACGTCCTAAACTATGCTATTACTGTAATTTTACCTGCTTGTTACACGTCATAAAATTTAATTTTTTTTTAAGTTATGACACACACAACAGACATGAGTCATAAGCGATGATTTGTCTTAAATTTCCCTAAAATGTTCAATCAATTAAAAGCTAACATTCTAAAAACACAATTGATTCGTTAAAACTTGTTCACACAACCGAAAGAAATTGATAGATTACGCGGAGCAATTTTTCAACACGTAAAGTTAAGATGATTTCAGCAAAAATTCATGTTTTATTAGTTTTCAAAGATATACGTGGAAGAAAAAATCTTAAAATAAATATTTAAATAAATAAATACGTAATGAGTCAGTGCTGAGTATTTATGGATAAAAAAAACAAAAAACAAATCATGAACTAAAACAACTTTGTTACAAATGTGCTTAATAGTTCGATTAAAGCAGGTAATTCAAGAGAAATGTATAATTTTTCAGAGTTTTATATATATGTACAATTGCATTTCAACGAACGAAAAAATTAAATATTATGACTTGTAAATCTTTATAATGCATGTTAATATTCTCGCATTCAAGTTTATTTTCCAGAAATTCAATAGTCTAAATAATAAATAACCTACTGTGATACGAATGTGATTAGCATTTTGTAAGTATGTATATATCTATACGAAAATTTCTCGACTCGCAGTATTTTATTTTTTAATTTTTTTTATTATTTGTTCCCCTTTTGTTTATGCAAACTCCGACCAACGTCCATGGGGTGTACACACAAGTCGAGCGATATTAATTAGCATTAAAGCAAATAAAGCTAAAAGGTATATAATACTGTTACAAAAACAAAAACAAAAACACATACGTACATATAAATACCTGCATGTCTGTTCGCATTTTTATAAAAGTAAATAAACGTGTTTTATTAGGTGTAAACTCCGCCCATTTATTGAGCGACACTAAAAAAAAAGTTAAAAAATTAAAAAATAAAATACAAAAAAGTATAGAAGACCCAGTCGAAGGTAAAAAAGAATCATATACGGTAAATCGTGCTTTTAAATATAAAGCGAGACTGCCAACATACTTGTGCATACATGTGTGCGCGTTACCACTTCCAAATATTAAGTTGATAATTGATTTCTATGGTACATTTAATGTTAACAATATGTTGGAAATAATATTAAATGGAGAAAATATATGAAATAATGTGGCAAACTAAAAGAGTAGTGGCGTAAAATTTATTAATAGTGTTATATGCATACGAAAGTTAAGTTAAAAAAAAATGGCGACTTAACAGACCACATTGCATGCATTGCATACTGTTAACATATTTACAAAAATGGTGCTTACTGCAAGCAAAGCGAGTTTATAAATTTAAAAAATTGTAATTGTTAGCTAACATATTTTGATGCAGCGCCGAGATTCCTACTAAAAATGCAGTTCTTGTCATAGGTACCTAAATGGAAAAATGTTTAAATAGAATTTTTTGTTAATGATGAATGTAATGTTTTTGTTAATGATGTATGGAAATAAATATATCAATCTTATTAGTAAATAAATAAGATATTGCTAAACGCGTTTAAATTTTACTGTATGTTAAATGTTGCTGAAAATTAAATCCTGATCGGTTTTTTTTAATTAAAAATTTGGGCATATTTCAAGATCAGAATACTTTTTTTTAAGAATTTTTTGTGTATTTTAAATATAAACCTCAAAAGTCAAGTGTTTCGTAAGTAGTTTTTTGTTGAATATTTTTGGCACTAGAAATAAAATTTTATAAAAATTTTATAAAAATTTAATTTTAGTAAAATTGCATAAAAATGTTAAAGACTCTGCTTAAGTAATGACAACATTTTCTTAGTTTTTATTTAGTTGGAATAACACCAATTCCATGACCAAATTTGATGATGACTAATGTATAAGTTTAGGCTTTTCTTTTAACAAGAAGCGACTAATGTTAGGTATAAAAAACTAAATTTTGTTCTATTTTATTTAACTGAACCTCAAATGAAAAACTGCAATATCCAGCGCCACTTTATTTACCTCGCACTATGTGCATATGTAAGGGATTAAAACGCAAGTTCGCTGTTAAAGTCTTCTGTTGATATGGTTTTTATGTTAAATCAGCATGCTAGTTAGTTGTAGAATGAACTAATTTATTTTAATACTCCAAAAAAATTTTTTTTTTGTTGAATTATCCCTTATGTGAAAAATTAAATACTTATATGTATGTACATATATTTCTCTTAACATTTTTTAACGCAGTCGCAAAATAGTTGGCACTCACTTTAATACAAATATTATGGCATTTTTAGGAAAAACTAAATGTTTTTTAATGTTTGTATTTATTTATTAAGTGTTTGCTCTTAATCAATAAGTGTTTGAATATGTATTAATATTAGTATCTTAATTTTTTTTTGGTTATTTAGTTCTAGTTTCTGCAATTGACTACTAAATTCAATATCTACATGCTTCAGCTTTTTAATTCTTGCAACTCAGTTTATAGCATTGACAATTTTAGACTTTGAACTTTGAAAAAATTTACTCAACTTTCATTAGTTTTCAATTAAAAGTTGTACTTTCTATTCAAAATTGAAATTTAAAAACCTTAAAAAAGCTTTACAAAATTTTAAGCTTTTTTTTTTGAGTAGCCAGGTTTATAGAGTATGAAATAAAATTCCTTTTTATATGGAAGAAAATGCACAAAAACTCAACAACAACTATTACCCACTTGTAACTTTGAATTTTTCGTATTAAAATTAAAAAGGCAATAAAAGTGTTAATAAAAAAAATAAGCGTTTCTCGTTTGTTAGAGCTTGAATTGCGTTGCAATTAAAGGTAATGAAAATTTAATGAAAACAAAAATAAGTAGTTAAAATTATCGCAACAAAAGGTTTATGAATGCATACAGTCAATTACATACAAGTTTATAAAATAATCGCCAGATACTAAAATCGGTGAAAATTAAAATTACTCGGTGGACAGGCGCCTATTGGCATACACCTATTTTTGAGTAATTTTTTTTAAAGTCTATACAATTTTTTAATCACACTAAAGCGTTTTCGTTAAAATGTTGATTTTTCTATACCCGGATCTTGGTGTTAATGCATACAGGCCAATGAGAAGATTACATTTTGCAGTATGTATGTATAAACAAAGACGCCATTTGTAACAGAAGCTAAAATAACAGCAGTATAACAGCAACTGTTATTACGCTGTTAAGGATAAACCAGAAATCAGCAAACTGTTGTTAGCCACTGCTGCAAACCAGCTACTTGAACAGTAACAACTGTTTATAATCCGCTGTTAAACACGTAACAGAATAAACCATTAACAGTCACCAACAGCTGTTAAATTATATGTTCATAAAACTTCGATGCTGCAGCACAGTACAGCGCAGCAAGCGACGCTGCCATAGCCGCGCTGCAACAGTTGACGTTGCTGTTACTCTTTTCGCTGCGATCGTACACTGAGCTCACTATGTTTGTATGTATGTAGATACATATGTGTATAACTACTGAGCTCATCCACTCACCTGGTGGTGGCTTTGATGTCGTGGTCGACACACGAGCATTGTGTCAAGTCGTTTGTTTCTTCCAACTAGCTACATGTGTCTCCGTCTCTGCTTACTGACTTTTCATGTGTGAGTGGCGTGTGTGTGTGTGTTGACGGCAGTTACTCTTTTGACTGCTTTTCGAGTTGACTTTAGCCGCTAACTTTGCTTATAGGGGCGCGTGTGCTCGTACTGAAATATGCTTCTTGTCAGACATTGAAAGACACTTCAACTCAGTTGTCTGCCAGTTGTCGAAGCGTAGAAAACGTGCAGCGCGCAAAATAAGAGCGTCGTAAAAACGGGGTGAACAACTTTGAAGACAAGTTTCTTTTTTTTTATTTTGCTTGTTTATAAGTTTGCTTGCTGCAAAGCGAGAAAAAACTAAGAAGAAGAAAAAACTGAAAGAATAATAGCAAATGAACTAGTGACAAAAGTGCTTCAAGAATGAAAGAGTGATCAAAGAGTTACATTAAAGGAATTCAACTAACAATTATATAAAAGAAATTAATAAATAAATTAAAAACATATTACGCATGAGCAGTGATCTAGCACGGTAGCAGTTGACTACCGGAACTCTTAGCAAAAAATTTTCAATAAATTAAAATTTAAATAAATTGTGCAACAAACATTATTCGCGCTTGCGTTGATATTGTGAGGCGAGTGCTATTTTTATACACAACGGTTTACTTAAAAAAAATCAAAAAACCAAAACCAAATCAGTTTGCTAGTGGTAGCGGGAAAATACCCTTAGCAGTTAATCAAGCGAAACTACAAAAGTCTTACACATTTTGGCAAGGAAATACAATAACTAAAACTAAAAGGTGAGTGTCAATTTACTAAAATATTTTCAGTTCATTTGCGCAAGCGCGCTAGTATTTTAATTGATTTTTAAATCAAAACTTAGTTAAGAAACGAATAGAAAACATTTTTTATTTAAATCTACACCTGACTGCCTAACTCAGTCTAAAACTGAAAAAAATAAGGGCTTGAATTCAGCTCAAATGAAAAATCACAAGAAATGTTTTTCATTATTTATGTTGCTTAAAAAGTACGCGATTTTTTTTCTTAAGAGCTTCACACTGTTATAATAAATTCTTTTAGAAGAAAATTTCATTTCAAAGTTCATTTCTTCATTGTCATTTTATATGAATTTTCGTGTTTCTTGAAAACTGTATGTATTAAAAGATTTAATTTATTTTTATAATAGAAGGTCTCAAATATTTCCAAAGTTTTTGAGTAGGGAAGATTGGGAAATAGTAACTCGTAGTGAATTCCGCGGCAAAAATGAGTCAATAAATGGTGTTGGTCAAAATTGCTTTATTGCTGACGAAAGTTACTGAATTCATATGAGAAACATTTGGAATTAATGTACTAAAAATTTTATGAATTCGGTTATTATTTTTAATAATATAAGTATTTGATCAAAACTCTATAAAGAGAAATTGAAACTAACTATTAATTAAAAATAAAGTTTAATACTATCCATATACAATTA
Source organism: Philophylla caesio (assembly GCA_963971545.1). Lineage (NCBI taxonomy): Eukaryota > Metazoa > Arthropoda > Insecta > Diptera > Tephritidae > Philophylla > Philophylla caesio. The sequence goes on from OZ020608.1 coordinate 16,022,801, forward strand.
AAAAAACAGAAAAACGCGCAATTAAAATAAATGGCTGATAGTAGAAAAATTGAGCTCCTTACCCTTTAAATCACGAGATTAACATTTAATTTTTGCGCGTGCATGGTTATACGATGCCGCTTAAGAATCGCGCATTATTTGCATGTTGGAAATTTTTAACATATTTTCCCAGAACAAATTTTCGGGTTTCGTGAACAGCAGCTCATTTCTGTTTAAAATTATGGAAAATTGAGTTATAAGTAGTGTTATGACATACCGTGCTCGGGTGTTGATGGGTATGTCGGTATGTCTATTACACTGGCGCTGCATAAGTATGCTCGTATTTTCATATTTCAATTGTCTCACTTGAGCACCTGTGGTTTCATGGTTTCATTCACAACTCAGTGCCATGCAAACCAATTTTCTGGCCAAAATTAGAGCAGCTTAGCCAAAAGCAGGTAGCTGACTACTCACTTCACTACGCAACAAGTTAACCTTGGTATTTTAGTTTTGTTGCAAAATTACCTTTTTTATATTGCATAATGATGGGTGTACATGGGTTGGCTTATTTGATGATGACATATTTTTAAAGAAAGCCTGCGGAACGAATTTATACACATTTTTATCGGCGAACAATATTTTCGTTCTGTTACTCTGCTGTCTTTCCCTGATAAGTTAATAAAAAAATGTTGAAAATTTAATTATTAGATTGCTTTTCATTGATTCTAAAATAAGCAATTTTACAACTTGTATTATTCTGGTATTCTAAACACTGGCTCAAATATTTAAAAAATCTAGCTACTCGTCGCTTCAAAATTAAATAGATAACTCAAAGCATACCATCACATATAACATTATCCTTAAAAAAAATATATACCATTCGCAATTTTCACGCTTCCCACACATTCCACGAAAACGTCACGCTCTAGCAAATATGAAATTATTTGCAAAATATAGGCAGTTAAAAAACAAAGATTGCCAAAAAATGACGATCGACAAAAAAATGAGAAATTCGCAACAGTCCAATAGACGATTGATGGCTTTCAGTTGATTTTAGTAAGGCAGATAAAATCAAGTAAAAAACCAAAGGACTTACTAAACAATTTTTTTTTAACGACAAAACACCCGCTGCGTAGCGTTGCAAATAGCGCATGCGCACATCAAGGTTACGTCTATGGCAAATGACAACGAGCAAAGCATAGAAAATTGCTGTAAAAAAGGTATTTGAAAAAGCGATAACTGCAAGTAAAAATTGTAAAAAAAAAATGAATTTGTGTACATGAGCAGTAAAAGAGCATAGAAATTAACTAAAATTGGCAGAAAATCGGAATAGTGAGTTGCAAGGAAAAAAATTAGATATTTTTGTGCGAAAAAAATTTGCAAAAGTGCTCAAACTTTTTCGCGCGCATTGTCATTCATGAACTGAGCAAAGATGCGAAGATAGCGAGACTTTTCTCATTCCGACTAATAATTCAGAGCAGTAGAACTTGGCATAAAAAGTAGATAAAAAATATTTAAACAAAAGTAAAAATAACTGCGAAAATGCTTGCATTGATAATTAAAATAGCAATAAATTCAAATCATAGCCAGAACTCAGCTAACTGACCGACAAAACGACTAGCTGACCAAATAGTAGTTTATAACTACGTTCATGTGTGTTTGTATTTATGAACGTCATGCAAAAACCTACGCCGTCACATACCTGCTGCCAAATATTATACAAATAATATTTTCGCAGCGCTGCTGGTTTTTAAAGCTATTGTTTTGCGATGTTAGCAACCCGGCGTAGGTAGCAAATTGCGCGTTCTGCTGTGTTACAATCACACAAATACATACATACAAACAGCCATAGTTATGAATGCGCTGATAATTTGCAAGGCCGCTCCTTTCGCTGTGGCAACGTGCACTCCTTTTTGAGGATCGCCTATAAAAAAACGGACGAGTTAAGCGAGTGTAGCATTTACTTAGCAAACGTCAAACGTAACAGTTCAAAAGAGTAGAGCAAACATTAGAAATAGTGAATATTTGAAAATCAGTGATTTCAATATTTATTTGAAAGTGCAAGAAAATTGTGTAACTAACAATAAATGGCCGAAATGATGGATGTGTGCGTGCCCGAAGTGGGCTTGAATATGGTTAGTTGAGACATGTGAATATATTGAAGATGCTTGAGAAAAGTGTGTTAGAAAAAATAATAACATAAGAGCAGCGAATGTATAAACTCAATTGAAAAAGTATAAAAACTAAGTAAATTTGCGTTTAAACACATTTAAAAATCACTTGGATACTTTCTTTGGACCAAGAAAAGCACAGATTGATTGCGTCTGAGTTTGGTTAAAGCTATAAGTTGAACAAAATTAATTTAAAAAAAAGAAAATAATAATAAAATAATTTTCGGAAAGCTTCTTAGCCTTTCTTAGTTTAAAAAGAAAATTAAATTAAATGTTTATACTACCTTAAAACGATTTTCTGTGATCTTTTGTCAACTTTAATTTGAGCGCAAACCTTGCCGGAAATGCAAGAGAATTTCAAAAATTTAGTTTTATAAAAAAAAAACTTCTTTTCTTCAAAGTTTTATTTAAATTTTTTTATGTAAAGTTTAATTTTTGTTTTCTTTTAATTTTTAGATGAATCAAACATGCAAAGTATGCGGTGAACCAGCCGCCGGATTTCATTTTGGCGCATTCACATGCGAGGGTTGCAAGGTAAGTGTTATAATAAAAAAAAAAAAATAAATAAAATAAAACATTTTTTTTTAATTAAGAAAAATAAAGAGAATACGATTTTGTTAAATTTTCCAGTTTCATTCAATTGTTATTACCTTCTGCAAATTGAAAGATATAATTTTTATTGAAATTATTTCTCACTTTGAGTAGATATGTATAATTTACTATGAATTAAAGACTTGTTATGACAATCGATAGACTTTAAATTGCAAAATTTCTTAAAATTTTGATATTAACGTAAAAAAAATATACAAAATATTTGTTTAAATTAATTAAGTAAAGTGGTTCAAAAAGTTAAAAAAAAAAAATTTAAATTATTTAAAAAACCTACAAAATTGAGTCAAGTAAAATTTTTTTGAGTAAATAAAAAAAAAATTGAAATTTCGTTAAACACTCGAAACATTTAGCATCTACTTAATTTACAATTCCAAATTTCACTCATAATTCATAAACATTTTCTATCTTTTCCCCTTCACAGTCATTCTTCGGTCGCTCCTACAACAATCTCTCCTCGATCAGCGAGTGCAAGAACAATGGCAAATGCATCATTGACAAGAAGAATCGCACCACCTGCAAGGCCTGCCGCCTACGTAAATGCTACACGGTGGGCATGTCGAAGGGTGGCTCGCGCTACGGTCGCCGCTCCAATTGGTTCAAGATACACTGCCTGCTGCAGGAGCAGCAGCAGCAAGCCATGGATGCGGCGCACAAAGCCGCTGCTGCCGGCGGTAATCCAGCTAACGCTGCCAATAACGCTGCTTTTGGCGACATGGCCGCCGCTGCCGCCGCAGCTAAACAGCACATGCAATCACTCAATCCACACATGGCTGCCGCCAGTGGTCTGCTCGGCTATCCGGGCTACCACTTGCCTGAGATGATGGCACAGGCTGCACCTTTTATGTCTGCCGCTGCTGCAGCGCGTCATCCCGCAGCCGATGCCGCTGGTTCGTTACCCTTCTTCAGCATGATGAACTCACTGCCGAGTATGGGTTCTGCGCAGTCCGCTTTCCAGCTGCCACCCCATTTGCTTTTCCCAGCCGCGGCTGCTGCGGCCGCTTATCATCCGAATGCCGCCGCTGCTGCTGCCGCGGCCGCTGATGCTGCATACCGTTCGGAAATGTACAAGCATCGCCAGTCTGTGGATTCAGCTGCCTCAGGCGATTCAGTGCATCGGTATTCACCGCAAAATGCCGCCGCTAAAGCTGCTGTGGAACAGCAAATTCGCGAACAGCAAGAAGATGCACGCCATTCGCCGGAGTTGTGCGTTTCGGGCGGTGATGATAATGAAGACGATGAATTAGATGTGCACTCGCCTTCACCTGCTTTGGCGATCACACAAGCCACTAATCAACATGCATTCCGTCATCAACAGGGACAAGAGGAGCAGCAGCAACAAAAGCATTTGCATCACCATCTTATACACAGCCCTGTTGCGATACGCGCTACACCACACACCACCCCCACCACGATCACGCTGAACAGTCCGCCACTCTCCGTGCCAGTACCCACCTCAGCGCTCACACCAAACTCCGTCAATTCGCCATCGCACCAACCAGGCACCCCACCACCACACTCAACAGCCAGTGCCGCTGCTGCCGTCGAATCTGCCGCGCTCTCCTTCGCCGCCAAAATGCAATCACTCTCACCGGTTTCCGTTTGCTCCGTCGGCGCAGAGGGCATTAGCGTCACGAATGCACACCTGCAACACGCCAACGTTGTCGTTGACGCGCAGGATAGCCCCATGGACCTAAGCATGAAGGCAGTCAGTTACGCGTCGCGCGCCTCCCTACATAGTTGCAATACAAGCAGCGCTAGTGGCGATAGTGATATGCATTGCGAATCTAGCGAAGAGGAGGCAACAACGGCAATTGATGTGCGCCGCAAGTTCTGTCACTTCAACAGCGAGCACAGCGAGTCGGATGCATCCTCGGATGGTGGCGATACAGCGGTGAGCGCTATCAAGCGACAAAAGTTGATCGATGAGGGCTACAGTTCGGTGAGCTATGCTTCGTCACATGGTTCGTCGGTGTCGGCGGCGTCAGCGACCAGCTTGCACGGCATTTTCGTTTGCGTCTAAGGCAGTGGTTGATATTGAGCAAAAGAGACGCCGGCGCCAAGCGCAAAGTGGCTTAGAGTAGGCGCTGTGGGAGGAGCTCACTCGCTGTCAAGTAGAGTTTCACTACTTGTTTTTGTTTTTCATGCATTCATGGATTTTCTTTTGTGATCTTTGATCATGCAAATAAGCGTACACTTATACAAATGCATCATACAAACGCGCTCTCCAAACGCTCATCGATCGATTTCACACGCCTACACCAACACATACTGCGCTCACGCTCATCTAACGGTCGTAGCAGTTTATGATAATGCATTTGATGGAGATTTGAAATACCAACACACATACAGCGTACTCTAAATCTCTCTCTCTCCCTCTCTCTCGCTTTCAACGACGCGCCAAACTCGTATAACATTCCTGTGTCTACTTTGTATGAGTTAAAGCGAGACAACGGTACAATGCAAGCAGTTGGAAGAAAAAAAAAAGGTAACAGCGAGTAAGCGTGAAACAACAACTATTTAAGCATAACAACAACACACTTGTGTACATCCAGATCCAAATATTCAAATGTAATTGATTTTAATCGCAATTTAGTCGCATTTAGTCGCTTTTAATTTAATTAATGCAAATGTAAATGAAGTTAGTAGTAGAAGAAATGTAAATAAAAATATTTTAATTAGCCATTTAAGGGTGTATTGGCAAGAAAATAAATTTAAGAAAATATGCATAAGATAAATAACGATTTAGTAAAAGCAATTGATTTGTGAGGGTTTGTAAATTGTAAGAAAATTTGAATTCAAAATATGTAAATTGATAGTATTATAACTTTTCTATGCTATATCTCTTTTTTATTATGTTTGAACTTTCATCTACTTATATATTTATTTTAGCTTGAACTTTGTGTATATAAATAATCAAAAACTGTTTAGTTCTAAGTTTTATTATTTAGTTAAACTGATATTTAAATACATATGTTAATGTATTGCATGAATCCAAATTTAATAGTCTCTATTTAAAATAAGTACCATGAGTTGCTAGTTAAATTGGAATTTTATTGTTTATTGCTGCGCTGAGACAAAGAAATTTGTATACATAAATACTTATAAGCAAATTTAAATAAACAAAACATCATAAAATAATAAAAATATTCTTTATTTATTTCTAATGGACAAAAAAGGTTTCTCTGATCTATTTAAAGAATTTAAAGAACTATAATACTAGTATGTTAAGGGAAATTATTTTATTCGTTTTCCAGCCGAACAAAAACCGCTTATCTCGAAACATAACCAAATAATAAAAAAATGAATAACGATCATTTAGTGAAGGAGAAACGGATTTTTTTATTCAATTTAAAAAAAATTATACCAAAATGAAAAGTTAAAAAAATATTTTGACAAATTTTATAATATTTTTTTTTTTATTTAATAATATTTTTTTTTAAATTTTCCATTGAAATTCAGTACTTTATTTAGCATGCTCTTTGCTGGAGAAAAACTGCATGAACGCATGTTTGAAACTTTGTTTAAAACTGAAAATTTTTTTTTTTTAATATTTTATAAACTTACTAATTTCAAGAAAATTTTAATACATAGCGCATTTATTTGAACAAATGCGATTTTCAAGTTATGAAGCTTATATGTATTTGATTTTTGCATTTTTTTTTTCTCTGAGATTTTTTTTTGCGTAAATTTGGTAATTTCAGTTCAGTCAAGAGCAAATTTATTATTTTTAAAAACGTTCTTTCGTTCCCTAAAATATCAAAATTCTTCCTCCAACACTTGGAGATTAATTAAGGAAGTGCAGAAACAAAGATAGAGGAAACTTCTTCTTATATTAATGGAAATTAGATGAAAAGAGTATAGGAAGAACAGTCGGAGGACCCGTATAAGTAAGTATAAGTATAAGTAAGTTCAGTAAATACTGACTTTAAAAAATCGGTTTTGACGGTTCGGTTTACTAAAATAACATTGTTTGACGGACCGGTTTACTAAAATAACATCGTTTGTTCAATTCAAAGAAAATTAACCATATATTAAGACTACATTAACTACCAAAATCGTATGGGGCTTAATCGTACTGTTAAAAGTAGAAATACTCTCAAAATTTACCATATAATTTCGCTCAGTGTGACTTCTGCTATCCAAGTCTTACTCTGACCGAGCCTTTTTAGTATTCAATGGAATTTATCAGCAGTCACATTCTGCTTATAGTTTCTTTCCAAAATATTAGAAATCGATTTTTTAACCGAATTATCCCAAAAACCCCTTTAAAAACAAGTTTGTAATCTTTGATCTGTTGTCGGAGAAAATTTGTACAAAAGACTTAAGCAACGAACTCGCCTTGTATGTTAGTAGTCTGTTAACATGTCACTTTAAAGTAAACAAAAATGAGTTACTCCTTAAATACACTTAATTTACTACAACATTTATAAGCTGGTGTATTTTTATGCAGTTGCTGCTGTGCGTTTGTTGGTGGCGCATTTGAAGTGTGCGCCAAAGACTCTTTAAGAATAACTATTTATTGCCACAGCAATGGCCAATTCAGCGCCTATTATTTGTGTTACAGTTGCTGCTGTCCGCCCCATTGCTATTGCTGTTAACCATGCACGTGTTCACTTACGCAGCAGTGAGCTATTTTTTATTCTTCCATGAGTTGTGTTGGTTATGGCCGTAAGTAGTATGGCGGTAGCTGCTGCTCCTGTTGCTTGGCATTTTGACGCGCCACAACTCTTTTACAACTCTTAATGAAGCGATTAAAATTCCGCACTGCAACACGAATGACTTTTATATGTGTTATAATATTAAGTTTATTATTTGAAGCAGCACGTGGTTGTTTTGGACAGCGCAAGCAGTCGCACCGCAGCGGCAGACTCTCGAAAGTAAGTACGATTTGAGCAAAGCGGAAAGCATTTAGCAGCTGCGCGGCGACCCACAATTTGCTTGATTTTACATTTTATTCGCTCTTACTCCTTTCTTTCGCCTACACCCACGCGTTTATCTACCTGGACAAACGCTTTTTTCACTATAAAGCTTTGCAACGTATGTCTGCCGTCTGCTGCCTGGTGCTTGCGTCAAGCTGCGCATAACAAATAGCTGCCGCCATTGTAGATTTGAATTATTTACTACTACTGCTGGTTGGGTTTTCAATAGCAACAAGAATATATTTATTTATAAGAAGTGCGACAACCAGCTCTCAGCTTGCCCGCCAAAGTAAATTCTATTGCCTTCCATTGGCAAAGCAGTTAAACAAAATTTAATTAAATCGCCATTTTAGTTGAGTAAGCAAAAACGTAGCGTGAGCTAAGGTACTGTTATTACGTCAGGTGTGCAATAATAGTACAAGAGGCGCTATATTTCTTAAATAAAATGGAGAATGGAGATATCATTTTTGAAAAAAAAAAAACAAAAAATCATCGCAAATATGTTAAAATTTATTTAGCGTTCTTATTGATGCTCATTTTAATAGAATATTTAGTGGAACACCATTCATAGAAAAAAAATTTCTGAAATCAAACTTAACTTTAGGTATTTTTTGTAGTTTTATTATATTCAAATTGTTATTATAAAACAAAAACTGTAAAGTAATCATCGCCTTTAAAGTTTATACTCGTATTAAGTTAACTCACATACCTAATATTTTATCACTTCTACAAAAAAATTTTTTAGAAAAAATTACCTTTGCTGTAAAGTGAATGTAAAGCATAACAAAATTGTGCTGGTCTACATACTAATAAGTTTATTAAGAAATTTTCACAATTTTGTAATTTTTTTTTTTCAATTTTGCTCTATTTAAGAAGAGTTGCTTTCCAACAAAAGCATGTACAAATCAAATTCTCTTCAACATTTTAAACATTTTTTAGACAGCTCCAAAAAAAAAAATTGTGCCTTACCGCCTTCATCAATGTACAACTTCCAAATTAAGCATCATTAGCACCTTGTCAATTCGCAAACGTATAATACCAAAATCCTCATAATCTCATAAGCACCAGATGTTATAAAAAATGCATGACGCGGAGGAAAAAAAATTACAACGAATTTGGATACAGCGACCAAAAAATTACTGAACGGAATTGTGACTCAAACTTTCAAAATTTTTTTGTGAAGCTATGCAGTTTATTTTATTGGAATGAACTCGCTAAAAAATAACCGACCTCATCGAAAGTGTTGGAAAGTGAGAAAGTGGTGCTATTGTGAATAATCATTGAAAAATACCAAGGGAAATTGGGAAATTTTCGCTTAACATCAAAATTAGTAAAATAAAACAAGATAGAGCAGACGTAAGTAAAATCGTCCCTTATAAGAGTTACTGATTTTGTTTTGTTTTGCTATTTCCAAACGATCATTTATTTTCACAGACTAGTGTTGTAAAGTGTATTCAAAATATAAGAGAGTTGTTTAAAAGTGAGTTGGACGTTCTTTTGCTAGTCACTTACAAAAGATGACGACTATTATTAAACTTTGAAATGGCTTTTAATCCGATAATTTTTGACAACCGGCAACATTCTGGAATTCATTATTTATTACTCATGCTCGATATTTTATTACGGAAAAAATTGTTGTCACTACAAACTAACGATTATTTTTTTTTTGTTTAAAACAGAATTTTACACTTGTGTTAATGTGATTTTATTATTATTTATGTGATTTTTGTTCTATATTATATTTAAAATAAATGGAGAAATCTACATCTATTAAATTCATTAAATTAAGTTTATTGAAATTATTGCAGTGCTTCATTTTGAAAGATGACATGTAAACTGAATATCATTGTACAACTCATATCCGAGAGTGAAATATTTAGACATATTATACTCCTATGATATTAGCAGTGATATCTCTTCGGTGACAATGTTGCGTACTTTTTTCGAAATAATGGCTACCACGCAGTTCAAAGTACGGCAAATGGAATAAGTTAAGACACAAATTTGCCTTTTCCTAACAATATTTCTAATCAAAAAGAAATGTACACACATACGTATGTATAACTTATTACGTCATAAGGCATTCCCTTATATATCCATGTAAGTTTATATAAAATTTCATTACTTTTTGATTTGTATGCTAGCAAAATTAAATTAAAATATTACTTAATAATTTTACTTATAGAGAACTTAAGCTTAAGCAACTCCTTAAAAAAAACAAAAATGTAGAGGAAATGATTTCTAGGTTCTAAAACACTTTTTTAGATATATTTTTTTTTAATTTACAATACAAATGATGCATTTAAGTTGCAAATTAAAAAATAGGTATATTCAGGCCTGTTCTGCATTTCTCTTCTAACAAATTTGGTGATTATGTGGCGCATGCGCCATGAAAGACATCGTAATATATCCAAAGCGAGCATTTTTCTTCGTTTTAAAGTATTGTCTCCGATTCTGCGACAAGAAAAGAATAAGTTTTCATTTTCGCAGAACTAATGAAACCAACAACAGATTGAAGATAAAGAATTTATACCTTCCGATGCCGACCTAATTTGTCGCAATTGAAATGCAGAACAGGCCTGATAAACTCCACAAAATTTCATTAAGTTTTCAAATACTAATTTAGAAAATCTTTGTATGCAATTTTATAGCACCATAAATTTTAGTTTATTAGAAGAGATTCAAAATTCTGATTTTTAACAATGTTTTGAAATTTTGATTTTCCTAAATGGTTTTCGTATAGCACAACCATTTTATGTAACTAAAAAATGCGACACGCCAAACGTACAAAGAAAAAAAAGTATTCATTAATATAAGGGTGGACACATGTTTCAGTAACTACCTTTACACCAAAAACGAAGCAGCTGACTAGCGTCAATGCAACATTAAAATGCATGTGAACATTTTTAATATTTCGACAATTTTTTTGTTTGATTTTTCCAACTACACCTCCACTCACAAAATCGCCCTTTTATTCTAATTTTTTTTTTACCCAGCTTCAGCGCTTTTTATTATTTAGTTAATTATCCGCCGCTTGGCGCATGCGCCACATAATCACGTTGCTGCCATCAGCTAAGTGTAATCAAAAATAAAACAATGGGTAACACTGCGCGCGCTGCAACTCAAGGGCATGCAGAAATTGTTGTGCCATTGTTCTGATGTTGCAGATGCTCGGCAGTTGCTGTTAGGTCTGCAATACATAAGTATACCTCTTTACATATATGTATGTATGTATATGTATGTATGTATATAAATGCACCTCTTGTATGTGCCCTGCCACTCAGCGTCTGTGAGCGAGCGAATTGACTGAGTGAGTGCTTCACTGTTGGTGTTGACTTGAGTGGCAGTTGTTGCAATGGCAGCTGGCAGCGTGTGGCACAACAATGTGATATGTATGTGTGTGTGTGTGCAGTTCAGGTCGCGCTGCTCATGTGAATGGGCGCACACGTTGACGTTTTGTTTGACACCTCATTAACATGACATTTACATGAGGTTGAGGTCTGACTAATTTGCAACTCGTGGGCTTTTATATGATCCTACTGATTTACATACAAACATTCATATATACAAGCAAACAAGAAAACATGTATATACATAAGTACTTACATATGTGTAAATATGTAGAGTGTGTCTTATAATAGAAGGTATTTGTTTACTCAGTGATCCGGTAAAATTATTATTCTTAATTTTTCAGGGATATAATTTTTTTATACTAAAATCTGCTTCGAATCTATTCGTAAAAAAATTAAAATAAAATAGAATCATTTAATTTTGCACGTGTTTAAAATGAATTATACAATAACCCAATTTATACTTTCAGTTTACTGTTTATCATCAAAAAAACTTTGGGCAGAAAGCAAAGGAGATAAAAATTCTGTGTAAAGTTCTGAGATAAAAATAGTAGTTTAAATATAAACAAGTACATAAATCAAGAGTACCTCACTGTGAAAATTTCATAACTATTTGAGAACATTTTCGAAACCAGTATATTATGGTTAATTTTTGACTTATTCTAATTTAAGCCTGAGAAAAATTCGGGATTAGTTCGGGATCAATTCGGGAGTTAATCGGGACCAATTCGGTATCCACCCTGATCAAGCGAAATCAGTAAAGAGCAAATTTAGGTCTAGTCCGTGTACGGTCCATATTTGCCAAACCTTGAAATTAGATAAGCAACAGTCTGAAAGAAATCGATATGTATAGTATTCTAGATCGCACTTGGAATTGTTTATATGTATGTGCCACTTTAACTTAAACACATAAGAACAACACTTCTGGTTTCCTATAAAACTCCTCTAAATGCTTGACGAATTAAGCGCGATTACCTAGATCAAGTTTTTTAGTTTATTGACATTTTTTTTAGATATCCATCAAAAAATAAACAGGAAAATTTTAGAGTAGTCTAAAAACAGTTTGAGGCAAGTTTAGGATTCTGTTGGCACTATATCGTGGCAATATCGAAACTAGTTAAAATATCTTGATACTAGTATGAAAGCCATACGGTTTTACTACGGGATCAAAGCGGGACTATATCGGAAACCGTTTCGGGAATATTTGAGGAAAATTTCTCTAATATCTTGGGAAATGCTTACAACTTTTATTTGTGCGGTTATAGTTACAATTTAACATTTTTGTTACAAAAAAAAAAGATAATAAAAAATTGGCATAATAAACTTTCCCACTATTTTATAAAACTCATCCGCTTTTCGTTTTTGCTGTATATTATAAATTTAAAAAGTTTCACTTTTTTGAAATAATTATTTTGAGAAACATTTTGTATTCTTCTGTAATAAAAAATTAAATTTTTAAGTAAAGGCTTCAAATTTGATGACTCGAGTTCAATGAAAAACAGTTTATCCTGTTTTGGAAGGCATTTCAATTGCGACATTAACAATCACGATATCGTTACCGAAAAATTCAAAATTTCACGGTTAACTAAAATTCACAAATTTACACACTCAATTTAGGGTTGACTGAACTCCGCCGGGATTGAAAAAAAAGCAATTTGTTTTCTTAAAATATTTTACTTGTTTACTCATTTTTTAGTTGCAATAAAATCAACAATTTTCAGTGATATCCTCTTTTTTCGCATTGAACAATTTTAGGAATATTTGATTGATCACTCTGCGAATTAATTTGATTAACTTTGCGCTGTTGTCAAGTGTGATATTGTTGTTGGTATTATCGCTGTCACTTAAAGAAATTTCCACCTTTTTGTTTACAGCTGAATGTATGCACTCGTATGATTTGAGATGTTTTTTTTTTCTTTTTGAAAGTGATCGATTTGTTTGATTACAGCGCACATGAGGATTTTTAACATTTAATATGTATACGAATACATGCAAGTATTCAATCAAGTACATATGTTGTTTTAATTTTTAGTGTACACTTGTTAGGACAAATGCGTAGTTATTATTTTATATACTCATATCAGTCTATATAAGCCTGAAGGACTGCATTTCAGTAAGCAATAATTTCTTGATTGAGATGATGTTAGTAAAAGCGATAGCTCGTTGTAAATGTGATAAGTCGAAAAGAAGACTACGTGTGTAACTAAATGAATTAGGAAACAAACTTTACCTCGAAAAAAACTGACTACAGCTAAGTTTGAGTGATGGTAGCTTTTAATAATAAGTACAATACCATTTCCTTATCCATTTACATTTTTTTTTACATAGTTTTGTTTGTATTTTTTTTCAATACTTCAAATCAGCGGGCTTTTAAATAAACATTACTTATTTGTTTTTTTTTTGGTTTTTCTTGTATCTATGCAGGTACAAACGAGTCCAATAAATTTCAATGACACGCGCTAGTCGCTGCATGCTGCGCTCAAACGAAAAACAACCCATCAGTTTGGCTGTCAGACAACATTTAAGTGGCGCCTAGCGTCACAAATGAAATTTGATCAGCAAAATGAGTAGATTACAAGCACAATTTGTACGTGACATTATCTATTTGAGATCAAAGCATGTCATATTTAACACATTTATTTTAACAAAACCATTTTCTCACTGTTTTTTTTTTTAAACTTCGAATCACGGTATTAGTCTATGTTTATGTGTGCACTGGTCTACGACTATTTTGTAAATGGTATCAACTTTTAAATGGCGGCTACATTTTGACAGCCAATAAAAATTTGAAATGCTATACTTACATGTCGTTTACTTTTATTTAGACTGTCTTTTACTAAGAACTAATCCAAATGTGATGTACACTTATTTGTTTTTTGTGCTACAAAATGTATTTGATGCCTCTCAATGTGAATATATTGATCTTTATTCTGTAATATTCGTTTCAGTTTTCAAGTTTTAGTTTTTTTATTGCAATTTATTACAAAAAAAATAGATTTCCGCTGCGCGACATATTATTCATTTCGCTTTATTATTAATTCAAGGTGGTCTAAGAATGATCTCAATAACAGTGATCAGCACCGTTAGAATAATTATCACGGTTACAATTACAATTACCATTAAAATTACCATTACAATTAACTCTTACAATTACCATTGTAATAAAAATAACAAACATAATTACAACTACAATTAAAATTATTATTAAAATTACAATTACAATTACAATTACAATTACAATTACAATTACCATTACAATTACAATTCAATTACAATTCAATTACAATACCGATTACAATTACAACTATGTACAATTAAAATTACATTTAGAATTACAATTGTAAATACAATTCCAATTGCCATTACAATTACAATTACAAATAAAATTCCGATAGCGAAAACAACTACAATTTCAATTACAACTACAATTACAATTACATTTACAATTACAATTACAATTACAATTACAATAACAATTACAATTACAATTACAATTACAATTACAATTACAATTATAATTACAATCACAATTACAATTACCATTACAATTACAATTACAACTATAATTACAATTACAATTATATTTATAAACAATTACAAATATATTTGTAAACAATTACAACTACAATTATCTTCAATTAAAATTGCAATTATTATTACAATTACAATACCAAATACAATTAGAATTACAATTACAATACCAATTACAATTACAATTACAATTACAATTAAAATTACAAATACAATTACAAAAAAATTACAGTTGCAATTACAATTACAATTAGAATTACGATTACAATTACAATTACAATTATAACTACCATTACAATGACAATTACAATGAAAAATACAATTACAATTATAATTACAAATACAATTCCTATTACGATTGTAATTACAATTACAATTTAAATTACAATTATTAATAAATTACTATTTTAATTAAATTTACATTATCAACAAAAAAGATAGTTTTTTCTATAAGATTTTAAATAAAACATGCTCCTAAAAACTTAAGGAGACTACCGGAATATAAAAAAACCAAAAACAAAACGAAATTTTTAAGCTTATGAAGCTACCCGCACATAATCACTTAGTCGCTCATATCTTTCAATTAAAATTTTCAATCAGTAAACGCTAAAAAAAATCAACTAACGCACATTTCCACATTATTTCGCCTGCTAAAAGTATTTTTGTTTATTGCCACACGAATCTCTTGCATCATATTGCACAATAATAAAAGCACACGCTAAAAGTGCATTTGCCACAAGAGCAAAGGAAAGGCGAAAACAACAACAACAACAACAATATATATATAGAAAAACAATAAACGAAATCATTGCAACAATAAAAGCAAGCATGTGGAATGAGAGCAATTGCAACAACAACAAAACCAATCAACACAATTGTACAGGCGTATATACCGACCAGCAAGTGTTTAAGTGCATTAGCACTCAATACTCAGCGGCATAGAGCACAACTGCGGCGGCGCACTTTGGTCATTGCAACACGACGGCAAGTGTACTTTGATCTTGCACCGCCAATAAAAAAAAAAAAACAGCCAAAGGGTATGCTTTGTATAAAATCACGGATGCATTTCTGTATGTATGTACATATGTATGTATGTATGTATGAGGCGGCTTGTTGCTGCTATGGTTATTGTAAAAGGCTATTAGCGTGTCAGCACACATTGCAAGTCGTAGCTGGACAACAGAAATTGTATCTATGTGCGTGCGTATATATGTAGTACATCGATTGGTGATCACTAGATGCCATTGAGATGCTAAAAGCACTAAGAATAATAGTTAGTTGATAGAGAATGGAATCTAGCAAGCAATCGTAAATGGGAGGTGGGGATAAATGGAGCATATGTTAGGTAATAATTTTTCTTTGAGTAACAAATTTTATGTTAAAATATTGTTGGGAAACCCATTGGAAAATTGCTTCAAGGAGAAAATCTACTAACAACTTTAATTTAACGGCACCTAAATATGATTACTTATCTTACGCTTAAATATTTAGATATTCTCGATACAGTTTAGTGCACTGGCAGCCTTTCACTTTTGTTAGTTGTACAAGCTAGTTTAGGATCAAAATATTCATAAACGTTTTTGTCTTCAGTCAATTGTGACTAATTAAGTGTTCGGGACTAGTCCGTAAGCATGTCGAGAGAGTATCGGGCCCCTTTGACCAGTTCGCATTCATTTCGAGAGAAGAAGTCACAATATTCCCGGAACATTTCGAGACTTATTCATGACTTCCCGAACTATTTCTGGCATGGAATCATTGCAAAGTAGGTAAAAACTTGTGCGAAAATAGTTTTAAAATAGTCTTGAACTAGTTTCTACTAATTAAATAAGCTTAAACAAAATTAGTTTTCAACTTAAAATTTCATCAGTAACTGTTACTCACGCTTTAAAATAAGTCTCAATTTTAGGGTGCATAAATTCTTAATGTAAAATTTGAACTATATTTCAAAAAATTATTTATTTTGCAACCATCTGAGGATAATTTATGAATTCTTCTTTAGGATACTTAAAATAAAAAAAATTGACAAGTCTATATTTTTGGTTAAGTATATCTTCACAGAGGACAAGAAAAAGTTATATATTTCAGGGGAAACAAAAGGTTTTCTTTTTATTTTTTGTTTAACGTTATTTATCTAAAGTTTTCGTATGATAATAATGGAAGTGAAATTTTCCGAGGAATAATGTTGGCCTAGAACATTTTAACTCTCTAGCGACCTTCAAAACGTAAATTTTTCGTGAGAAAACTATTGGGTTAAAATGTTCTACGTTGTTATTACTCCTGAAATTTCACTATATGTCATGTCGTCAAACTATATATCTCGCACCGATATGAATTTTAACCCTTTTTCCACTTATTCTAGAAACACTCAATCAACAATTTGTTAATTTTTGTGAACATAACTAATAAATTTGACATGCGAATGCAAAAATGGCTCGATGAGTTTCTTACGATCTGTTTTGGTTGTCGGAGAAAATTTTAAAAATAATATTCAGAAGGAATATTCACTTTATTTCAATAATTTATAATAATACAAAAACATAGTGAAATTGTGAGTATGAAAATTTGATAAAAATGTTTTTACTTAAAGTAATTTTCTCTCTTGTTTGTTGTTTGCCATTTGAAGCCAAACACTTGAACAACGCTTTCGCAATACGCTTGGTTGCTAGAATAGTTGCAGGAAAATTCAAAATTTGGAGATGAGAAGGTGGACAACTTTTGGACACAATTCTACACCCGGAAACCTGGATTTTGCATAGAAGTCCATTTTCGCATTTAATTTTTCCTCCTTACTCATTTCTAGCTTTACCCATTGCGGGCATAGCCGTGACTGTATCTTATGCATTTAAAACAGGAAAAATGCTGATTGGACCATTAGTATATCAAAGTCCTTTCCAAATCAAGGCTGATAACCACCTTCCCCGAAAATTTTAGCACCAAAGCCAGTTTATGGAGCTCATTCATTGACGACGGTCTCGGAACACTTCAGATGCCATCTTTTAGCACCCCAACCACATTCATAAATGCTAAATTATTTAATCGAATATTTTTAATAAATCAGTAATTTAAAACTGGTACAATTAAATATGTGTTTGAATAACCGAAACTTGTTCATACAAAGTGGCATCAGTTTCCAAAAGGTTAAAGACATGACTTAAAGTTTCCCGTTACATTTTAACTGTTGCTAAATTTTGACTCTTTTCTTAGTTGTGAAATATTATTCTCGAACTTGCAAGGAAATTCATTTTTTTTTAATAAATCCGGTATAGAGCTACATATAAAATTAAATTATTCTGCTAAAATTTGTGTGCTTACTTTGTGCCAGCTGATGTCGAAATATCAAAAAAATGGCATTTGAGTTTGACAGCACTTTGCTCGAGTTTACACGGAATCAGCGATAGCAAATTTTTCGTATTCGTAGCGGAGGTTTGCTTTCGTAACTTTTCTACGACGTACTCAGCGGTACTTGTCATTACGTACATATATATGTATATATATATGAAAAATTCTGTTTTGATGTCCTAATAAGCCGCCACAATGCGGTGATCATGTTTTGTAAATATTTAACCAATTTGATTTTTGTTCAATCCTTTTACCAACAACCGCCTCAGAGGCATTTTTTTTTTTTAATTAAAATTTTTTTATTTACCTTCTTGTCTACCAACCATAACGCTGCGCTTCTACAAGCCGCACGCATCTTCTCGAATCGATGTTATTTTTAGCTCGCCCATTGCCGGTTAAATGTGTAAATTCTAACTTCTAATGCTTTGCTTTTATTATTATTACCATCATAATGTGTACGCGTATTTTCTTAGGTCATTTTCTATATTTCTATTTTTTATTGTTTACGTTTTTTTGTTGTTTTTTTTTTCGTTTAGAGTTTTGCCACGCTCTGTCCGTTGTTGTATTAGCAAATAAGTGCATGGAAATTGTTAACAGGCAATCGTCGATTGCTCAGCTGGTTAGCCATATTCTTTGTGTTAGCTGTTTTGATTGTAGTTTTCCTTGTGTTAATGTTAGCTTTTTAAAGGGTAAGAAATGGTAAAAAGCAAGCATATAAATAAATGGTATACACAAGAAAAGTAAATAGAAGAAAAAATGAAAATTTAATTGAGTTAAAAGGATTCGCGGCGTGTTGAAAGGCTCTTTAAAATGAAAAGATTTGTTTGCGTGAAATAGTTTAAAGGGCATACAAAATGCCGCCTTAGCTCTAGAAAAGTAACCAGTGTAAACAAGAAACGTTCTTAATTGTTTGTTAATACAATAGCGAGCAATAAAAGTGCAATCGTATAGGGCTGATAAAGGAGAATCAAGAGTTTTCAGTAAATGCCTGTTGGTATAATGCAGGGAACCCACAGTGGGATTAGTTAGCTAGTTACATTTTAATTAACGAGAAATTACTTTTACTACAAAAAATTATCTTAAATATTTAACAAAAAACACTTCTAGTGAATATTTCATGATGGTAAGTCTAGTAAGTGAATTAATCGAAAAATTATGTGCAAAACTCTGAAAAAATAACAGTTATCGAAAATAAGATGTCAATAAAATATTTATTAATATACTGAAACTCGTATAAATAGCACGCAGAGAAATGTTTGTTTTAAAAGTTATACCAGTATTTACTTTACTGTTAAATTTTTCTGTGAAAGCTAAAACAAATATATAAAAAAATACTGACAAGCATGTTGGAGTAAAAAACCTTTATTATTAATCTATTTTTGCTTTTTTTTAGATAAGGAATAATTTTTTTTTAATGAAAATTATGCTTACTACGATTTTTTAATTTTCATAAGATGCAGTTCTGAAACTCTTTTTCATTTCACTTTATTTATGTTTCTTTTATGAGTTAGCATTTTTAACTTAATTTTATTTTTTTCGATTTTTTTTTCATTTTTTTATTTATTTTTTATTTTTTTTTTTTTAAGTCTTTTATTAATATTTAACTAATGATTATTTTACCTTAATTCCATATCATTATGCTTGTATTTTTCTATTAAACCAATTATTGTATTTTATTAATTTGATTGAGCTCGAGGCCAGTTCTTAAATTTTGTAAAATGATTGAGCTCCAGGTCAGTTTAAAGACGTTTTTTTTTGGAAAAAAGCAACAACAGTTTTTTAAATGGTAGAAGTTATAGTAGTATTTCGGTAATCACCACATTTCCTCATCAGACTTATTTTTATTAAACTTATTAAATTTATTCTTCATAACCACTTCTCCCAGGCTTTGAGCCAACACGCTACATGCTGTGCTACGTTAACCAAGTTGTTATTTTTTCCAAATAAAATATTCAATAAACTGGCCTGGAGCTCAATAAAATTGTCAATTATTAAACATTTATATGGTTATGAAAAATAAATTTAATTAATTTAATAAAAAGAAGTCTGATGAGGAAATGTCGTGATTTCCAAAATAGTACTATAATTTCTACGATTAAAAAAGTGTTGTTCTTTTTTTTACAAAAATCTTCCATAAACTGGCCTTGAGATCAATAAAAATTGTAAAATTAACATTTACTAGGCAACAGAAAAATAAACAAACATTTATAAGGCCAATAAAAATAACAGAAATTTTTGAAAAGGGTTTAATACTAATAAATTTATTTAATTTAATAATATTTTCTGCTGTTTTATTTTAAATTTTATTATATTTCAAACATAACATTTTTTCTATAATTTTGCTCTATTTTATTTATTTATTATTAAAGTTAATTAAATTTATTATATTCGTAAGTTGCATAGTTTCACTTTTCCATTTTGATCTTGTAAAAATAAAATTTAAATAGTATCTAATGTAATTTTTTTATAAGTTTTCATCTAATCAATATATTTTTTTTTTTTTTAATAATGCTCTCTCTTTAAATTTTTTTTTAATCTTACTACGGTTCGTATTTTTATAAAATTATATTTAAAAAGCTTTTGAAAAGACTGCGTGTAAAACAAAAATCGGTTTGATGTAGGCAAGGTAAGGATTGAATAACTCCAAAAAAAGTATCGTAAAGCTTATTACTGTTTATACAAAATTTTTTTTAATATTCACCAGACACCACTGTAAAAAAAAATGTGAGGTAAGCAACAGCAATCGCACGATTTTTGGCACGCATGCGCTATTGTTTTTTTTCCCAAAGATGCGCATGCGTTGGCGTGACGACAATATACGAGTATGTAAGTAAGTATTAAATGAACTTGAGGCAATATCAAGCAAATATATACATACATATATATATATATACTTATTGTAATGCACCTTTAATATGGTCAATTCGATTGTTCCGTTGCATTCATGTTGATCGGCAATTGACCTGCTAAGTTCATCGGCAACAGATCGCCGCGGTGTAAATTGCACCAAGAGTAATAGCAATAGCAACAGCAACACCAACTGCAACAAGCGCAAAGGAAGCAATCGAGTGCACGCATTACATGTGCGCAATGATCTTTGCTGAATGCGCAATATTTTGATTTTGCTTGAAAAAGGTTTTTTTGTACAACAATTTTATTTTTTTTTTTACTTCATTCTTCGAACACATGGGAAGCGATAGCTTTCTTTATTTAATTATTTTTTTTGGTTCTTCTTTGTTTACATACGTATAAAACGTTTGTTTGCTTTGCGGTTTTTATGTGGGCGCGTTTAGGGTCGCCCTCACAAAACAATCACTTGGTCTCGCTGGCCGTCCATCGGGACTTTGGCTCAATTTGGGGCGTCCCTATAATCAGAGCAATTTAATCGACACGAAAACTTTGTTGAACATTACACGAGAGCGTAGTGCGAGTCAGAGTGCATACAAACGTACGCACGTACAATGAGCGTTTAAAAGTACGTTTAAACGAGATCACATGCAATAACCTTAGCTATATACAGAGTATATATAAACCATTAAACTTGTGCATTTATATATCTATATGAAGGTATGTGAATATATTTGCAGGCTGACCTAGAAGAACAAAAAAAAACGTGCGTTTCCTTATTCGAGCTTGTATGCGTTTTTTTTTTCTCTTAACTACTGCAGTTGCTTCTTTTTCCCCAGTTTTTGAGTCTTTCGAAACTCGCTTGAATTTCATTGAGTTTCAGTTGAGTTTTGCTTGGAAACTACTCGTTGTCAGCCTTTTTGTAGATTCCCAGGGTGTTCTGTCGATTTCTGTGTGTTTGCTTAAGATTTCTCTACTCTTTATTGCTGATTCTGGACGATTGTCTTCTTCTTATTTTTATTATTATATTGGTGTTGCGATTTCCAAAGGCGCCTTTTCCTTGCTACAGCTCTGTGCGTGTTCTGCAATTGTTTTCTTTTCATTTAATGGGGGCGTGTTTGAATGTTTAAATTAAGGCAAATATCAAGGGCAGACGATCAAGTTGCCGAAATGGGCGAAAAAAACAAGACACTATGTTACAAATTTTTGTGGGTGAAGAAGGTGAAAACTATTTAATTACTTAAACGCTAAAAATAGCTAATTGCTCGTAGAAAGTAACTAAATATTTTTTTTTTTTTGAAAACGAATATTTTGCAAAAAATAAGAGAAATGTTTTGCTCTTACTCAGAAAAGTAAATAAATTTTACCTTAAAAAACAAATATGGAAACAAAAATATATGTAGTAAACAGATTTGAGGTAACAACTTAGCATATTTTTAGTGCAGTTTATGTTAATTTCCTAAGTATCAGTTTTGTTATAAACGCTTGAAGTCGTTTTCTTAAATATCCTTAGAACCTAAAATATACATTCTTACTAATTCATTTCTTGCTTTTGACAGGTTTCTTATTAAATAAAATATTTTAAATTCAGTTGATTTTATTTTTACATATATATAATATTTTGTCAACTAGTGTTGGTCATCAGCCAAATATTTTATTGCTATTTAAACATTAAAACACATTTTTTAGGGCAGAAATTTGAAGATATGGAAAACTCAACTCTTACTGTAATATTTTAAATTCAGTTGATTTTATTTTTACATATATATAATATTTTGTCAACTAGTGTTGGTCATCAGCCAAATATTTTATTGCTATTTAAACATTAAAACACATTTTTTAGGGCAGAAATTTGAAGATATGGAAAACTCAACTCTTACTGTAATTCAAAGCCCGTTAAATTTTAATTTCTTATCAGCTATTGAGATGAAGTTTGCAGCGCCTATGTAGCTGCACGGAAAGCAAAGGAGTGATGAAGTAAGGTATTGCAGCAATACATTATTATTATTTACTTAAGATAAATTGATTGCACAAAATTGCACTTTTAAAACTTAAATGAGGTGAAAGTTACTGATAGTTAGTAAAGCAAAGCAGACGATAAATTGAAGTTGAATGGGTGGTTTTAGATTGCTGAAAACTGATGGAAATTAATTGTGTGTGAAAACATATGTATACTTTAGCTTAAAATAAGTGGAATTTTCGTTGAAGTAAATTGTTTGATAAGAATTTTCTTTTGCTTAATAAACAAGTAAGAGTGAAGGGATTCAAAAGTTTAGTATTCATTATTTTGAATCGAGGTTCTCTTTTATAGCATTTGGTTTTGCATTATAACTTATTGCCATTTGCGAATGGAAAGTGTTTAAAAGATTTGAAAAGCAAATAGCATATGAGCTATTTAAATTTACAAAGAGCAGCGCAAGTTGATTTGGATTTTCAGTATATATATTTTTTTATAGTGCTCAGCTTTTCTTGCTTTATTATTTTAAAGATTTTGAATTTTTTTAGGATTACCAGTCGAGCAATTTTATAATTTTAATTTTAATTATAATTTTATTTATAATTTTAATGTTAATTATAATTTTAATTTTAATTTTAATTTTAGTTTTAATTTATATTTTAATATAAATTAAAATTTTAATATTAATTTTAATTTTAATATTAATTTTAATTTTAGTTTTAGTTTTAATTTTAATTTTAATTTTAATTTTAATTTTAATTTTAATTTTAATTTTAATTTTAATTTCAATTTTAATTTTAATTCTAATTTTAATTTTAGTTTTAGTTTTAATTTTAATTTTAATTTTAAAAGGTTCCTTTTTTACTTTAAAATGTTATGTGTATATGTGCGAGTGGTCAGAAAAAAGTCGGCTCTAAAGAGTTAGCAGCTTTTTTAAGAGATATCTCGAAGAAAACTTTGTTACAACGAGCCATAAATTTCAAAATGACTTTAACATTTTACAAATATACTTTTTCTTTCATGCAGGTTTCGAAAAAGTCTTGAAGTACGTATCTGGGAGCAAAATTTACACTAACAAAATATTTGAAATACGTGTCTTACACTTCTGTAATTTATAATTTTTTTTTGTCAATTGAAGGCATTTACTTTTAAAATTATATAACACATTATTGAATGTTTAAAATTTAATAGTTTTATTAAAATTATGTTTATTAAAATTCGATTTATTAATAATATATGAATAAATTTACAAATTTTTCCTTTGAATTTAACTTAAATATATTTAAATTATTTATTATTTTAAAACTTTGCATCATATTTGAAATGTATTGTGTTAAAAAGTAATTTTTTTAAATTTGAAAATTTCAGCCTTTGAAATCCTACACTCTTCTCAATAAAGAAAAGTGAATTTAATTTTTAATATTTTGATGTTACAAAGTCCTTATTATTTTGCTAAAAAAATTCACTTAAATTTCAATAAAAAATTATTTTACTCTCCAACTAAGGAAATATATGCGAAAGCTTCAAACTTTATACAAAATTTAAAATAATTCAACAAAACATCAACAAAATGTACTATATTTAACAAAAATATTTAAGTATAGAATGTTTTAAACAAAACTAAAATTATGAAAATCGTATTCTGAAATGGAATGTGCTGCATATTCTGAAACACTTGAAAATATTTATTTTTTAAATGTTTAATCTATGTTGTCTATCTTACGAAATCCCATTTTCAAATTCAAAATTTTTTCAGGCATGTTTAAATGTTTTAAATAAATTCTTCTTCTCATTTAGCCTCTTCCGATTGCCTTCATCCACAGGTTCGTTTCTTAAGTCTTTGGTTTCCTTAACTTCAGCGACGAAATAATTTCTCACACACATTTAAAAAACGTTTTAAAGCGAAAAGGATCTGTGTTATAATATTTCAAACATTTTTGTGCTGTGTAAAATTTATCAGCGTATAATCTGCCAATTTAAATGTTATGTTTTATACTCGCCATATTAGCAGCATGGGGCGAGCGGGGAGGCAAAAACAGGTGCATATGTTCGAACATTTAAAGTAAATACCAATGCTTGCAAATACACAGATAAATATATATATATATATCTTTTCATGCATAAATATTTTTATTTTGTATTTAAATAGCGAAATCGAAAGCAGTCATTGAATTTGCATTGCATTTTATTGACTGCCACATGCCACGAATGCAAGCATGAACGACGCACATGAAAATGCATGCCAACGGTAGCAGAAACATATGTATGTTTGTTTAATAAAAAATGTGTGCGTATATAACAACATTCGTAATTTCTCGCATTAAAGTGCAGAGTCTGAAAAAATAAAAAATAAATTTTTTCATTTATTTAATTTCGCTTTATTGTTTGTGCAATGCTGCTACTCGCTGCTCACTGGAATGCGTGCAACTTGTGGCATTTCTGAGACTTGTTTGCCGCGCACATACAACTCACTCTGAAGCATTGAATTTTACATGACTGCGTAAATGCGTGTACACGTAGGTGCATGTATTTGTACGTCAGTTCGACAAGGCAATTAAATATTTCAAATAATTTTGTATTAAATGCAAATGCTTTACATTTATGTTGCTGCTGCGTCTGTTTTTTTTTTGGTTTGTGATTTGCCTTTTTTTTTTAATTGCGCCTTTGTCTCAATTTATTTCACGCGCTCCTTTTAGCTTTTAAGCTTATTTTCTTTTAAATGCATTTAGCTGGAAATTTAGTTTTGTTTTTTATTTGTTTTTTTTTTTTTTTTTTTTTTTTTTTTTGTTGCTGCTATTAGCATTGCTTGCCGGTTAATGAAGCCATTGCTTTCAACTGACCATGTGTTGGCAATTTGAAATGCGGCTACTGGTGTTTTAGTGTATGCGTTTAATGTTATTTTGAAATTGTGTCGCAGTTGTTGTTGTTGTCTGCGCGGACTCACATAATTAAAATGTCATTTCACACAAATAAGTAATTGATGGAAAATAGTTTTCTTGAATTTTTATCTTGTTTTAATGTTTTTTTCTTTGAATGCCGCTGAGACAATTTAAATTTTTACTGTTCAAAATGTGTATGTGTATTTATAAAGCCTGTCGGAAAGAAGGCAGTCTGAAATATTAACCAATTTTAAAGTAGTTGGATATCAAAATTTTTAAAATCGCATATTGCTTACTAAACTCCAATCGA
This sequence comes from Philophylla caesio, assembly GCA_963971545.1. NCBI lineage: Eukaryota > Metazoa > Arthropoda > Insecta > Diptera > Tephritidae > Philophylla > Philophylla caesio. The sequence continues at coordinate 16,048,695 of OZ020608.1, forward strand.
CGAATGCAAGAAAATCACGAAAGTAATAATTAACTTCAATCTCGATGTGACTCATGTAGGGAATTGAAAAAATTATCGATTTTTATTTTAATCGATGATTTTTTATTTTTATCGATTTTTTATAACCGATTTTATTAATGGTAAACACCGATTTTTAATAAATCGATTATATGAATTTTACATTTTAAATCGATTTTTGTAAAGAATGCCATTAATCTCGATGTGACTCATGTAGGGAAGTGAAAAAATAATCGATTTTTAGTTTAATCGATGATTTTTTATTTTTATCGATTTTTTATAATCGATTTTATTAATGGTAAAAATCGATTTTTAATAAATCGATTATATGAATTTTACTTTTTAAATCGATTTTTGTAAAAAACGCCATCATTGGGATGGATGAGAAAATTTTTATGTTTACTAACGCCCTAATTTCCACAGAAAAATATTGCCTACCCACTGTCATATATGTATGTACATATCTTGCCTGATAAATATTTAATCAGATTTTAATTAATTTGATTTTAATTAATAAAATCCTATAATTATTTTGTTATACTTAGTATTTTAAAAAGATTTTTATTTGAATTAATTGCTCATAATACACTCTCAATTAAATGTCAAATAAGCATTTTCCGTTTAAAAAAATCGAAGTATGTACAAAAATCGATTATATCTTCAAAAATCGATTTTTTACAAATCGATTTATCTTGAAAAGAAAAAAGTCGATTTTCAAATAATCGAAGTTTTCGACTCGAGGTCACATCCCTAGACTCACGGCAAAAGAAAATTGAAAGCTTTTAATATTTTTTCCCCGCTTTTGAATGGTAAGTCAGTGGACAAACATTCTAAAATGCTTCTTTCTTAATGCATATTAGATGCCTTCTTGTTATAAAAACCAAGACCGTAACATAGTTATACGTACGACGATTCAGGCTGTAAAAATACAATATTTTTACAAAGAGTGTATGAAAAAAATCTCAATATTGGTTTATATAAAAAACATGTTAACGTTTAGCTAAGTTTCTTTAGAACAAATGAACTGAATTCACTTTATTTAAAACAAAAAAGATAAAAATAAGTTTTATATAGAATAATATTTTTAAATAGTTGGAAAAGGTGGTTATAAATAAAAGATGCTCGAAATAACTTAATTTTAAAATAGTTGGAAACAAATACATTTTATTGACATAGGAAAAAAAGGCATTTGATGTATTTTCTTTCAAATAAATTTGGAAGTGATTGTCATCAAATGCAGAGACGAGAGTAATAGACTTGCTCCAAGAACATCGCCATGTAAATTAAGTAAGTTGATTAAAAGAAAATAAAAAGAACTTAAACCACTTCTAGTTGGAAAAAAAATTACTTTTTAAATTACGATTAAAGTACTTTGATTTTCCACAGTGTATGTTTGTGACACAGAGTAAATAGTTTTGTTGCATTATAGAAAGATAAAATTGCAGGTGCTGAAATTGGATTATATTGGTTAAGATGAACAAAGAAAGTGTATTGGTTCTCAAGCGAAAAACAATGAATGGAATAACAATTCAAAAAGAGTTTAAAAAATTTGACACCCTGAACCAAATTTCCCTTCATTAAAGAATCAATTTAAATAAATTATATTAAATAAAATGCTAGTATTTTTAATTTCTATTTAATATTAATGAAGACCATGCAACTATACAACTTAAACTTATATTTATTAGTTCGCATCAATCTTCAAATGGCCTTGATAACAACATTTGTCACATTTGGTGTACAAGCTGACCTTCCTCTGCCGAAGACACCAATTTATTTATTTATTTTATTATAGAAAAGCGTGTGATGCGTCATCGTGTTGTTGTTTGCACGTTGCACATATTAGCAAAAACGTGCCAAAGTGCTAAAGTGTAATGCTACGCTGCTAGAGATATACTACTTTATATTCCACAACTTGCCACAATATTTACACAAATGTCAATGCAGCACAGCAACATCCTCAACACAGTGTCAAGAATAAAACAGAACAAAAAAATACAAATCATTGAAAATAGCAGCCAAAGACAACTCGTGCAATCGTGTTGAACACGCAGTGCGCTTCTTGTTGTTATTATTGCTCTGGTTACCTTCATTCAACGCTGGTAATGGATCAACAAAGAGGCATGCACACACACACACATGCACCCGCACCTAGTGAATGCCAAGCCATGGCCAGATGATTTTCAGTGCCGCCAAGTGCAGCAATCGAAAGCAATTCTCGATTTTATTTTGCAGCAGAAGAACAGCGCGCGAAGAGTTGCTAAAGGGAATGTATTTGCGCGCAGTGGAGTGTAGACGAAAAAAAAATTGCAGTTGACATCGAAAAAAAGTCAATGTTGCACGAGCAATCAGTGTCGCTGCTGTGGCACAACAACTAAGGCTAAGTGCAAAAAAGGCAAAACTAGCGCAACTCACCTACTTAAGGCCTACACATATGAAGACACACACAAACGCGCACGCACAAACACATAGCAACAAATCAATGTATTGGCAGTTGTTGTTTTTGTTATTATTGTTAGTGTTTAGTGTGCTTTATTTATCACAGTTTTAAATGTTGTTGGCATTAAACGACATTGACAGTGACACCAGCAGCAGCAGCGGCAGCTCTTCGGCGCGGCAATGTAGTGCAAGAGCAGGCAAAGAAGCAAGCGTTGCACGTTGCAAGGAACGATGTGCTTGAGTTTTTTTTTGTTTTTGCTTAGTAGCAGACCATGAGTATCTATTGTGGGTTTTGGGGTGCCAGCATGCATCCTTGGCCAGGGCGAGCATGTAAGTTACACTTTACAGCGCTTTTCTTCAGTGTGTGTGCACTTTTTTTTTGTTCAATGTTTGCTGCTATTCTATCACAAGGTTGTGTGCTTCTGAGGTAGCTTTATTTGTCAACAGCTTTGTATGTGCTTCGTGTAAGTGAGTGAGAGAAAAAAAAACTATAACATAAATGTGTGATTTGGTGACTGGGAAGAGTAAATTTTTTTTTGTTTTTTTTTGCCATCATGAGAAGGCGTGAGAATTTATTTTAGTGCACAAAGTTGAAGGTGAAAGTGAAAGTGGCCTGTAATGAATTAGTTTTCACAGAGGATCGAAATGAGGTCTTTGTATAAAAACAAAAACAATAGATTGGCTTGAAATTGTACAGATTTGCAAAAACTGCCATTTTTATATACACGTAAACATATTGTTAATCACAAAGTGAAAATTGAATTTTCTTTTATTAAAATTCAGTTATTGCTTAATTTAAATGCAGAAATATTTAAAGCATTTTTTATATGGATGATATTTAAAAATAATAATATCCCTAATTTGTTACTAATGTGTAAAGATTTTTTTTAGGAAAGTATACAACCGCAATATGTGAAGTATTTTGAAATGGATTTTGATAAATGTTTAATAAAGGTAGTACATGACAACCGCATAATAGCAAGTTTTGATTAATTTTTTATTTTGTATTTAAGTTAAATAGCGGCAGATCAGTTGCTCTTTTTTGTAATAGGTTGGTTTAAGGAAAATAAATAAACACAACATCCAACTCGGCTAGCGTGGCACAATATGTAGCGTATTGGCTCTGCAACTCCGAGCTCCCGGGTTCAAAGCCTGGGAGAAGTGGTTATGAAAAATAAATTTAATAAAAAAAAGAAGTCTGATGAGGAAATGTGGTGATTTCCGAAATAGTACTAAAACTTCTACCATTAAAAACTGTTGTTGTTTTTTTCACAAAAAATGTTTCATAAACTGGTAAATAATAAATAAACTGAACTGCTTTTAAACTTCGATCAAAGAAAATGAAGAATATTTTTGGGTGAGCAATTAAGTAGGCAAATAAGTTTCATTATAAATATTTTAAACCAAAATAGCTATAAATGTCCGTTTTCCTTTTACAAGTATTTAGCTGATGCATATTCGTAATTTGTGCATATAAACAAAAATGTTGAAAATGCTCTTAATGGAAGGAATTGTGGAAGGTCATCAATAAAATATTTAACAAAAATCGACGGCAATTTTTAGCTTCTAACTGTCATACTTAAAGTGTAAGGGCTTTAAAACTGCATAGATTTTAAAATATTTTTGAAAAAAAAATTTTTTTTTAAAGTTATTTTTGAATTTCTCTTTAATTTTCTGCAAAGTTTGAAGTTATAGTTTCTTTATGCAAGTTCTCAGTTTTTAATTAAAATGAATAAGTCGAACAATATTTTTATTAAGAATAGTTTGCTAAGCTGTTAAAAAATATTGTTGAATAAATAGCCATACTTGCAGTTGTTAGCGATACAAAGTTTTTTTTTTTAATGTGGAGAAAATGGAAATTTCTGACCGTTTTAATGAAGATGCAAGTTTTAATGCAGTTTAGTTGTTTTAACAACATGCTTTCATACCATAAGCTTTATACTTTATTTACTGTGCCTTGTTTTCAAAATCTAGTAAGAAAATCATAAAAATATCGAGCAATATAATGAAACTAATTATTAAACAATGTTTCCTTAAATTTAAAATTAAAATGTCGAAAATATATAAATGTTTTCATCAAAATATTAATTAAAATTTTTTTTTTAGAATTTGTGATATGCAGGTATCAATTTTAGAACAACAAAGTGCAAGTGGCTACGAATTACCACTGATTTTTAATAATTTTCTTTACGGACATTCTTTCGTACATCTTTCCTTTTTAACAAATAAAACACGGGTTTGCGTTGTATAGATGGAACGTTTTTTTTTTTCGGAACTAAATGATACAAAATTATATAAAACTCTTCCAGCTTAAACTCTGTGAGAAGGAAGAAGCAAAATAAGCAAGAGCTCAGTGATTTACTATTGATTTTTTTGTCCGCTATTTATACAATTAATGGGCACAAAAAGGGTTTATTAAGAGACTAAATTAATTGAATAATCCGTCGCCTTCTTGGATATTGAATAAGCTAAATATTAAGCCTACTTAAGATTTATTCAAAGGGCTAAATATGTATTTTTATGATCAATTTTTTTCGTTGGTTTCTTATAAAAACATAGTTAAAAATACAATAAAATCTTTTGGCAAAATTCATTCGATCTTCGAATTTTCGTAAGGTTTTTAAATTTGTTTTTATTTAGAGTTCTTTTTACGCGAAATTATTGGCACTGCGTTTTATGAATTTTTATGTGTGAGGGTTCTTTCATTATTATATAAACTGTGTTTTAACTTGTGCTCCTAAGAAGAGAGATCATTAGCATATACAAATTTTGTATGTATGTTTTTGAGTATATTTTTTTGTTTTTGTTGGAATCAGATTCGTCTGTTAAGCGAGAGCAAGTGTTTGGATAGTCCTTCTGAGATTGAAGGTAACATGAATTTTGCCCATCTGCAACCTCTCAACGCCTCCCAGTCATTGCTGAGCGAATTATACAGCCAGTTTCTGATGGTGGAATCGATGGCCAAAGGTGGGAGTGCTATAGCTGGCTGCGGGCCAAGGAACACCTGATGCGAGCAAATTCTGCCCAAGTGGTCAGATGTCCCATTACCAGGTATTCCCGAGTGACCAGGCACCCAGAGTAAAGCAAGTTCATTATGTTTACCAACATAGTTCAGTCGGGAGTTGCATTGTCGAACTAGTTTAGAAATAGTTAGAGGGCTGGCCAATGCCTTGAGTGCAGCTTGGATGTCACTGCAGATACGTATACTCCTCCCCCTCCACATATTTTCCACCACGTAGTTCATGGCCTTGATAATTGCAAATACTTCGGTCTGGAAGACCGAGGCATATTCCCCAAGAGAAAAGTAAAGCTTATTCCCATTATCTTCTATAAAAATTCCAGATCCTGACCCAGAGTCAATTTTGGAGCCATCAGTAAAGACTCGACAACCTGTAAGACCGGGCTCAGTGTTGGTATTGAACTGGGAACTCAACGTTATATAGTCACATCAGCAAAGGAAAGTGTCATTGAAAAGTGTCCATAACTCTGCCGCCAGCAATTTCCGCCTCGCCCCACTCCGTTTTATACCAAAATCCGTTTCTTTGAAGACTGCAGGTGGCCTTTAAGGCCTCACTACGGATACCCTTTTGTGATAGACCCCACGTTTTGCCGAAAAACCGTTTACACTGCCAAAAGGCTGCCAATGCTTTAGAGGTCTTGTGCTCAACGTGAAATTTCCACGACAGTTTTGCATTCAGAATTATGTACTCCTAGTTACTTCACTTCGGGCGAAGTCTGAATTATGACTCCCGCAAGTGTGAGGGGAATAAGGCCATACAACCTTCTCCGCAGTGAAGAGCACAACACTAGTTTTGGTGGGGTTTACGGATAGTATATTCAGTATTGTCTGCGCTTTCCGGCAAACAGACGACAGAGATGAGCCCGTGACTAGACAGGCCACATCGTCCGCATAGGCCTGAGCGTTGATATTCGAGTCATCAAGAGTGACAAGAAGTATAGAATCATCAAGCAGCCAAATTTAAAGACAGCGATATAAAATGTTGATTGCCAAAAATTTTCAAAAGTTCTCTACTCTCAATTTCTGCCACATACCACACACAACGTTTTCAACCGCATTATTAATTAGCACCATAAGATTGTAAGTGATTTATCAGCTAGCGAGCATCTTGTCGCAAATTTCCAAAAACACTTGTAAGGACAGCGGGACGTTGTAAGTGCGGCAAGGTGCGAGAAAAGAAGATAAGTAAACCCTAAAAACACATAAAATGAGCGCTATTTCAGCACCTAGGAATTTGTAGTTGCGCACATTTTTTTTTGTTGATGTCTTTTCCCTTTTTTGCTATGATTCATTTATCTTTTTACTGCACACACAAAGTCCAGCTGCCCAATGGTCTAACAAATATTTGTCCTTTTTGCGTGGTTAACCAGCAATCAAGAGTGAGTGGACATTTGTGAGTTTGGTGATCGTCTGGTTTTTAGTTTCTCGTTCTTATTTTTTTTTTTATTTTTTATTTTTAGTCCAATGCTGATGCTTATCGCGTATCGCCGCCGCTGTGTTGCTGGCGACACACACTCTCATTGCTGCTACATTTAATGATTGTTGACGGTAGATCTGCTGGGTGCTTGCTTGTGGTCTGCTCTTTTACTTTACTTTTATTTTATTTATTTGTTACCCTTATTATTTTGAAATGAAATTAGATTTACAGATGTTTTGTCTCACCGTTCTGGGCGCATTTGTAGGTAATCGCTGGACAACAAAAAAAAAATAAAAATACACAAAGCAATTGTGGTAGTTGAGCATGGAAGTACAAGTGATTTAGTTAATTTGATAAGTCGTTGGTTTATAACAAACTGACAAAGCAACAACAAAAAAAAATGGTTATAGTTCATGACTCTTTCGCCAGTCGCACCGCAGTTATTAAAACCATAAAATTTTGTGAAAAAAAAAATATTAAAGGGCAACTAATTTAAAGGCGAGGAATTTAAAGGCTACAGCTGATAGTGAATAATTACGAGCACGCTGTAAAGGTACGGAAAGTCAGTGATATCTTTAAGTTTACATATGTTTCAGACGCTCAACATACATAAATACATATCCACATACAAGCCAGCTTGTTGCGCTGCAGGATACTTGCATTTGTATAAATATTTTCAAATTAACTGCTGCTGATTTTACTATGAAGGCGACCTTTTCACTTAATGCGGCTGCTGTTGATGCTGCCCCAACAAAAAGATACTTTTTTCTTCACTTCACTTTTCATGCTTGCATGAGTGTGCGTGCGTGTGTGTGTGTGGCGACTTGCTTATCTTGTCAAAGACACCTTGCTGTCAAATTTAGTGATATATAAAATAGCTCATTAAATTAGGCTAATAAGCCTTGTCACACTGCTTCTACTCTACTCATTTACCTGTTCGACTAAATTGTTCGACCGCTGAAGGGTTCATTCTCATGTTACTCTCTGTGCGGCTGGCTGTAGTGTCTCATAATTTTATTTCTTTCTATTTTTTATTTATGTTTCTTTTTTGAGGACAGATTTTTTCTGTCTCGCTTATTGTTAATTACAATCAAACTAAAATGTTTCTAAGAAATAATCAAGTACTTATGTGGTGGCGCTGTAAATTTTGTTATGCAGACGCCTCTTTCGTCGTAGGTGGTGTAGATGTTGTAGGCTTATTTATATAAATTTTTTTTACTTTACATGCTTGATATTTGATATCGCTTGCAATGACCTGCTAGATACATTTATAGCGATATGTGGTTTAAAATATTGATAAATAATGAGTTAAATCAAGATATGAAAATGATAGGCAGTTCGGAGAAAAACCATAAAAATATATAACTAACAGACCACTTGAAATTAATATGTTCGATTAGAGTTTTCTTTTTTTAGTTACAGCTAACATCGGCCTGAAGTTAAAATTATGCAAGTAATTATGATTATGCCTATAAAATTTACGTTAGTTAATACAAGTAGGTGAACAGCAAATGTGCAGGCGTATTTTGTAATCTCTGGATTTTCTTATCTGCTATTTTCAATTTATTATTATTTTTGATGATCGCCGATTATTTCATAATGCCTCTGCAAGGTCAATTGGCTTGACGAGATGCGTGGACAAAGCCGATTCGCAAACTAGAATGAGGAGAAGTTTTTGGACGGGCCTTAATCTGCTTGAAAAGGATTAGACAAAATGCTTTCTACATCAGCACAATTTTGAGGGGCTAAAAAATTAAATTGTATAACACTACAGTGATCAAATCAAGCTCACGGTTGTCGGAACCAGATGAACGTGAGAAGCTATCAAGCTCCTAAAAATACAATAGACTTATAAGCCAAAAAATAAAGCCCCAAAAAACCGTAATTAACAAAAAAAAACCGAAGGGAGACGGAAAATTCAAAAAGATTTATAAAAAGCGAAGAGGATAAGCATAATTCAAAACACTTGATATTTGAATGCAGAGGCTTCCTTTTTTTGAATTGTCTCAAGCTACTCTCGGAAGCACTTTCAAAGATATCACAGCAAGCAACGCACAATTTTGCCAACAGTCATAGAAGAATACGTACAAAACACCGAAGATTGCTTAGCTCGGGCTTAAGGACATCAAATGGAATGTGTTAGTGGATGATGCCTTTCTAGGTCAACCAAAAGGTTGCATATCCACAAGTGTGATGGATTCGATAGACAACTAAATCGGCAGAAGAGTGTCAGAGAGAGATATAATATGGAAGCGGACGGTTGTGCCGCCGATTAGTTATCTCTTGGAAGCATTGCAAGTATTCGACCGGTTATTCCCCTATTAGAGGATTTTCATGGAAAATCCTTTTTAACAATGTCCATATTCCTTGGCCTTTTGTGGTGTCCTTTTCAGACTACGTATGACCCTTATGAACGGGAAAGTTAAAACGGAAGCTTAATATGGCTTGCAGAAGTAGTACCAAAATTTGAGGCCATGAAGAGTCCTATAAAGTGTACGAAAAGAAGATACCATATATATCTAGTGTGCACCTTAACAGTCCACCTGACAAGGATCGCTTATTTCCTATCGATTTGCTTGATTGCTTAGGAGGAGTAAAATAAATCTCTGCTCAAAATTTGGTCTTGGCCTTATGCTTTGTGACGACTAGGGCAGTCAATTTTGGTCATTTCGTTGATCTCGGGATTTTCAAAATCTGAAAACGAAATCCCGGGACAATCCCAGCATTCCAAATTTCATGAAGTTTTGATTCGTAATTTTTAATTTGTCAAAAAATGTAACACATCTGTGATAGTTGTTATGGAAGTCTACACAATAACATTAATATAACATAGAAGAACGATTTGTTGTAAATCTTGTATGTATGTATTTATTGGTCTTTTCAAGAAGAAAAAGGAAAGAAACGTAAAATTTGACACACATACAAAATAATGTATACTTTAAGTGCAAATATACATTTATACTCGTATTTGGTATAGAAGCAAATGCAGCTACATAATGAACAATAATTTTTAATCACTGTTTGAGACCAATATTATATATTAATACATATATTCAGTAAAAAAAGAAATACATCAAGTAAACATTAAATACATCTCCAATTCCATTTTGAGCGAGGCAGAATTATATCTTATTTTAATCAAAATGCAATCTCAAAGAAATAAAAGCCTTAAGTGTGTTATCCTCCAACCTAGACCTAAATTTGTTGCATTTAATATTTGCAGCAGAGAAGCGCTGTTAAATGCTCTGTAGGGCATATTCTCTAACGTCTCATTACAAAATATATCTATCTTTTACCAAGCCTTCTGATAAATTGTATGCCTTTCGATTATTGGACAATTGCAAGCTGGTCGTTAAAACTTGACACAATTTATCTTTGAGACTTTCTGCCTTATCCACTTCAAGCACCTCGTCAGGCTCATTTTCTACTCGAATGGGATATTCTTCAGCTCATTTATAATAGCAATGGCAAAACAAAGACTTGTTTTGTGTTTATTTGTTTTATTCGATCGGCTCTTTTTATTTTAAATCATTTGAGGTTTATTTTTGTTTAAAAAAATGTAAATTGAAAATTAAAAAAAAATAAATGGCTATTACATTCACTGTTTTTTGCAATTCCGGAATTTAAATATACTGATCCCGGGATATTCGGGAGTTGCAAAAGGCTGGGCTCCTGGAATTTCGGGATCCAGGGATTGACATGTCTAGTGACGACGTAGATATGTATGGCCACAAAGAAAAACACATAGAAATAGTCCCTGTAAATCGGAAAAATTTTACGTTTGTGAAATTTGGTTTCTATATTGCAATCAAATTAGCTTAATTAAAAAGATAATTTAGAAGAGGTCGTCATAATGTAGAAGAGAAAAAAAATGTTTAATTCCAAAAACAGCTAGCCAGACAACAGACGTGTCGAATGAAGGACATACAGAAAAACCAGAGAATACTTGCGCTGATAAATATTTTTGGCTCTGTTAGTCATTTTCATGACAAGTAGGAATTTTACTTTTCATTCATATTGGTATTCGAAAGCATCTAACGTATAAAACTTGAGTGGGTAAAGAGGATCATGAGTGATTAAATTCTATTCAGGCAAAGAAGTGCGTCTTTTTTTTTTTTGATGAATTTTACCGGAAACGCCAAATGGTGCAGCATCAAAAAAAGTTGAAAACTTTCTGCTTTTTGTCAACAGTAGAAAAACGGGAAGGTGTCATACGACCAATATCGATATTTGATTGTCAATAGTTCGTAAAGATTTTTTTGGTATTGAACCATTGCAAATTCATAAACCCAAAAAACATAAAAGTGCAATTTGAACTGCAAATTATGTTTTTAAAAGAATTATTTAAATTTTTTGTAATATAAAGTTTTAAAGCTCGTTCAATTCTATTAAGATAAAATATAAGTTTGTGCGTTCGAAAAGTTACCGTTAATTTTTGACGATTCTTGTTTGTCGAGGCTTTTGCATTGAAAATAGATTTTAATTATACATTAAATATATTGCCACAAATCAGTCGGAAGCTTGGAGCATTTGAAACTTCCAAGCTTATAAGCAATTTTTTTTTAATTACGTTTTTCATGCCATCCTGGCCGCTGTGGTCGCATAGGTAGCGGTGCGTGCTATTACTCAATATGCCGCTGGGTTCGAGGTTCTAATCTCAGCCAGGGCAAGTAAAATATATGTAAAACATAGAAAAGTTTTTTTCTAATAGCGGTCATCCCTCGCATTGACAGGCAACGACAAACTTTCGAGGGTATTTCTGCCATGAAAAGGCTTCTCATAAAATACATCTGCCTTTCGGGGTCGGCACTAAACTGTAGGTCCCACTAATTGTGTAAGAATAGAAAGACGCACACTACAAATGGTAGAAGAAGCCCGGCCAAACACTGAGCTATATAGTGTAAGCGCCAATTTATTATTATAATGCCTTCCTGGTTATCAGTTTACCTGTTTATGTGATTATAATATTTTTCGATTTCAAATAAGTACACACATTTTTTTCTTGATTTTTAATTTGTTGTTCGAAACTGAAAAAAAATGTATAACCAAATAATAAGGACTTGAGCAACCTTATTGAATAAATCACTTTAACTTCAAAAACAAATTTCAGATTAAAGTTTCAACCGTCTATTTAAAAAAAAAAAATAAATTTTGAAAATTTTTTGCAATATAAAAAAATTTGTATTTTTAATTTTCATGTAATTTCTGGCGCTTGTATTTAAAATAATAGATAATTACAAACATTTGAAACAAAAATTACTTAAATCGGTTTAGATTTGTCGAAGTTATGCATGTTTCAAAAATAAAATTCGTGAAAAGAACGAGAAAACTTGATTTTTACGAAAAAATGAAATTGCAAAAGATTCACAAAAAATTTTTTTTTTGCCCACAAAAAAAAATAAATACTCGTCTTCTGAAATTGAGCCAAAAACAGCATATTATAGTTTCGTTAAAATCTAAAATCATGACCCGAAAAGAGCGGACGTTTTGAAATGGATAGGGCCAACTTTGGTTGAAGTTATGCCAAATTTCCAGTATCTTAAGTGCTATTAAAAAATATAAAATCCCTTTTCATCAAACTTAAGTTATTGCAATTGACAACAAAGTCACAATGAGTCACAACTAAATATTTGATTTACTTAGGAATTTATTAATTACATATTTCTATTTAATTTATTCATTGAAAAAAATATCACGCTATTTTTATAAGCACCCGAATTCCTATGAAATTGCAACAATTAGCGCTTACTCCAAATATGATTTCCCATAAAGTGTAAATCTCGCGACGGAAATAGTTTCGATAACTCACGTTCGAATTATTCATACTAAGTTTATGTATCAATATAATGTAAAACATATCTACTCTTACACATGTATGTATGTAGGTGAGTGGCGATTTGTATGGGTATTTTTTGCACGCGTCAAATTTTAAAAATGTACAGAATAAATACACGAAGCACCTGTGAGCCACAGTGATACCACACAATTCTGTGAAATATTAATAAATTAATTTATTTAAATACATTTGCTATTTGATGTGCTACTCTTTGTAAAACTGTATGAGTGTATGCGTATGTGTGTGTGTGCGTGTGTGCCACAAAACGCACGCGAACACTTTGGCGCAGGGGATTTCCTTATTACTTATGCTTACTATGCACACAAATTTGTTGTTGATTTTTATTTAATTTCTTACTGTTTGCATTTCCTTCTTCTGGTTCATTTTTCTTTTTTGTCTAATTCATTATTTTTTAAGTTTAGCAACAACCCAAGAAGAAGTTGGTAGAATTTGTGGGGCGTGTGTGAAACGTGTTGCAATTTAGTCTTTTCCTCCCTACCCACCACAATGATGAAGTTGCACTGCAGCAGCACCAGCAGCACCAGCAGCAGCAATGAATTGACACAGGCGTATTTAAAGTAAGCTCTATTATCAGTATTGTTGTTGTTTATTTATTATTGTTATTGCATATTGTGCGTAATTTCCATAATAATTCAATGGTTCACGTCCAATGGCCCAGCCGTGCCCAAGTGCCACTCAGTCGATTCGTCGATTTGTCGCAATGTCGGAGTGTTTGACTTGACTTGCTCGCGTCACAAAAGCGCAGTTGGTGTGTATAGCAATTGCAGAGCGCTGAAAATGGTTTGGTTGAGTGGGTGTGTTACATTTTGAGTTGCAAGTATTTTTTACAATTTTTTTTCAATTAAATTTATAATTTTTTGCGCCACCAGGCGCTCTGTTTAAGCAACCAATTTGCAAGCGCAAATCGTCTGATGTGTTATTATTTTTGTTTTTTTTTCTGGATTTTGGCTCGTTAGTAGATACAAAGGTTCGTTTCAATTTAAAAAAAATATTGTTTTTATAAAAAGTGTAAAATCTGAAATTTTATGAAAATCAGTAATCAAAAAATTCATTGCCAGTAGCAATAATTTTTTATTAATTTCGTAATTTCAAATGGAAACTTTCACAAAAATTTTAATTGCTATAAATTTATTTTTTATAAGCTTTTTTATAATTTAAATAAAACAATATTTTACTTAGAGATTCACTTTATAAGGTAAATTTCTCAACATAATTTCATTAAGAAATCACAGAGTACATTTTGACCTAATTAAATCAATTTTGAATTAGCATAAGTAAAATAGCACTAATTTAACCTTTTGCGGCATATCAATTTTTTGAAAATAATTGTACTTATCACGAGTACTCATTTTCCATTATGTTAAACCATGCAAAATATTCAATATTAAAAAAAAATAATTATTATTTTATTATCAACTTTCAAATGCACTTTAATAAAATAAGCAAAAGTTTAGAAAACTTCCAAAGGGAAACATATTGATGTCTATCCAGTTATTTTAGTTTCTAATCGCTTTTTTTTATTTTTTAATTGATTCATTTTTCATAAGTTTGTTAAAATATACTTTAAAAAATTTTAAGTTTTCAAAAATATGTTTTTTTTTATATAGCAAAAAAGTGGTTTAGCTTACCTAGCGTTGTCCAGGACATAAAATCTAATGCTACAGGTTTTTAAGTTTACCCAAAAGGATACCGCAAAAAAAAATCTTTTCAAAATTCCACAAAAAATTTACGTAGGGTGATTCGGGTTAAAAAAGAAATTAAATGTCTGCATTAATCAAAATTCATTATGAAATTTTATCTGTATCTATTTCTACCCATTAACTAGCTGATGAAACTTTTCGCTGCGCTAGCAAACCATCATCTTCAAAAGCACTTTCGGCAAGACATCCAAAAACTCCAAAATGGTCTTCGTACAATTCAACAGCATCTTTCTCTAAATTTTTTTAGCAATTTCGCTTTGGGTTTTTAATTTTCTTAAGGCATATTTCATTCGAAATTCAAGGAGATATCTTTGTGAATGGTATTTACTCAAAAAGTATTTGACAATAAATTTAATTGAATGAAAAGTAGATAACTTTCAGTAAATATCAATCCAGAACTTATTGATTGACAAACAATTAATAGATTTTTTTTGTAATTTCATAAAATCTTCTGGAAAATAAATATGTATTCTTTGCAGATTGTCTTCAAGTCGAAAATAATTCAAAAAATTACTTTGTAATTAAATTTTTTTATTATAAACTATTTAATTAGTTGCAGTCTTGCGGATTTTTCAAGCTAATTTATAATCATTACGTTCATGGGTAACCAAAATTTTTTTTGCTATACTCAAATCTTAGTAAACATGTTTTGCTATCTATTTTAGACAAATATTAATAAAAAAAGTCATCACTGTAATATCTTAAAAGAGAATTTCTGTGAAAAGGTATTTTTGCATTTGTGTATTTATTTATAATAAAGTCATATTTATATACATTGATCAATTAATATGCGCGCTTGCGTTTACTGACATGTGCTTTATTCGTATCGTTAGCTCTAATTTCTTAGAAGTATGCTTTATAGGTACATATATGTATGTATATCAAAACACGCACAATGCTACCTAAGTATAAAACAAAAAAAAATCCATATTAGTTCATATGTATGCTTCAACAGTTGCTTAGAATTTTGCGCAAGCGAAACCACTCGCAGTGGTAACATTCTGCATTTTATAAGCAAAATACTTTGAATAAAACCAAAACAGACTCAATACATTTTTGAAAAAATACGCCGACTGCCAAATGCTTTTTTGCAATTATTTTCGTTTTGTAAATTTTTACTAGTTTTTTAACATTTTTCAATTGTTTTGTTTGAGCTCGAGCTCGCGCTTAAATCATTTTAATGAATTATAAAGTTCGAACTCGTGCTAAAGGCGTGTCGCCTGCGTTCGGTGCCTCGAGTGCCATAAACAGCGTGAAGGAATTACACAAAAAGAGTGTGCTATAAATATTTCTACACATAAACAAATTAAGTAAGCATATTGGCACAAACAAATACATATACGACTAAGCGTAGATATAGCAGTTATAAATAGGCCTATACGAAAGAGTTAGAGGGACGGTGAATTGATCTGTGCCTTTAAAATAGTCAATTGGTTGCGTGCGTGTCCGCTTGCTTTACAAAAATTGTCTTGTGCCAAAACCAAGTAAAACTTAATTAATTTACATTTGTTCTACAACAAACGCTTACAAAGGCGCACACAAGCGCTAACATTAATAGCGAATAATTACAACAACTACAAGTTTTAATTTACACACGCACAGAGTGTTGCGACATGCAAAAAAAACAGAGAAGGGAAAAACACAAGAAATAGCAAATCAAATAATAAAAAAAGTTATAAATAAATGACAATGTGCCGTTATGCCATTTCTGGGGCGGGGTATAGGCGCGTGAGTTCGTCGCTTAAGTCTTTTGTATGTAAGTAGGCTTGATTTTATTGTCTCTAATTTTGTTCGCATTCGTATAGCAAACATGATCTATAACTGGCGAGTGGGTGCTCAAAGCAGTGCAAGCGTTAATTGTCAGCGTCGGCTCAAGGTTTACATCGGGCGCTTGAGGCAGGGGCCTCTAATTTGGGTTACTTCTGTAGAAAAATACTCTTTCTTGAAGCAGTTTGTGGAAAGGATCGCACTGGGCAACGTTCTGTATATTCAAACGAAAAAAAAAATGCTTTTAGTATATTAATAGCGCAAGGCATTCTCGCAGTAAGAGCTAGATAATTTCAGTCGCCTTTTAATGAAAAAAAAAACATATAACAATTCGCACAACCGTTTTTAATTCCGATATAAGGAAAGAGACTCGCGATTTTTTCACGTTCCTTTAAAGCCGCATGAGCTTTACTGTGTTCTGTACAAAGATACATCCTCTTTTGCTTGTTTTAATTTAACAGTTTGTTTAGACTGGCCTTAGAGAAGGCGAGTAGTATACTTAATTACCTCCAGACAGGTCAAAGTCAGCCTATTTGAAGTTAAAAATTATTTTGAAGAAATATCAACCGCCACAAAAACGTAATTTTAGAACAAAAACAAAAAAAAAACAATATTTTTAAACACGTTTTTTAAGCATGTACATATATATGTATTGTAAAGCAAAATATTTTTATTTTTATTTTTATAAATCTTATTTCTATCGATACGACAAGGACCTAACTGACTTCTTATGAAATCTGAGTTATATTTGAATAATTTTCAGCCATGTATCAAAGTATAGGCGAGATTATGTCACTTATAAACAACAAATGTAATTTTACAATAAAGCTGACAACGATTTAAAAACATTTGAAGCATTTAAATTTCTTTAAATACATTAAATGCGCATAATAATAATTTCTTAAACAGTTTTTTATTTTTCAAAAAAAATTGGTTTCTGTTTAATTTTTTCTAAAAAAAAATAGATTTAAAATTTCAGAATTCGTTGGTAAACTTATAGATTTATAACTAGTGATGGCTCCTAAGTTATCGTAATTTTCTTTCTCAGTATCACTATTTTCATGGTCAGGCACGACCCCCGAAACTGCGCTCAGAATCCTAATACACGCTTAACTTTCTAAAAAAATGTACGTCTTAAAATACCAATAATTGAAAATTTTATTAAGCTCAAGGCCAGTTTACAGAAGATTTTTTTTATTTGGAAAAGCATAATAACTTTTTATTCTTGAGTAGTTAGTTCATCAGTTTCTTGATGGCTGCCGCTTCTGCTTGAAAAGCGGTGTAGAAAACCGTATGTTCGAACTCAGTGGTGATGAAGAGCGGTCAATAGATGATCCGTCAATAATATTTAACAAGTTTTAAAAATATATTAATTCTATAGAAGGATAGATAATCAATTGAATAAAAAGCACCCGCTTATTTTCTTTTTTTGTATAATACCGCTGGATAGCTTTAATTCAATATTTACCGAGCTGTATTTGAATTTTACAATCAAAATATATAAAAAATCAATCTTCAAAAATCAAAAGTAGATAATCTTTAAGCAAGTTATAAAAATATATTAATTCTGTTCTGCAAGTCTGCAAAAAAAAAATATTTGAGCGCTGTTTTGGTTTTTTTGTGTAAATCTTATGTTTTTGTGTGTGCTGAATCCGAAAATAACTTTAATTTTGTCATAGAACGTCACGTTTTCTGACAATGTAGGTGTCTATGTTAAACAAGTTATCATCTTAAAATAAAATATAAAAGATTAAAACAAATTTTTTTAAATTTATAATTGCGTAACGAAACTAATTTATTTATGTAAAATATATTAATTATTAAGCACTAAACACATTTATTTTTCTGAGTGAGACTGCTTTTGGTACATTTTGTTGGTACATCGGGAAGGTATCTTTGAAGCGTTCAACAGTAGTCTGCCATCATTGAAACGCTCCATCTTCCCTGATATCTTTTTTTTTCTATCTTCTTAAGCTCTGCACTGACGTCTCCTAAATTTTCTGGGAAGTAGTCGAGGGCAAAGTACGAAGAAAACTGCTTATCACGATATCTAAACCTTGAGTAAGACACTTCCGGCAAAAGTAAGTTCCTGCTTTTGAGCCTTGATCCAAGAAACTCAGCTGCGTTTTTGGGAAGATTCAAGTCTCTTACCAAATCATTTAGGAAACAATTTCGGACTGCTGTCATCTTCAAATTCAAAACTTGACATGTGATCGAGTTCAGATACAGCACCATCTTCGTCAGAACTTGGAATCTCTTCCAAGGTAGCAGGGAGCTTGGGCACCGGTATTTCGGTCCCATGAGGGATGGGACAAATAGCTGGTTGTAGATTGGCGTATGAAATTGACTGCTTCCGTTTTGAATTATACCCTTTCACATTACACGAACCAAAGTAACAATCATCACTATGGTTCGTTTGCTCGCGATTTACCAAAGGAATCGCATTTTTTGTGTATAATACTGCTGGATAGCCAAAATTAAATATATACCGAGCTTTCTATGAATTTTACAATTAAAATATATAAAAAATCTATTAGCTTAGATAGAGTAAATTAGGGTATTGTGATGTGGTTGGCTAAAGTAATATACCAGGATATTTTATAAACTATGAAAGCCATTAATGCTGTTAGAGTTAAGAAGATTGGAATACTATGGACATCAATCACGTATGGTATTTTATTTGCAACGTTGCCAAGAGTTTACGTAGTGATGAAGCTATCATTGATATAGTAGACCGATTATTAACAGCGTATTACCATACAAAGCATCTTTGAAGGAAAGCTTAAACTTCGTAAAAAGCACAAAACCTAAAAGAGGCACAAAAATCGGGAAAGAGGAGAAGGTACAACGAGTAGCACAAGCTAGCGAAAGTTCATCACACTTTTTTATTTATTTCGCTTATGTTCTTTTTTGTGTATTTTATTAAAATAGTGATATGTAGATTAAGTGTGTTTAGTCAATTAAATTACTAGCCATTTTCAATAAAATTTCTTTTTAATTTAAATATTTATAAGACATTTTTTTTATAGGCGAAGTTATGGCGAATGTAGAAAGGTATATCACGTTGCCCGATAGGGTAAAATTTAAATTTTGACAACACGACTTTTTGACTATTTCTGTTTTTAATGGAATTCCTGCTGAACTAGTTAATATAATGGAAAATTGTTTGAGAACATGCTGCAAAGTATATTAATTAATTAAATTGCATGGTCTTATTTTAGGTTATCTTAAAAAATTTATAGATATAGTTCTGCCTATAACACAATACGCTAACTTACTCTACTCCAAGAAAAAGAATAAATCAAGCTCGCTACCTTAGTCTTTTGTTTTATTTGTTCAAAACAGCTGTTGCGAATAAACGCGTCCGCTGCTAAGCGAACTATTGAACAACTGTTGCGGAAATGACAAGTGTATGCGCTATAAAAATGTAAAAAAATTAGATAAATCTAAATGTACCTGCGAACAATTGTACATAGATATATGCTTTCACTGTAATTATCTGCGTTTGACAATTTGAAATCATAATAAAAGGAACAAAAGAGGTGTAACAAAATCAAATCAAACATCCTTCCTGCATCGACCCACACTTTTTTCTATATAACTAAACAAAACCAACTGACGTTATTACAGCAATAAGACAAAGCAAAAAGAGAACTCAACAAAAAACAGCAATAACACTGCTTTGCCTTCAATTGTTGTTGTTGCATTATGCCAGTGTCAACGCATTAGAAATTATTACCCCAGATACTTTGATAGTCTTAACTGATTGTCAACGCAATAAATTTATGAATGAATAATAAAAAGTGGTAAGAACGTTTAATGTTAAAGGCAAATGCCTGCAAACACATGCGCGCACATAAATAAATAGTGCAAACAGTAAAAGAGGTAAGTACAGTGCCTCAAAAAGTTGGCAACTTCGATATTTTTCTTCAAAAATAATTTTTGTTCATTTATACATACGAGTATATATATAAATATTTTTATATTTATACATGCAAAGTTGTTTGTTAGATTGTTTGCTAGAATTTAAAGAATTTGAGTAATAAGGTTGCCACCTGTACTAAAAGTCGAATTTGTTTTAATCAATAACAAGTTATATGAAATATAAGAATATAAATCTCAAACGCTTCGTGTTAGTGTCAAGAAAAGGGTTGCCAGCTTTTTAAAAATTTAAGTTAGTTAAATTAAATTTCACACAAGTTTGAATATGATTGCCAAACAAATCGTCGCAGCAAGAAGAAGGTTTTGTGGCTTTATTTTTAACAGGGTTGCCACCTTTTTTAATTTAAGAATTTGACTAAATCATAAAAAAATATATTTATGAGAGTCAAACGTTTTAGCAGGAAGAAGGTGTAAAGCTGTATTTCATATACGGTTGCCATCTGTTTTTAAGTCAAACTAAATTTATTTATACTAAGTTTTCCTTTTATAAAAATTTAGCTAACAACTTACGATAAGAATACAGCTCTCAAGAAAAATCGAAACAAATTTTTTTATTATGTACATTGCGGAAGCTGTAAAAATTTTTAATGAAACAAATAAACGAACCTTTTTTTAAGAGAGCTTCAGACCAATTTAAAACCAAATTTTAAAGAAGAAAATTTTCTATTCATTACTTGAATGTGAACTTGTACAAATATTTTCTTCATTATTTTTTGAAGAAATAAATATTCGAGCTTCAGACTAATTTAAGAAAGTTTTATAAAAAAAAATATCTGTACATTTCTTATGTGTGATTTTGTATGAGTTTTTGATTTCTTTGAGAGATGTATACTAAGCTTAAACCAAAAAAATGCGTGAGTCAAGATTATAAATTTTAAAAAATTTTTTAAAAATATCTAAGAATTTTTTTTTACGTTTTGGAATTTTATTTTAAGAAAATTTAAACAATAAAATTTTTTTTTTTTTGCTTTTTTATAAATATTTTTTTTTTATACTGCTAGCATTCTGTACATATTTATTTAAACTTTTCATAATTTTTGAATTTGGTAATTTAAAAAATTATTTAATTATATGAATTAAATTAAAGAAAAAAAAAAATAACGAAAAATAGTTACCATGAAAAACATTATTAATTATTTGAGTCACTGTATTTATATGCAACTGAAGTAAAGGTAAACCAGCGACAGCAGCGCTACCAGCAATAAAACTGTACGAAACCATGACTGCTGGTGAATAGTCGGCTAATGACAGCAATACGCATGCGTGCAAGCGCATAAACAAATCACAACAACAAAAACAACAACAACACATGCGACATATGTCACTGCGCATTGTTGTGGTGCGTTGTTCGCAAGCGCAGCGTTTTGCTTTAGAATACTAATTCGGTTGCACTTTATTGAGAACAGATTGACGCGCTCGATGAATGAAGCTCTGGCGAGCTGGCCGCTCCACAGACAAACAAAAAGACAGACAGACAGACAGTTAGTCAACACTCAGAGCGGACGAACAATACAAGGGGGTGCAAGGGGGTGTCTTCTATTGGGTTGGACAAGTGAAGTTGGCTATAAGCATTCAGTTGCAGTCATCATTGACGACACAGACGGTAACGACTCGCAACCGGATGTTGTGACATTTGGACGGACATTAAGCGGAGACACACGACGGGCGCACAAGACACACCACACCAATGCGCCAGCGCCTGCGCCAACGGGCGACTGAGACCGCAACTGCGATCGGGTTGGGCCAAGAACGCGCGCTGCCGCAATCGCTGCTGACTAGCTGTTGGTTAGCAGGTTGACTCTGCAACGTTTTTCCATTGTCTTGCAGTTGCTAGCTTGCTAGCTTACTAGTTGTGGCACAAATATTGATAGCAATAAAATTAATAGAATTAAAATGCATATAAAATAAATAGTAAATACGAGATACACAGACTGGCATATGCGATGAGCTGCGCAACTAAAGCTTGGCATATGTTGCACGTAGACTACTTACGTCGTAAATGCGCTTAAATGTTCGTACATACATACATACATACATATGTGTAAACAAGTAAAAATAAATATCTGTACTCATATAAGTACGCGCTGCCATAAAAACAACGGGCTAACAAGTGTCACATAATTTTTTGTAACTATTTTTTCCTATTAAAAAATATAAGAAACAAATGTTCACATAACTACTTCGTTTTTCATATTTATAATGTATCTGTTTTTCAGTAAAAAAAAATGAAGCACAACAATTATTTTTTCAAACACATTTTTTCAACATATTATTTCCAAATTAAGATGAAAGCAAAGGTTACCAACCAGGCATGGGATATCAACCATAGAGTCCATGTCCCTGCCGACCGTCGAATTTGTCATATTGTAAACATTCGCAATCAACATTTTACAGGACCGAGTTACAAATGAGAGTATAAAATAGTGTCAGTTGTAAATGAAATTCTAAATGTCCACAATACGACCGGGTGCCTGTCATTTCAACCATCTCTTTACGAGGATTCATAGGGATGCTCAATCATGAAAATATTTGCGTAAAACATCGAAATATTTTGCTTTTATTACATAAATGCTACCTAATTAGTTCATTAATTGAAGTTACGATTTTGGATGATAAGATGTATTGTCTTTTTAATTAATGTGGAGAGAAAAGAGGCACAGAAAGGTGCAAAGGAGAATGCGAGTAAAAGGCGAAAGCCAAAACAATATGTTTCAGAGGTTTTAATTTTATTTTTTTTTTTTCATCTTATTTTTTATTTTAAAAAGTGCAGTATTGCAACGCGATAATTATTTCTATGTATAAGTTAAGATCTATGCAAAAGATTTTATTAATATTTTTAAATATATATATTTGAAAGAAATTGTAAAGGAAAGAATATTATTAATATATATTTAAAAGATTTAACATATATTTAATATATATTTATTTCATATATATTGAAGCAATAATATTTTACAAATTTATACTATTATAGTACTATTTTGGAAATCACCACATTTCCTCATCAGAGTTCCATTTTTATTATTAAACTAATTAAATTTAATTTTTCATAACCACTTCTACCAGGCTTTGAACCCGGGAGCCCTGGCTGTTGTGTTTATTTCATCTTCTAGCATTTCAAACTGTTGTTGTTTTTTCACAACAATCTACGATAAAACTGGCCCTGACCTCAATAAAATTGTAAAATATATACATTTACTAGTCCAATAGAAAAATAAACAAACATTTATATTTAAAAAAATATATATTAAAAGAAACAATCTAAAATTCAATAAACTTTATTAGTCGTCATCTTTTGTAAGCGACTAGCAAAAGAACGTCCAACTTGCTTTTAAATAACTCTCTTATATTTTGAACACACTTTACAACACTAGTCTGTCAAAATAAATGATCGTTTGGAAATAGCAAAACAAAACAAAATCAGTAACTCGTATAAGGGACGATTTTACTTACGTCTGCTCTGTCTTGTTTTTTTTAACTTATTTTGATGTTTAGCGAAAATTTCCCAATTTCCCTTGGTATTTTTCAATGATTATTCACAAAAGCACCACTTTCTCACTTTCCAACACTTTCAATGAGGTCGTCTTTTTCTTAAGCGAGTTTATTTCAACCCGCTTATTTCAACTCAACTCGCTTATTTTTGTTGTTGCTTTCCACGCTATACGATAAGCTACTAAGTGCTCTTTTGCAAGTTGCTTACAAAAGATGAGGCCTATTGTTAATAGCAAATTATGACGAAGTGCCATGATTTTTAGGATCGTTAGTTTCGCTCTTTTATTTGTTAATTGTTAAAAAATATATGGCATTATAAATATCTTAGTCATCAACTTGAAAAAGAAGGTCGGTACAATCTACCGATCACTCTTAGGTGGCCGGTATCCGCTGCGTTTACCTTACTTTATTTTCTATAATTTTATTCTTTTGCATTTTTTTTTTTTTTGGTTTTTATTCAACTACTGACGACGCTTATCATTATTTATTATATATTTTTTACACACACCATTAGTATGAACGCATTCACATAATTAAGAACAGTAGTCAATTATATTTTTTTTTTTAGTGCACAGATAAGTGAGTGTTATACACTGCTATATATCTATGAAAGCATAGTAACTTGTGACATGCAAAAAGGAAGAAGTGCAATCGTGGACTGATTTTTTATGCGAAACTTCTGCAGACAGTGACTGCAGTGCGTCAGTGGAATGGGACAGTTTTCAAGTAGATAGATAGATAGGTTGATGAGGATCCGACTGCAATCAGTATGTCTATAATGCCCTCAGTGCATTAAAACACTTCCTCTAGCCCGAGAGTCTCTATAAACCATAAAATGGATCCCGGAGTAAAGGAGCGAATATACTC
Organism: Philophylla caesio; assembly: GCA_963971545.1. Classification (NCBI taxonomy): domain Eukaryota; kingdom Metazoa; phylum Arthropoda; class Insecta; order Diptera; family Tephritidae; genus Philophylla; species Philophylla caesio. Next base: position 16,073,213 of record OZ020608.1, read on the forward strand.
ATCCTCAGCCTACTTCTGACCTCACCATCCTTTACTTCGTCAAGCTACAGCTTCGCACTCCACTAGTAGGTGTGAGTTGAAGTCTCCTTTACCATGTCACAGAAGCGCAATAGCTCATCTGACGAGATACCTAGCTTATGCAGACGCCATCTCAACGAGCAGTGGCGTGTAGGGATACTTGCGAAAATTCTAAGTTTTGCTTTTGGAAAATGTATAAGTCATTTAACTCTTTTGTTACTATATTCTCCCAAATAATGTTTTTGCTTGTTAAAGGTGGTAGCTGTCTCTCCACTGCAGAACCACAAGTTGGCTTGTGTCCTTCCTGAACGCTTGTTTTATGGTGGTTTGTTCTATCGAAAAGAAGACTCAGAAGCACCAACATGCAACGAAACTTCACTCCACCATGATCTTAGAGCCATCAGTGTACCACTGCACAGTACTTTGCTGAACCCAGTTCTCCTGAATGGAGGGGTTCTAAATGATTTTGTCTTTTATTTATTATATCTGTTTTGAAGTGCCTTCTCTCACAAAGTTCAGCGTAGAACGCTGTGGTGCCTGTACTACGCAAATGTGAAGTGGCTTGAGTTTTAGGATCACCTTTACGCTGCCGTCGGATATGTGCACATTGCTCCAGTAATGCGGATACATGCTTGGCGTTGCAGCTTAGTGTGTTATTGCCTTTTCGTAGCTAAAATGGTTATAGAGACCCCAGTAACCGCCTTATACGTTACCATTGCTCCAATTGTCCAATATACCCATTCTTTTTCAGATTTACGTCTGCACATCATGAGTGTCCCTGTAGCTTTGGACGCGTCTACATAAGATTTTCACAGAAGCTTAGAGCCCCGGATTAATCTCATATATTTAACCTTAGTGAAAATATAAGCTGGGAAAAATACTCCCCCCCTTAGAACTATGTTCCTCACACCCTACAAGTTCTTTTCCCTGTTAAAGGGGACAGTTGATGAAGACAGTGAATAGCCAAATTAATAACGAATAAAAAGCCAAAAAAAAGTTATCCAAATGTTTATAAGGGAGATTACCACTTTTTAGCTTCCCTTGTGCTTATTAGGTAGGTAGGTAGGTGTATGTGGCTGTCATTGGTGCTTCAGCGACCCACTTAGGCCAAAATTGGAGGTCCGTTGTGATACCACTACCGTTGCGTTCATTCCACTTTGCTGAACCATTTAGAGCTCTTGACGAATCTATCAAACACCTTAAATCTATAACACCTAATTCTCCGAGGTCTCCAAAAAGTGGTACCCCTAAAAAACGTGGCTTGCTTCTTTCTAGCGCTCGACAATTGCATAGATGATGAAGAATATTTTCCTCCTCTTCCTAATTTTTGCAGCTTCTACAACATCTGTGAAAGGGTACTCCGAGACGCCCCGCGTGGTTGTCTATGAGGCAGTGCCCTGTAAGTACTCCAAAGACTTGAGATATATCTTTAAGGTGTACATACTGCGCGACCATTTACGATTCCATCTGGGCCAAGTTTGCCTAGAGATCCTACAAGTCGTAGTTTGTGCCCAGCTGTCATTTGCACGAGCATAAGCATTTTCTTTTAAGAGCAGCCTGTAAGTGCCAAAAGGCATACCAATGCGTTCTTTACCAGGAAGAATCTGCTTGGTTGTCCATTCCCTCGCAAGTTTATCCGCTAAACAGTTACCCTCGATGTCCCTGTGGCCTGAAACCCAAATGAGGTTAAGTTTGTTCTGCTTAGCCATCTCCTGAAGAGGTCGATCTTTGAATCTATCGCAGCGGAGTTCACCGCTCTTATTGCCGCTCGGCTATCACTAAATATAAAGACGTTTTTTTTCCTTTTAAAACGGTTTGCAACCTCTCCTTAGTGGCGTAAACTTCAGCTTGAAAAACGCTACAGTTGTCCGGCAGCCAAAAATAACAGCTTAGAGGTAGGTCCCGCGAGAAGACCCCTCCTCCCACTCTACCATTCAGCTTCGAACCATCTGTGCTTATTAAGTAGCTTATCAATAAATTTACTGCTTGTACTCTTAAATCCATGTCTGCTAAGCTTTAAATTAATTAGTTGCCAAAGACTGTGTGCAATTTTCACTTCCTTCTCATATCTCAGGCTGTGGAAAATTTCGTTGAATACGAAGCTAATTCTTTCGCAATATTATTATTTTTTAAATTATCTTGAAAAATAATATACACCAAAATTTATCTTTTGTAAGGTTTTAATATTATACAGTCCAATAAATTTTATAAAAATAAAAGGCATGTTTTATGTAACTATAAAGTGACGTTGTGTTTCGAGTAATTTAAAATAAAAAAGGTTTCGAAAATCCGTTAAATGGAGGAAATAAGTAATGAACGCTTTTAAAAAGGCAGACACTAGCAGTAATTTATATCAATTTAAGACCGCATTTTATCGTTATAAAATTGAAAGAATGCATTCACCTAAAAGTCCCTTTAAACTTTTTGAAAAAATGTGACCTTAAAGTTTATAAAGACGCTTTTTATATATTTTTGTATTGAAAATTATTAATGATAAAAAAATTCTGATTTTAATCAACTTATTGCTTTTAAAATGGCAGACACTAGCAGTAATTTATATCAATTTAAGACCGCATTTTATTGTTATAAAATTGAAAGAATGCATTCACCTAAAAGTCCTTTAAACTTTTTGAAAAAATATGACCTTAAAGTTTATAAAGACGCTTTTTATATATTTTTGTATTGAAAATTATTAATGATAAAAAAAATACTGATTTTAATCAACAAGCAGATCCGTGCTGTACAATTTTTAAGAATTTCTTTTTCAACGTTTAACAAATGACATTTCACACTGTGTTTGTATTTTCAATCAGCAAAGTGATATATAAAAACTCTTTCGAAGTACTTTCTCAGTCATTTGAATACTTCAGGATCAGTTTAAATCGAAATTTGTAAAGCAATCTCGTTTCAAAATTTTTGCCCAAATTTTTTTCCTTGTTAATGTGCAAAAATTTTTGTATCATAATATTTACTGCAGAAATGTTAAAATATTAAATTGGCATCAACATTAAATTGGCATCATATTCTAATATAAATTTTTTTCAAATGTTATAAATATGCGCTATTGATGACACACGTATACAATATAAATAAATTAATTCTGAATATAAGCAGACGCCGCTGTACTCTGTAAAATTCGCCGATAAAATGCTCTGATCTTTAAACACACTAATTTTATTCATATATTTTAATTACGATAAAACCAACTAGGAGGCCAAAAATTACAAAACTTATATTTCAAGATTTTTAAAAAACAGCAAACTTATAGGAATTCCAGGTATTTAAATAACTCGCCAATAAAAACCCCAGCAGTAAACCAGAAACTGGTGATTTACTTTTCCAAAAGCATTTCATAGCTACGTATGTAGAAGCAAAATCGAAAGATTTAAGTCACAAACTAGTTGAACCTATTCAACAACAGTAAACAGTACACAGTCAGCAGATGATCACATTTTATTTATAGCAAACACGAAATCATTCGCAAAACTCGATCTTTGCTCCACTTATTTATTTATGAATTACTAATAATATTTTCCAATATTTGTTTACATTCGCCACCTAAGCATTTATCTCACACAAGTGACTATGCAAATATTCAGCGAACCAAACCCATTAAATATACAATCGACTGACGTCGCCAATAATACAACTACGTACGTCTGTTGACTAATGCCCAAAGCTAAGACCGGCTGTTGGCGTCACAGAAGAGGTGCTTTACACTGAACGCAAAACTGAATTGAATTCAATTATGAAAACGTCAATAAGTGGCAGCAATAATAATGAAAATGTTCAACAAATTAGATCATTTTCAAAAACAAAGGCAAAACCACAAAAAGGCGGGTAAAACAATTGTACCAACTTAGCTGTAAGCGAAATCTGGCATATTCTTGGTCAATTGCTAATACTTTGTTTACTTAAGCCGCTGGCGTGTTGGTGGCGCAAAGAGATCATATTTTAAATGATTTTTGTGCTAATAAATTTCCAGCTATTTATTGGAGAAAAAAAATATTTTTTTTTGTGCCAAGTGGACATTTTTTGTATGCAATTGCTTTGAAGTATGTTTATTTTGGGCAATTGCAAGTAAAACGGTAGTCAACTCAACTGTTTTTCTAATGACTCGGTAAATTTTATTGCCGATGTCAGTCACAACGCGAAACTGCAAGTGGTGGGCACTCTCTTAAATACGTACATACATACTTTATAAACCGATTTGAAGTGTGCTGCTTTTAAAGGTTATTTAAAAATTACCTATGATTTTATTGGAGTTTCGGTTTATATTATTTTTGCAATTCGTTTTTGCGATATTATAATAATGAATATAAATAAATCATATTGCAAAAGTTATTAGGAAATTAATAATGAAAAAGTTGCGCGATTGTCTTTAAAGTGTCAAAAGAGTATTAGAAATTATTTAATTGAATTCGTAATTTATATGAGAGCCTGTGAAGTGGTATGCTGGTTTGTTCTTCCATTTTTAATTCATTGTACAAATTTATCTATAAGCTATGAAAGCTGTTAAAAATTTCACGAACAAATCACCTGAGAAAGACAAGATGATTATACTAAGTTGGTAGAACTTTTAAAAATTCGTTTTCGTGGGCGTTAGTTCGTTACATGGCCGCCGTGGTCGAGTATGTAGCGCCGCGTGCTGTTACTTGATTTGTAGCTAGGTTCGAATATCAGCCAGAGCAAGTAAAATCTTAATCATAGAAAATTTTTATCAGTCACCCCTCAGCAGGCAATGGCAAACCTCCAAGAGGATTTCTGACACGAAAAAGCTTCTTATAAAATACATCTGCCGTTCGGAGTCGGCACAAAACTGTAGGTACCTCAATTTATGGTATAATATAAAGACGCACAAGACAAATGATAAAATAAGCTCGGCCAAACACTGAGCTACATACATATGTAGGCTAAGGGCGTAATTATTATTGTTATTATTATTAATTCGTTACATTACTCATTCGGTTTTACTCGACACATTTTCAGTACTTTTCCGCTACTTTTTCGTTACATCTTTGGCACTTTTGCAGTATATAAATTTTTGTCACTTTTTCGATATATATATCGATATTCGGTTCATTAAGGTACTTTTAAAGCACTTTTCAGTTTTTTTTTTTATTTCAGTACTTTTCGGCACCAAATATGAGTATTTATGTACCAATGTGTACCTCAATTTCGTTATACATGTGAAATAAGTTCGGAATATTCTAAAGCTAGTGCTTAACTGTCCCTGAATTAGTCCCGAAATATTCCCGAACTAGTCCCGAAATGGTCCCGAAATGATCCCGAAAAATTTCTGAACTCGTAAATTTTTTCCTTTTATAAAAATTACGAAGAGCTCTTCACTACATAATGTGTTAGTCTCAAAATAAAAGTTTTTAAAGTTTGGTACATACATATTTTGAATTCATTTGGTATTCTTTCGATACATATCTTTTATTACTTCTAAGCTACGTTTTCGGTACCTTTCCTATGCATATATTCTCCACTATTCTGATAAAGTTTTTTTATTTTTTTCTTACATAAATGTTTGTTATTTTTCTGTTGGCCTAGTAAATGTTAATAATTTACAATTTTATTGAGCTATTTCCGAAATAGTACTATAACTTCTACCATTAAAAACTGTTGTTGTTTTTTTCACAAAAATCTTTCATAAACTGGCCTTGAGTTCAATAAAATTGCAAATTATTTTTTTGTTACTTTTTCGGTACATGCTCGAAACATTTTTGGTTAATTTCGGTACTTTTTAGGAACTTTTCTGGTTTTTTTGTTTTGTTACTTTCCGTGACTATGTATTTATTTGTACCTAAAATTCGAACTTGTACCAAAAAAGTTTGAAATGTGTCAAAGCGAGTGCTTAAATGGCCTTGAATTACTCCCGAACTATTCCCGACTTGGTCTCGAAACGATTCCGAAAAACGTCTGCACTCATATTTTTACCCCTCTTTAATAATTACGAAAATATTCATATTAAATAGATAGGTTTCAGTTTTTGAGGAAAATAATTTCGAATACCCACTTAGATCGCAAAAAGTATCGTGTAATATTACTTCGTCACTATGAAAAAATTCGAACATGTCTTATATGCCATTTCAAACTTACCCCTTTTATTCCAAAATTATCCGCAACAGAAAACTGAAAGAAATATGAATTTTTCCATATTTTACAAAAAATGAATATTGGTTTCTTAGGGGTTTCTGTCTAGAGAATAAACCATGATTTAAAAAGGCAATAAAGTTATTTGAATAAAAGAAAAATAAACTGTCAAAATTTATTCACATGTAGTGTGGTTATAATTTTGACATAGTCTATACATTTTAATGTACATATTTTCTTTACCAGCCTGTTTTATTTTATATATCTGCTGCTCATGATCAACTCATTATCTCTGGCGTAGCAATGTCGTAACCAACACCAACACTGCAAATATTTCAATTACTCTATTTTTCTAATATTTGAAATGCACTAAATGCTTAGCTGTCGGAAAGACACAAACGATGCTACTTACATACATATACATGAGAATAGTCGCTAGAAACAATAGGCAGTGAATATCAAGATGAAATACTATTTAAAATCAAGTGAAAAGCTCTGGAGCATTAAAAGTTCCCATCATTAGTTTAATAAAAAAAAATTAAAAAAAGTGAAATTGAAAAGATAAGTAAAGAAGCAAAACGCTGCTGGAAATGGCAATAGAAAAAAATGGAAGACACAATTGTTAATATCGCGCAATTAAAAGCGGCTTCCGAAAAAAAAACTCAACACAACAAAAATGGGTTCAACACCGTAACACAGTAGCCACCTGACAGCATCTCAACTAACACCGGTCGCAATTCGAACAGCTTCAATTGCTGTTAGCGGATGTTACGGTTGTGTGTTGCTGTTAATGTCTCTTTATCTGTTTGCGGTTGCTTCCGTGTTTGGTTGTAGTGCGCTTGGGGTTTAGGTGTTCGTTTTTCTTTGTACAAAAGAAAATCGTCTTATCACTTGCTCGATCTGTTAATGTTTTTACTGAAATTTCGATTATTTTATATCGTCAGCCATAAGTTATGCTCAACTATAAAGTTGGAGGAGAACTAAAAATGATAGATATTAGAGATTGCGCCAATCGTTGCTCTGCTACTTCTCTCCTCGTGAATTTGACATTCGCTGACGTCACATATCCACAAATAAAAAAAACGAAGGAATGTGGAAACACAAAACCGCCGAGTTCATTTTGTGCGTTAAAATTAAAATTTTGAATAAATCGAATTTTCGTAAATTTGTGAAGATATTTGTGAAAATTAAGTGTATAAAATGATTTTATTTAAATCTAATTTACTTATTTCTGAATATACTACGCTATTTTTCTTTAATGGCTTAAAAAATTAATAAATTTTTATTTACGTAACTTTATGATCGAGGAAATGTCAAAAATGTTTGTTCTTTCTTTACATTAAAGATGAGAAAACAATGGATGGCACTATCGACAATATCGATAGTTTTCGCTTTGAAAAACTTTCAATTTGTTTGAGTGGCTATCGATAGGCTTGTAATTGTTACTTGTTATTTCAATCGAAGCATTTATCGTCAAATAATATTGTAGACGTGTTTTAATAATCAAAATAAATGGCGAACATTCGTTTAATGGAATAAAATGCATAATATTGTCAGTAAACAATCGAAATGCCAAAAATCAACGATATTTTGTCAGCACTTGAAACCTGCACCTTTGTGTACTTAAATTTCATTGTTAAAAAATAATAATAAACAGCGAAATTCTAATGAAACTTTTTACGTTTTTAATTTTAGTGCAAAGTTAAACAACCAGCTATATTTTTATTCAGATATAATATATAAAATTAATTTTAAAAAATAAAGAAATTAATCAATAGCAAAAGCTCTTATTATTTTATCACCGGGAGAGTATCGTTTAGTACCCATAGCGGGGGTTTAAAAATAAGTTAATATTCAGTTGCTTGAAATAATTGGTATTATAAAGTGTTAACTAAGAGAAAAACGTCTATAATACATACATACATATGTGTATGTTTTTCTTCTAACCTCTGTTGCTCATAAATTGCTTTAAAAATAAGATTTACTGCCTGATTCTGTGTTCTTTATAAATTATCAAACATTTACAAACATTCGAATTTTTGTAATTTGTCAATAACATCTTTTATTATTATAATTAAGCAAAGAACAATTTTTTTTATTAGAATGCATAAAGCTTTATAAATATTCAATATTAAATATTTGTAAATGTTTGATTATTTATAAAGAACACAGAATCGGGCAATTATTTAATTAAAATAATTCGATAGTACTTCGGATTGTAATTGAGGTGTTTTTGAAAGCTTCAAAAACCAACGATATTTCGAGTATCAACATTTTTCCAGCTCTATCTCTTATTCTTACCTTTACTTCACTTCAGTTATCATTGTTCGCTTCACATATCATATAAATATGTGACGTCACGCTAACATTTTTCCTCTCTCGTTGGCGCAATCTCTACAATCTATATTTCTTGAAGGAGAACGGTATAATTATGGAAGAAAGCTGGGAATATTTATTTATATTAGTAGTTTAAATGTAAGTGTTTTTTGATGAAGAAAACAACCTAAAATACCTGTAACTTTGACCCATAAAAATTAATTTATTCATAAAAAGTTCACTTTCAATATTTTATTTTAAAAAAATAAAAAAAAATTTAAGAAAAATTTTAGGAATTTAGTTTCTGCATTTCCAATGAATTTCGCTTTTTACATTCGTAAAAATAATTCCTAAAATAAAATTGGAAGATTTAAAGCCCCTTAAATGTAAAAAAAATATTAATATTATTTGAAAAAGCTATCGTATCCTTCGTCATTCATAGCGTTTTTTGTACGATATTTTTATCGTTATCGATATGATTTAATTATGAATATTAATGTGTTAATTTTATCGATATTAATAATTTGTTATCGAAATTGTAACCATTGGAAATTTTTCAGGTTTCTATTCTCCCCTTTTACTTCACTTTCTTACTCTTCTCAATCAACTTCTTCAGCTAACAAATTCAGTACGCATCCAAGACAAGCTTCTAAGCGCCTTATTTGCTTATTCTGAATGTCATCAACTTCCTCTGTATAGACATATACTCCTCGCGCCACCTCTTCATCAGTAAATGCAGCCTGCTAGCATTGGCGCTTTCCCACATTTAAACTGGACATTTCAATGCTAATTAGCTCAGCTTTGAGGCGCCACTGCAGACGCCAACGCTAACGCCACGGCAACCAGCACGAGCACTTACAAGCGGCCACAAACTTCGAAAAAAAAAAACTTAACCCAAACTAAACCAGCATTTGGCAGCACATCTGCTGCATTCACTTGTTCAAATATTCTACTTTACTTTCGGGCAGTTCTTGTTGTTGTTCATGATTGTCTTCAGCGTTTGCGGCGAGTGATTGCTTGTTTTTGCCCATAAATGTCGCAACGGAAACGTGCCACAGCGCCTGGCGCATACAACCTTTTTTTTACGGGTTAGTTCAGAGTGCTTGATTGTTGTTGGTGTGCAGTTGCTTTAGTCGATTTTTAGCCTTTTTTAGATTTCCTCAATTTTTGTTTCATAGGTAGTTGTATTCTGCTTTCAGTTTTAGTTTTTTTTTAATTTTTTTCCTCAATTGCACTTTTATGGCATTGCAGCGTCGCCATTGAATATTGTCTTAAACAATTAAAACGTGATCAATGTGAATAATTTGTTGCAAGCAATTTGTTCGGCACGCACATTCAAATTTTTCGTATGTGGAGGAGTAAAAGAAGAATCAAATCCTAAATAAATACATACTCGTACATATACATATATAATATAAATAAAAGAGTTCCAGACTTAAGATAACAAAGGCGGCGTTAGTGCTTCTATTGTAGGATATTTTTATTTGTTTAAAATTTTATAATAGAAAAGGGGTAAAAATTGTTGAGCGAGCTCAAGATCGGAAATAAAATTATTTGTTAAATTTTTGAGCTCAATAGATGCATTCAGCTGACAGAGAGCTTTGTATGATTCGTAATTGAAATATAATTATTTGAGAAGAGTGAGCTAATTTATTTCAAAGTTTAAGTATCTTTAAATGGTAAAAAAAACCTTATGCTATTTTATATACTAATGTAATTATACTTATCTAAAACTTTACCGAAACATTTTTTGGAATTGCTGTGAAAGAAAATATTTGTTATGTAATTTTTAACGACTAAAATTTTGCAGAGTTCCGAGGTGAATGTTATATATCAGATTTAATACCATTACAAAATAGTAGCAAAAACATTATAAAAAAACCAAAATGTGGAAAAAAAAAATTTTAGGAAACAAATTTTAGAAAGAAAATGTTTGTAAAAAAATTTTAGAAAACAAATTTTGAATAAAGTTTTGCAGAGGTAAGATGAGGTTAGATGTGGTGAGGTGAGTTTAGGGAAGGTGAGATGAGGTGAAGTTAGAGGAGGTGAACTGAAGTAAGGTAAGTTGATGTGATGTGAGGGGTGGTAAGATGAAGTTAGGGGATGTGAACTGAGGTGAGATGAGGTGATTTTTTGGATCTAGAGTCTTAATTTAAAACTTGAGTTGTGTGCTGACTTCTGACTTTATTTGTTAACTTTTCACGGCATACAATTTGCCAAAATTCTTTATCGAATTTGCCATTTTGATTATTTAATAAACTACTGCCGTTAACTTGAAAAAATTATCGGATGATATTTCCCAGGACAGTGTTTTGCAAATATACAAAATTAATCACGAAAAAAATGTATTATTATTATTATTGCTATAAAAAAAGAGGTGATAAATCACCACTTTACTATTGTTGGGAGCACTTGTGTCAACACCTTCGGCTCCGAAAAAAAAAAAAAAAATTTACTTTCATTCTTACAATTAGTTTTCCATTCAACTGCTCGTAGTCCTTTATTAATTCAGTTTTTAAATAATAAAAATCAATTTAAACTGCAGGTTGTCCTTAAAATAATAACTCAAAAAAAAACAACAAAATTATTTTTGTTTTCTATTACTTGACATTATATATGTATCTCATTTTCAAATGTCATTCTCTTTATAAATTTCATTTCTATTGAACTAACTCGAGTTCTACGATGCATTTTGTAGCATTTATATAAGTATTTTTAGTAAATGATATTTTCATAAGCATACCATTATAATGAAAGATAAATGCAAAGTTAAAATGCTTTTCAATTCTGTAAATGTGTATGCACGAGGAAATACTTATATTTGTACATACACAATTATTTATATGTGTCCATTATTTGCATGCTTCTTCTTTTTATATGTATTTTGTTTTGTGATTTATCAATAACTATATAATCATATCGAATGCGATCTTGTTCTCAGGCGTATTATTAAATTGCAATGCTCCAGCAATTTTCGACAACAACAGCAACAATACAATACAATGACAAGCTTTAATTTCAATGAGCTAACAATAATAAGATTTTCATTTTCCGTAAGCAGACACAATTCTTAGCTTGATTGCACATAACCTTAGAAATTTTTTTGTTAACAAAAAAAAACATACAAAAGTTTTCTTGAATGAATAACAAAATTATATGTTTGTATGTATATATAAAGTTTGCTTGTGTAGTAAGCAAATGTAGAATCGCAAAATTTAATTGTTTGCCACGAATACACAATTATACTAAATTTTTTTTTTGTATTGAAACAGACATGTAGTTATGTTTTTCTATGTTTGTATGAATATACATATGTATGTATGCATATTTGTTAATGCCATTAATTTTGTACTTACCTCAATTCTATTGCTATTTATTTATTTTTCCAATTTGCAGCGCCTCAAACAATTACTGAAGCGCACCGCTGCTCTACTGCTGCCGGCAGTTACACTTAGATCTTCGTTCTTGGGCGCTACGCTGTGAACTTCCACTGTCGCTTTTGACCTTGAATTTTCATGTGCGGGGGAGCAGATAATTATTTTCAATTTCATTCAACATACTTAATTTTGTTGCAAGTGTGTTTGTATGTATGTACTTCTATGTAGAAAAGTGAGTTGCGAGCGAGCAGTGAAAAATTTAGCTAACAATGTTAATTGAAAAATAAAAAACAACATTAACTGAAACAGAAAACGAAGAAAAAACTTACAATAATAGTAACACAACAACAACTTGAATTAACAACAATTGCATTTTTTGTGTCACCGCAATTCACAGACAATTTACATTGACAGCGGCAAATAAATAAATGAATTACCATGACGAGTGCAAAACCATGCAGAATTATAGAAAATTTTGGCATAAATGGAAGCGTTTAACAGCGGTCGGAAATCAGGAAACTGTTGGTGGTAAAGAAAATATAAAATTATTTCTTTAAGAATCTATTATTACAATTATATTTAATTTTATCACGTATTTATTACCAATACCTTCTTCACAATAAACGGATCTATAGTTTATATTTAATTTTCATTGCCATTCGCATTACCATTACAACTACCATTGCGAACCCAAATTTCATTAACAATATTTTCACCAATACTGTTTCCATTACCATTACTCCTACCTTTCCATTACCAATACGATTACCATTACAATCCAATTACCAATACATTATCTATTCAATTACCAACATTACTTTAGGATTATATTTACCAACGTTACTTAAAATAATTTCTATAAAATTACATCAATCGAGATTTACAATTTTATTAATCATTACCATTAATTTTACCTATAAAAGAACTATTCCCAAAACCGCAATTTTTTAATACCATCATGCTAGCTTTTATAATTATCCCTTCAATTACACTAACCATTTCTAAAAAAAATAACTTTAACCCCATTTTTTTAAACCGCTTCACGTAAAAAAAAAATATTAAAAGCAAATGTTTTACTGCATAAATTTTGAAAGTTTACTTTTCTTAGTTTTGTTGAAAATAGGATCGTGCTCTGCTATACAAATAATAAAACTACTTCTCTGCATTTATTCATAAAGTTAATATTCTTATTCAACAATTCTTTTGTCATTCTTGTGCAGTTATGAATTATTTTTGTGCGCATGCAATTTTTTCAAAGTATTTTCAACAATATAATAAAATCGCATTAACGCAATCGACCTTGCAACCTTGACGTACATTTGCAACACAAGCGCACTAGCAATTATATGAAACAAGCGTATCAACATACATACTTAACTAGTGTGTGAATGTGTGTCACAATCTTGAAGCGTTTTGTCATGCGCACGTGTATTAATTTTGCATGGACTATTCAACTGCATACTCGATTAACTAGTATGAAGAAAAATAATAAAAGTATTTTTTTCTAATAAATTATAGTTGGTAGATGCTCATATAAATATGTAAAATATTTTTGGTTATATTTCATTGTTTTCCCTTCATTTAAAGCAGTCATTGGAAAATCGTTAAAGATTATAAAATATTCTATTGTTAAAACACGATTTATATTCAATGATACTGACAAATATTTATTGATGGTATTAAGATAGTTTTTATTTTCCGCTTATGAACTCTGATCATAAACAATTAAAGGAAATTAAGTTGAATGAAAATATTGCTCGACTTATTATGAAGCACTTTTATGTCACTTACCAAAATATGAGGAAATATACCATTATTTTTTTCGATAACAAATAAATATAACTGTGCTGAACTAACAATATTTGTCTCTTGACAATTTTCTGCAAAAAAAAATTTTTTCTTGTGTGCTAAAAAAAATTTCTGACATTAAGCTTTCCTTTTAGCGGCAGAGGTGGGCAAAAAAATCCCTTAGGAATGTGCTAAAGCCGCATCAGGTATAAAAAATACATTAAGTGGGGAATTGCTTTTTCGGGCTAAAAACTGGCATTTTTTCAATAATTTTTTTCTAAAAAAGTATAACAGATATTACAGAAGTTTTTTTATTCATTATTAAGTATATATCAATGGCTGCAACGATGAACAGTGCATAATAATTATTTTATTAAACAATAAACATCAGTGTGCACTCAAAATATGGTCAGTTGGCAAGCAAGCTCCCGTCCACAATAATGATCTGAAACATCAAAAAAAAATTGTTTCCATTAATTTAATGTTAACTCTACACCTTGACGTACTACGATTTTTTATTTAACGAAAATTGAAAAAATTATTAGCATTTTTGTTAAAAAACCAGATTTTTTTGAATTTTTTCGCTTTAACTGATCTGAAAAATTATTTGTTAATATAAATTTGTACATTTCTCTTCGTCAAGGTGTGAAAAAAACCTTCAAAAATTAAACGCTTTTTGTGCAGTTCGATTTGGAAACATAGTTTTTGCGCATCCTGTACGACAAATTTGAAAATAGTGTTTCGATTTCAAAGTTGCGGCATTGTGCAAAGCTGCAGCGTGCGCGCTCTTAGTAAATCGAGCATAACATCCACAATTTTCAGTATTTTTCAATGAAACTTTGGGAAACGATTTTTTGATGTAATTTAAAAAAAAATATTACTTTGTTATAAAAAAATGTTATTAGAAAAATCGAAAAAAATCATATAATCTAAAAAAAAATTAAGGAGAGTCAGGTTTTTTTCACAACGTCAATAAAGTTTGACACATACACCTTCTGAAGATTAATGATTTTAAATTAACCAACAAAATTGTCGGTAAAAGAAAGCGATTACCTTGAGTACCGAAGAAAATATGATAAACAGTTAGCTTAATTTAAAAATATAAGGAAAAGGTTAACAAATGACATTGGTCTTTGATGCATTGATTCATTGGCACCATTTGAGTTAAACGAAATTGATTAAACAATCTTCTACTAGAGCTTAATAATTCGTTCTTTAGAGATGCAATCACTTTGTTCAGATTATATTTTCATCATAGCCGTATTTGGAGAACGAATTGCTTTTAACTAAGACATAACATTAATTTTGGCTAACTGCAATCATACATTTTAAAATAATAATCAACGTTTTTTTTTCTGGGTTACTATGATTCTCATTTTCTTGTTCTTATTGCAGTGACGCACTTGAGCTTTCTTACGCTCATAAGGCAAATTATCTACTACTTACTTCTTTGGAAGTTTTGTATGCAGTAGCAGGTTTTGTTGTCAAGGTTAGAATAATTTCTAAACAAAATCACAGAAACAATTGAAGAAACATACAGAAATTACACGTAAATGTAAAACAACTCACAGAAAAAAAACAAAAAAAAAACAATGCAGGTCGCTAAGCAGCTATGCACAATCAAAAGTTAGCGGAAAATTAATGTGATACACGCATGAGCGCCACTTGCTGGCCCTGACGCTGCCATTTGTTTATATGGCGATTACGAAATCATTGAAACAATGCACTCATATGAGACAAAATAATAGTAGGGTGAAAAAAAAAAACAAAAGACTTAAGCAGCAAACCTCGGCAGTTTTGCAGAAGGATAAATTACATTATAAAAATTTTTAACAAAAAAATTGCATGTAAATGTGTGTGCGTGTGTGAGTATGGATTATTTTAAAGCAGTACATCGACAAATATAATTTTTTTTTTACTTATATATATGTTTTTGTGCATATATAAACACATTTGTTCAAACATACAAATTATATTTTTCTCTAGCTTAATACATATGCAACTCACAGCATTTATAGAAGTTTCCAATTCGCAGAATTTTTGTATTTTATATCGTTTTTTCTTTCGCCTGCATTGTCCAACGCCTTTAAATTGTTGAATTCCATTTTTTTTTCGTTCATGCGTTTCATTGCTCATGCTGTTTATTGTCTTTATTTGTAACCACAGCGCTGTCAAACACTCACAGTGGCATGCCAAACATTTCTTTATTACGTTTACAATGTGATTTCAATAGTTGGCGCCAGCCGTATGTCTAGCATGCAATAGCGCAACAAAAGTGCGTATGCGTGTGATTGCGTGAGCAACAAAAAAAAAAACACTCACACACACACACACACCACATGCGGGAGCTACATATTCGTAGACAAATAAGGCCACACACTCGCCATCGAGACGTGACCTACATCAAATTTAAGGAGGCTATACCCAGGATTAGGGCTATAAGCGCACTAATAAAGGAGCAAAGTCTGCTTTTGTGTTGATGTGTGCGAGTGTACGAAATTGCGTGTGCATTCAAACTGCGCCAATGAATATTGAGTTAACAATTAGTTTATACTCGTACTTATGCACACTTCTTTGTGAATATATTTTTTTTTCTTTACTGGTAACTTCTATGGTGGTCAAGAGTTTTGCAAAAAAAAAAAAAACAAAGACGTGATACTTGAAAAAAAAAATGTGCAAATGCTCTAATGTGTGAAAGGCATACGAGTACGTGGATTTTTTTTTGACAAATTAATTATGTGGAAAAAGTGTAGACTCTCAAATAAAAAAAGTACTGAATCATTTCAAATTAAGATATAGTAAAAGTAGTAGCTCATTTTGATTTCATTACTAAGAACTGCTCCTAAGAAGAAATATGAAAACTGAAGTGCTTTTGAAAGATTAAATTGATTCCTTTATTGACAAGGTATGATGAGAGAGAGATAAATGCTGAACTGTTTTTGAAAGGCAAAAAAGGCTTAGAAACCTATACTGTGCTAAGATCATTTATTTCAAATATAATTTTGTAGTATTCTAAGTTATATTTGAATGATTTTTAAGTATTTTATTGTCATGATATGTTTATTAACTGAGAAGTGTATAAACACTTTTTTACGTAGTAAAGTAATGAACGCATTTGCCGTTCTCTTCTATTTAATCGATAAATCTACAGAAAAATTTAAAGAATATTATAAAATGATTGATGCATTATTTTTTTCAAATACATTTTTAAAAGAATTTGCTTTTATTTCCTACCTAAATTACTTCAACAAATTTTATACTAATATATTTAAAATGTGACATTGCGATGTTGGACCTGAAAACGCATGAAGCTCCTTTTGCAAAAGTGTGCTTCAAATAACTGATTGCCTACGACAGTTACTTTTAAAACTATATTTCAATAAGCCTTTTATTGGTAGTGCACATTTCTGCGAACAAAAACCGACCAAATAAACCAATTTAAATAAAAAATTAAACAGATTTTCCCAACATAGTGTTCGAGGTTAAAAATAATAATAACAACAAGTATATCGAATTCAATTTTGTTTGTAACTTCGCACAAATATTATCAGCTCAAAATCGATAAGCCCTTGAAAATCAACGAATATTTTCCTTCTTTTGAATTCTAAAATCTTTTATGATTAAGTGAAAAGCACATCCGAACAATTCAGTCCACGGTTTCGTGGAAAGGGTTGGTTCAAATGGTACCCAAATGCTTGGTAAAGTGAGGAAATAAATACTTCCAAGTTTGTTCGATATGCTGGTTTATTCTATGTAAAGAGCGTTTTCAATGAGTCAATACTTTTTTCGGAATTGGTCTTTTTGACAGCTGTTACTTGATTTATACTCTCGGCTGGAATTTATTCGAGTCAGCCGCGGCGGTCACATGACCGAAATCATTTTTAAAACATAATGGCAAACCCTTATCTTTATAATAAAGTTAAATTCTTGGCCATAGCATTCAATTATATGCGTTTTATTTGTTCTTAAAAACCACCCTTTAGAAATATAAAAAATTTCACTTACTAACTTTATGGATATTGAAACTTTTTTTACTAGTATATTTTTGCCTTTTAACATTTGTGAATTATTAAATTATTATATATATTTGGAATATGTTTTTATCGGAATGTATGTATATATCTACTCTGTTCAGAAATTATAGCAAAACCACATTTGGAAAAATTTAAGCACTTAAATTTTCTCTAAATAATTAAAGACATTATTCGAGTAAAACGAGTATATGGTTCATTCTCTACGGAAAACCAGAGATACATATTTTTTTAACAAAATCTGCAACAATTAAAAGTTATTGTATTAAAGTTTCGAACTTTTAAAAATAACTTTATTTTTGTATGCAGTTTTTTTGGCTCATTAAATTTTACTCTAAGAAAGTGCAAGTGTCTAATATAAATAAGTTATCACTGATTTTTGACAATTTTTTACTAGCACTTTTTTCCATTAAACGCAAAATCGCGATTATATTTGATATGAAAGGAATTGCAAAAGAGTGTAAATAAAGAAATTATTAAAAATCAGTGGTAACCCATAGACACTAAAACCTTGCCATTTTTTGTACTGAAATTTAAGGAGCTAGCGAAAAAATT
Source organism: Philophylla caesio (assembly GCA_963971545.1). NCBI lineage: Eukaryota > Metazoa > Arthropoda > Insecta > Diptera > Tephritidae > Philophylla > Philophylla caesio. Next base: position 16,091,397 of record OZ020608.1, read on the forward strand.
CAAAAAAGAAAATTTTTTAATTTTAAAATTTTGATGAATGTTAAATATTAAAAAATAAAATTTAATTTTAATGAAATTTTTATATATATTTTTTGTACTAAAATTTAAGGAGCTACATATGTAACTACATACCCGAAAAAATACAAAAAATATAATTTTTTTAATTTTAAAATTTTGATGAATGCTAAAAATTAAAAAAAAATTTTAAATTTTAATGAAATTTTGATATACATTTTCTTCAAATATAAAAAAAATTTAAAATATTGTTTCAAAAGCTGTTTGTTAGAAAATTAACTATGATTTAGTTAAAAACAATTTTAAATAATTGGAGGATTAATAAATTGCCTAAATTCATTAATATGTGTATTTGCCATAATTTATGAACAGAGTATATGTACATACAGAGTTAGCACCAACATTTTTTTTAAATCGATTTCAATAATATTTAAACGAAGAAACCAAACTGTTATTTATATTAGAACTAATAGAAGCGTTGCAAATTTTTCTAAGTGTATTAGTATTAATTTCTCTAAATGAACGTAATGCAGACTTTTAAAAATGTTTTTTTTTTATATAAAAAAATTAGTAAAACTTAATGAATTCATATTTTTGTCGATCATGCACTAAGTTTTGTAGGAAATCGCACACTCAACTGATGAGTATCGCATATGTGTATCCTTTGATAAAAATGTTCCATGCATGTTTCTGCTTTAGAAATTAACTCTTTCAATAAGTGAATACGCCAGCGGAAGAGCCCCACAATTAGTATGCAGCATAGATGTCACAGCAGCGCATAAAAGTTGCAACACAAACGACAATAAAAATCAAACTCACTATAGAAGTTAGAGCTGAAGTAGTAATGGCAGCAATAATAAATGCATTTCAAATATCAACTGCACTTGTATGCATATACATATATACATATGCATATATATACGATTACGAAAACATGTATGTATGTAAATAATTTCAATTCCATACTGCACTTCAAGCGCATTCTTTGCGCAACTGACACTCGCTACCTGCAACACAAGGAGCTGTGATTTATGCGCACCAACGAGCATTTTGAAAGTTAAATGGCAAGCAGCAAGTGGCACTTGCCACATGAGCCAACATCAACATGTGGGTGCCACAGTACAAATCAGACATCACAAATGAAATCAAGATATCAGCGCACATAAACACACATAAACACATACACAGTCCAACTTCACGACCAGCAAAGGAAGAACGTGTCGAAGCATATCAAAGCAGCAGACAGATAAGTTAAGGCAAAGGATATGTGAAAAAGCAAACTACAGAAATATGTAGCAATGAACTTGCTAAGGTATAGAATGAAAAAAAAATTAATAAATAAAAAAAATGTGTAATAATAAAAGGTAGATAATATTACAGCAGCAGAGGGCATAAAACAAATTTAATATGAAAGCGAGCAGTAGGAAAACAAAAACGTTTGAGGCACATTTCCATGCCACCTACACCAAAGCCAGTGCATATTCTGGTGCCTTGCATGCAAATCACGTGCACGAGTATGATGCGTGGAAGGAAACCAGTGGCAGTTGCAACTCCAATTCACTTGGCGGATAAATCAAATTTATGATGAAATGCAGCAAAGGAATTGTAAGGATGAAGAAAGCAAAAAAAAAAAACACCAAATGAAAACGAAATATATATTTTATTTGAGCTCAATAAAATGAGTTGCACTTTTTTGTGTGTGTCATTTGAATTCTTATGTACGTGAGTGCAGTCGCTTGTATTTTATAACATTTTATGTGGCAGTAGTCGTTCACGAATTTATTGAATTATGAAAAACTTGCACGCAGTCTCCGCTTAAACATAAGCAACAAGAAAGCAGCAACACTGTGTGCCTACCAGTTTGAAAAGGATACGCATTTCCTTTGCTGCATTACGTTCTACTTCCGTTCAATGGTTCTGTGTAAATGCATGCCGATAACAAGTTGGCAGGCTGATACTGCGAACTGTTGTTATTTCATAATAATATTGAATGCCATTTTCAAAAGTTTATAGATGCTTATCTCTTTCCTTCATTTTGGAAATTCATTGGAGGCTAGTAAAAAGCATTATTTATTTTAGTAGAGTAACGATGTCAATACTTATCTGTATATCGTTGTCGTTGTTATTTTATTCTATGTATATACATATATACCGATTTAACTGGCTACCGATTTCAATAATAGTCGTAGAATGTATTTATTGCCCACCTTTGTCTTCTTAGATATGTTTTTGATACATTTTTCTTTCAGTCGCAGGTACAGTGAGATTACCACTGTCAAAGCCATTTGCAAATATTTTAATAAAATTGAGAAAATTTAAATAGAGCGATATGCAACACTAAATCTAAAATTATTTGTTTAATAAACATAAAATGAAATGTTATTCCACAAAATTTTTAACAGTCCTTTTTATTAGTAAATATTAAAAGTGTTTGTTGAAACACATTTTGAATTAAAATACCTATTTTAATCGGCTTCAGTAGTATGGGAAAAATCTGGTTTTAACCCTTCTCGGCGCCATGTTGCATTCCTGCAACATAAATTTTTAATCAAGTTCAATACTCTTTTTTAAATTTTCCTTAAAAAAATGTTTGTAAGGACACTTTTTATTAGTTTGCATAAATGTTGCAGTAATGCAACAAGAGCTTAGTAGAGATAATATTTTGTACATTTCACAAATATACAATTTTGTGGTTCTCTCTGTTAGGATGTCGACTAGACGATTGAATTAATAATAGTAATATTTTGATTAGTAATATTTTGGTAGACTTCGTAGACGAGCAGTAATGTTCAATGTGTAGACGAGGACCATTGGCCGATTTGGACTAACAATTGGTATGTGTTGCACGTTTACAAAGTGCGCGGGAGATACGCAAACGCTCTGCGAAAAATGTGGAGTATCACTTTGTTACAACAAAAACAACAATTGCTTTTCACCTAAACTAATTTCGTAAGTTAACTACTGTAACCAATTATTTTACTCAGGCCACCATTTGTTGCAGATATGCAATAAAACATTTTTCTTTAAAACAAATGGAGTTTTTGAAATTACAAAAAAAATCCAAAACAAATGTTTTTTACTTTGTTCTTTCTACCAAAAAAAATTTACTAAAAAATGGCTTGTTGCGCTACGAAGGGTTAAAATCCTCGAGCTTTCGCTGCTGAAAAGTTCGTGCTCTGTTTTGTGCCTTAAAATTCAAGCGAAGAGAACGGTCAAAGTATCTTCGTATTGCAAAAGCATAAACAAAATAAGTCGGATGATTTTGCTCACACTTCTGGAATAGTAGGACTTTTATATTGAATAACCTTGCTTAAGATACTCACAGAGAGGTCTATATATCTTCTTATAGGAATCGCATATATTTGGATGAAAGCAGCTTATCGAAAAATTGTATTCTCATTTATATTTTTAGATTTTTATTCATTCTAAAACTAACTAAGCATTATGTGATGGGCATATCACAGTACAACTTTTTCAGTTCATTGATTGCCAACTCAATTCTGAGAACTGTATGTGAAATTGGACCTAAAAAGAATAATTTCTGCATCATTCGTTTTGTCTTCTTACCTGCCAAAATATTTTTAATATCGATTTGAAGTTAGTACTATCGTATAGGGGAATTTATCACGTTTTAGGCCCTGTTGTTTGACATAGCTCGACAGCCACTAGCCCGATTTAGTTGAAATGAATTTTAAAAAATTTAAAATTACAATTCCCTTAATCTGAATGTTGTGCATATATCGAGCAAATTTTTGAAATTCATACCTTTACTCAATTGCGAATAAAAGTGAAACACGTGCATCGATTTTCATGATCTTTATCTCATTTTGCTCATAGGTTATGTGACTTTGCGAAAAAGTAACTAGACTTGAAACTTATTTCCGTTTTGTATTTTTTATGAATTTAAAAAAAAAAAATGTTTTCTTCATGCGCTTATTTTTAACTTGGAAACTGTTGCTTGTATAGGAAAACAATATATTAACAGATTAAGGGAATTGTAAAATTGTAAATTTATTTCAACTAAATCGGGCTAATCGCTGTTGAGCTATGTCAAACAACAGGGCCTAAAACGTGATAAATTCCCCTATACGATAGTACTAACTTCAAATCGATATTAAAAATATTTTGGCAGGTAAGAAGACAAAACGAATGATGCAGAAATTATTCTTTTTAGGTCTTATTTCACATACAGTTCTCAGAATTGAGTTGGCAAATCATGTGTTGTACTGTGTATGATTTGCACCAGAATTCAAATTGATATCATTTGTCTAGGATACTACGTTTACTTTCATATAAAATACTTTTTTTAGCGTTAATTTAAACTAAATAGGTTGAAAAATTATCACAAATCCATGGTACTGCAATTTTTATATTGTTTTACATAAACTAATTAAACTATAAAACTGCATGTTAAAAAAAAATGTATGAGGAGAAATTTTCTTTTCTCGAAATAATGTTACCCCGTTTGTTTTTCCAAGCCCTTTCAAGGCGTTACCGTGTATGTTTCCCACTTTCTTGGACTTTGACCAATCAAAGTTCTAACAATAGCCATTTTTCAGGATGACAGATAGCCTAATGCAAAAGTTACAATTTGAGAAGCCAAACTTTTTTTGAGAAAAGAAAACGCCATAAGATTTGTATGTACGCATATTGTGTTCATATTATTATTGTAAGAAAATAAGTTGTGTTTTAATCAAAAAGTTTTCATAAGAAATACTTGTTTATAGTTCTTTTGGTTGTTGGTGTTTCCGACAGGGTTGAAATGTGATGTATTTTTAAACGATTTTCCGTCATCCCTTGTCAAGTTTGGATGACGGAAAATAGTTCCAATATACATCATGGTTTATAGTTCTTTAAGTTATTTTTTTTTTTATTATATTTGGAAATCGTTACAGTTACAAATTACTTAAGTCTGTGGATAAAAATATTAAGCTGTCTTTTCTGTCAATAATCCAAACAAAGAACAAAACGCCAAGAAGGACCTCAATTATTGGCTTTTCTCCATTACTAACATCTTTGCATTTGTTGTGGCTTATGAAACAGAACTAGTATGAAAAGTGGAAAAAAATTCACATGTTAATAAGAATATATTTAATTTTATTTCTTATCTGTTTTAAAGGACCGACTGAATAATGAATTTAATTTGAAGATAAATTTTACAAGTATTTTATTTTCATGGCTTTAAGGCATTATAAATTCTGTATGATTTTCACCAATTAATTAATAATAAAGATTTTGTGCGTAACACTATTGAAAATTACCCATTTTTTATATGACTGTTCATATTGTATTTATATTTATTCTTTTAAAAAGGTATTTCGTGGCTTTTATTTAAAAATCCAAAACTTAAATTAAACGCATTTCGTTTTTGTTTGAAATTAAAATATGGTGAGGAGAGATCAGAAAACACAATTCATGTATACAACAAATAGTCGCAATTAATACAATTAAGTTTAATTATGTCAATTATGCATGAAAAACTGGGTAGTATGGGACATTTCTTCTCTAAGTGAGTATAATTTTTCAGACTGAGACGCCACGCTGTATGTTGGGACCATGTTTATAGAGAATGTACATAAAGCTACTTACATTAACTCAAAAAACTGGGAAGTTTTCCGCAAAATTTTTCCCTTTTTTTGGACCTTCGATTTGTCGAATGCTTTTCTTAGGTACGATTTGATTGTAAATCGAGTGCAAACAAAAGACTTAAGAAACAAACTTGAAATTTAAATGCTATGAGTAATTTATATAATTATAATAAACTTCAAACAACATTTGTGCAATATTTTTCCTTCGAGTAACTTGTATTTCCTTCAATCTCTCCGCCTACCAAAATCAACTCTACTCTTTCAACGTCCCTGCAGCATATTTGGCCTAACAACAATTTGTCGAATTTGTCAAAACAGATTAACACCATTTGCACTAAGTGCAGTAGAGACTTCACACAACGCCATAATAGAAGGGAAAAAATATCAACTAAGAATACTAAGCGGCCTTCTCGACCTATCCAAATGGCCACTCGTTGCATTTGTGTGCGCGCTTGGGCACCTGATATCCGAGTATCGCGAATGGAATAGACGGAGTGCAGATCACAATGCAGCCAAAGCGGGTGGCTTTACTGTTTTCTTGCAATGACAAATTATTGTAGCTGTCGCTGCGGGTAACAACAACAATAACAGTCACAACAACAACAATACAAAGTTTGTAAAAGCATTTCACTGATAATTTCAGCAGTTTCGCGCGAGCGTAACATGCAACACAAACATCCAAATGTTCACCACAAAAAATGTGGAACATGCAACAGTGCTTGTACGGTACGTGTAGTAAGAGGAGAAAAATTTACAACAATAAAATATGTATCTATTTTATTGGCAACATTTTGTCTGTGACCCATGAAACATGAACAGCATTTTGTGCAATAGCGCACTGATAGCAATAGCAGCAACAATAACAACAACAACAACAACAAGAGACCTATTCAACGTCACCGTAAAGCCACACTGACAAATGCACTGCGCAACATTTGCAACATTTTGCATTATTAATAATGCGACCAGCGGCCAAATGATGTGGAGAGCGTGCCAAGGGACCAACGCTGTAGAATGACCAGCTGGTGTGGCATTTTTTTTATTTAAAAATTTTTTTTTTTCTTTTTTACTTCATACGTCTTAGACCACCATGGCATCGGTTGTTGAAACTTGGATCGTTTTGGTTTTTGTTGTTGCTTTAATAGTTTGTTGTGGCTGCTTGGCGACAATAAATGCGCCCAAAGCTATTCAAATGCGATTTAATGCAATTTTATTAACGCTTTGGTAGCGACACACAAACACACGCGCACTCACACACCGGCGCAAAAGCCTACATTCAAAAACTGATACTTAAAACTACTCATAATCACGTGCAATAAAAAATTTGTTGTATTTCTTGCATTCTGTTGGCAATTGGCTGTTTTTTTTTTTACTTTTCTAAAATGCAACATTTAGTACGAACGTTGAGTCTATCAGTAACAACAAAAGTGGAATTAGTGCCGCCGTTGCATTTTGGCGCAAATGTATGTTGATGTGTGTGTTTGTGTGTGTGTAGGAGTACGGATGTTACACGCGGAATATTAAAATATTATGCTTTGTATTTTTATGATACAAAAAAAAAATAGTCAATGTGCCTTTTTTCCTAATAATTTGTGTTTTGTTGCGATATGTATTTTTGCAGTTAGATACATTTTTATGATGTTCACTTTCCATAAGTTTATTTAGATAAGTTTTTTAAAACACATTTTTCAAAAATTAAAAAATTTATAAAAATACAAGGTAATGCAAAATAATATAAAAGAAAACGAGTATAAAGTAGTAAAGGAAAAAGTTCTGCCGAATTTAAGGAAATCGTTTTATATTCTTTCAAGTTCCCAGTGTACTATGGGGTTTTTAATATTTTGGTTTGGCATAAATTACAAGTTTAAGGATTGTGACTTATATTTGAAAAATTCATAGTAAATTGGTTTTTTGACATATATCAATTATTTTGTGAATTTGTACCTAAGTTCTTAAACATTTGGCCTTAAATACGAATATTTAAAATTAATTAAATACATTTTTTTATTTTATATTTAATTTGTCAATTATTTAATTTGTTTGAACAGATTATTCACTCCAACAATGACTTAATTTGCTACATACAAACTATATGATGTTTTGTTCCAAATTTATTAATGTTTACTTAAAAATTAAAAACTTAATTGTAAACAGTTTGTTTTAATTTTTTTTTTTCAATTTATGTGTTTTAATGTTTTTTATTTGTTATTTTTTATTAATTTGTATTCACTTAGTAGGTTTTTGACAGTGTTTTTAGCAATCTATGCTGCTAAATTGCGGCCTCTGCCCTCTGCTCGATTGGTGTTTATAAAAATATCTAAAAGTTTCTGATTTCTGAACACATATTTCCCTGAAAAAAAAAAACGTTTTTATTTAACTGGGAAATTTTGGCAAAAAAATTGTATTAAATATTATTCTGAATGTTTAGTTAGTAACCCCATATTTAAAAGATTGTACACCTCTGTGAGCCTTAGAAATTCTATTCTACCAAAAACAGGTCTGTATATTTATTGAAATTAATCAGAAGAATAAAACACGATACACAAAGACAAAAATACACAAAATTAAGAAAAATATAAGCTTTTGCCATTTAAAGTCATATTTTTTGTTTTGTTTGGATAACGTGAGCCGTAAAACTTTGTAAATATATTTCGATAAATTGTTTAAAAAAAAACAATCAGATGACTTTTTACTGTGCCGTTTTGTCTTGCAAATTCCATAGAGTCTGAAAAATTAATAATAAAAATAATGTTCAATTGAAATTGAAAAATTTCTTATATTGACGTTAATTTTTATTGCTAAGAAATTATTTCGTACACCGTATTTTTGGATTTCCGAACCCCTTGAAAAAAATCCTACTGTCCTGCACGCCTGTTTTCGAAATTATTTTGAATTTTTGGCTGATTTTTCTTGAGTTTTGAAAATTTTTCAGTTTTTCCGCATGGTGTTAAATTACTATATTTCCTTTAAATTAAATATTTAGTATTTTTTTATGTATGAAAATTTTTTTTGGGTATACAGTTTTAAAGTTCATTCAGTTGCAGTAAATTATGTGAGTAGTCTAAGTTCGCTAAAATTTATAAAGGATTTTTGGCAAATTTTTCCACCGACGCTCAACTCAAACTTCCTTCAACGAGGGCATGATCGAATGCTCTTTTAAAAGGAAAAGAATGCATAATTGCATAAAAAAAACTTTGTGTTCATTACAACTTATTATAATAATTGATTTGGTACTCATAAAATTTTATGAGGTTTTTAATAAAAATTCTTGAAATCTTCTAAAAATAAAGAAAATTTTCAAAGATTTTTTTTTGGTATTTTATGGGAATGCAAGTGGTGAAAAATAGCCATTGCATTCTTTTTCAAAAAAGATGCTCATTTTTTCATGTTACATTAAAAGCAATGCCGAAAAGCTTTCAAAATCAGCGGTATAGTATGTTAGCCACTTGAAACGAGCGTGATATTAAGCCTAATTATTTTGGCATTTTTAATTTTTATTAACAAAGTGTTTTTTTTTCTAGAGCACATTTAAAAGTATATTTACAGGCATGCTAGTGTTCAATAATTCTATTGCCATACTTAATATAATTTCGGTTTTTTTGTTTAAAAGACAAATTTATAAGTAGGCAAATTTGAATACAGAATTTAAAAAAAAATAGCCAACATTTTTTTCTCTTATATGTCATCAATATGGTTTGAAAAAGTTATTTTTTAAATTGATTTTGATTTGCTGCTTTGAAAATGTGTTTTTTGATTAAATTTGCAGAACTTATTTATCTTTTAGGAACTGCAGACCTATTAGAAACAATTAAAAAAAAAAATGTTTACCGCGACAATCCCACACAACTAAATCACATTCTTATATACATATATACTGTAAATTTTTTAATAATACAACAATTTTCCACTGTGTATTAATATTTCTTCTCATACTAAACCGACACAACCATTCACATTTCGTTCGCCCAAATGCGCTTTCCTACCGCGATCCTATTAAAACTGTCAACTCGCGCAGTTACCGAGACTCTTAGATCACTTATCAGTGGCAATAAAAATGAGGGCTTTTAAAAAACAATTTCACGTTGACTTTCAGGTCAGACCAAATGACAATTGAACGAGTAAAATCATCAAACATATACATACATACATATGTACGCAGGCAATGGGATGCGCGCAGTAAGTGAATAGATTAAAAATAAAAAATAAAAATATATGAAAGAAAAAGTGTTACAAATGCTCGCTTAGCATGGCTGAAAAGCCAAAGCTGACTTTAATGGACACAAATGGAAATTCTCGCCCCGAGGGCCAACCGAGTGGGTCCGCAAGTTGGAGTGCTTATGATTTGAAATTATGTAGACATGTATGTATGTATGTATGTTTGGATATTGTAAATTGTATAGCTGGTGCATTTATTGTTTGAGCAACTAAGCTGGCAGCAACATTTGATACCGGCTATGAAGCATTTGACAAATTCTCAGCGGCGGCTTTTGTATTTAATGGTACACAAGCGCATTTGTGTCTAATTTTTTACATTAATTTTACTTTCAAGCAAGAGAAAATATCATTTATTCGCTTGTGCCTTGAAGTTATAACTGGTGATTCATTCATGTTTTGCTGTGTTGTGAATAGCGTGTGAATGAAATTGAAATGCGCCCCTTTCTTTAAATAAAAATAACTGTGGAAAACCCCACTTGATTACTTAAATATTTTAGTTAGTTACTTTGTTATAGCAGATTTTGCTAATAATAATAATTTAACTTTGTCTACACACTCAAAGTTATTGTGTAAAAAGTTGAAAGAGTGTAGCTTTGAAGATTGATTTAATTTCTTAATAATTTTCTGTTGAAAAACAAAAGTAAAATAAAGTAGACTAGCTGGGTAACTAACTATGGAATATTGATTACGAGAACACGATGCCGGTTTGGCATTTTGTAATCAGAATAAAAAGAAAAAAATGTTTTAAATAAGGCACGAAATATCGAGCAGAACAAGCAATAAGAAAGTATTTCAGTTTTAGGGATAAGCAGTATAACATAAAACAATTCTTTACATTATTTTTTTTAATTTTTATAAATATTTGTTAGTATTAAAATATCATTCAACAGCATTTTTATACAAAAACCCTCAAGTGTTCTAACGAAAAAAAATTGTTTTTGCTAGCACAAGAAGTCAACCAATTATCAATTAAAATTTTGGCTTCTTTATCAGCTACACCAGTTTAAGTTATTAATTCATTTTTCCAGAAATCATTCACAGTTTTTGGACGCAGCACTTTTTTGGAAGTAGGAGAATCGAGCGAAATATAAAAGAGCTAAAAAGTTTTAATGCTACAGTTGACCTATTGAAATCTTCTTTGAAACTGCGGATGCCCTGCCGTCTTTGTTTGTGGTTGCTTATGTGTAGTGGTATAATATCTATAATTCTGATTAAACTAAACATATATTTTGAAGAGTATGCATGGCGAGATGCCGATGTCTTTGGCTACTGAGTCAGCATACTTATTACTGCCTATTCGCCAGTGTCCTGGTATCCACTATATTTTAATTTTGATATTTTATTTGCATAGCTTAGAACATATTTTTCCACTATAGCTTCCCTATTTCTTGAGTTCTGTAAAGCGTTGCCTGCTGACTTACTATCCGTGCAAATGACAAGTTTGCTGCTAGTTTTGGTTGCGTGTTCAAAGTTTATTGCGAGAGTTTCGTTGGTGAAAATGGAGCTGTGTTAAAAAAGGTGACGTATTTTATTATTTCGCTTTAATCTGCTACTACAGCTAGTGAGGGAGTGTCCTTGCCATTGTAACAATCAGTGAAGGTGATTTAGTTTCTTTATAATATATATATATACAACTTTTGGTATACCGTCCCCTCGCCATTTTTCGAAAACATTTAAAGCCATTAACCGAATTAACAATTCCGTTTGCCATCTATTCCAATATTTCTTTCTGAATATTAGGGCTCAGCCATTTATATTCCGTTCTTTTCATCCAAGTTTCCAAATCAGTTACGTCTTTTGCTCGATCTTTAAGGAGTTGGAGAAAATTTTAATTTTCGCCATTGTCAGTTCCTCTACAAGGTATTCCTTGACGTGCGAGATATCTGAATGTTCTGAATATTACCAGAAGAGCAAGCATGTTATTCATCATTTGCTTTTGATTTTTATCCGATAGACTTTGATAAGCGCTGGGTCTTTTTTTGTTCAAAATTTCCGCTGCAGAAACACGAAAACCCCTTTTCAACCCAGACAGCAACCGAACTTTGACTCTCGGGATTAGCTACAATGATCAATTTCCGTTCTAATGCGTCGGTAAATATGCGGCAAATTGTATTATTTTCACCATTGAGGTAAAGTCAAGAATTTGTAGCTTTCCAACGTTTGAATGGTCCCGTAACAGAAATTGGCGCTTTTTTACTTGACTCTAATAAAACACGATGGTCTGAAAATTAAAAAATATAAGTCTTAGAATTAGTGTTTTTTTCCAAGAGAGAATTATATTATATAATTGGCTTAAAAAATGTACGTAATCCAAGGCGTTTGAATGCGTTCACTGCTTCGAATACGAGTACATAATTATTAATTAGCAATTCATTGGACTATATAAACATTAAGTGCCTGGAAATGCACACGTTTGTAAATATGTTTGTAGGCCACATAGTTGCAAAAATATTACTTTATTTAAGTTTTTAATATTGATAGGTGTGCTAATGAAGCTCAAACCATTACAAACTCCAATCTTGGGTAAACTCAGCACTTATAGGTATATTAAAGTAGTTCAAAATTTGAGTAATGTTTTTGGATTTCGATTGCACTAACACTATTCGTCATTAATATATACATATCGATCGATACTTATTATTCGCAGTTGCCAAATTGTAACGCACATCCAAGTTTTGGAAATATGTTATAGATCGTAGTAATTATCAGAAACTATAGAGATGAAAAATTGAATTAGAAAAATTATAATAAAACTGTTACGTGTTTAGTTTTACTCTTTGCTTGCATTACTGAAGTTATTTTACTTGAAAAACAAAATTTGTTTTTTAATTTTTAAACAAAAAGTAGAACTTAAGTTGTGGGTTATCTATCATTTACACTTTTATTTTTTGAAAAAAAAAAATTTGGCTTAAATTATTATAATATTGTATAATAGTAATTCTTTAGCATTTAAGTTTCTTTTTAATTCTACTCAGAGTTTATTCACAATGACACACAAGAAGTGTAAAGAAATTTTCTTTTATAAAAATTTCTATAAAAATTTCTTAAATCAGTCTAAGGCTCGCAAGAAAAAAATTATTGCATATTTATTTCTTAAAAAAAAAATTCTGCAACAGCAGACTTCTTTTTCAAGCAACATAAATAATGAAAATTGTTTTTTGTGATTTTTCTTGAGAGCTGTATTCAAGCCCTAAAAAAGAAAATTTAGATTATATTCTGAAGTGACTAAAAATTTAATTTTTTTTTAAATTCTATTCAATACTTTTTTTTTAATTTTTGATGTACGTTTATTTCAACTATTAGGCATTCAACACTATTTCAATTGGTCAAAAACTACTTTTGTACCAATTTTGGTTAAGGTCCTAAAATGTATGTAAACGAAAATAAAGCCAAAACAATTTTTTTTTTAATTTTTTGGTGTGATGAATTCCTCCCACTTTCCGCAGGCCCTGGTTTGTACACATAAATCACATCTTGTTGGCATTCTTAACAGCAGAGTTTAAGGAATTCCCAAATTTTTAATAATATTTAAAAAAATTTGAGTGCACATAAATGCAGCTTATTACATTTTATTGCATTAAATTCGTAGTTTCAAGAATTTAAGGCTATCGTTGATATTTGAAATTGTTTTGTCAGGAGTGTTACGCTCTTATTCCATATATTCCTCATTCCATCTTTACTTTCCAAATTAATTAAATTTATTAACCACTTAAAAATATTAGCCTCCTGAGTTTTTACTGAAATTGGCACCCAAAACCCTTTGAAGTTAATTTTATTGGTCTTTAAATTTAATAATTCACAATTTTATTGAGTTAGAGGTCAGTTTATGGAAGATATTTTTTGGAAAAAATAATAACAGTGTTAATACCTGAAGTTATAGTCGATCGGCAAGCGTGGCAAAACACGGTTGGTTCTGCATCCAGAAGTTTTTTGGTTCAAAGCCTATAAAGTGATGATGAAGAATAAATATAATTAAATAAATAAAAAACAATGATGAGGAGAACTAGCGGCTATAATTTCTATCATTAAAACTGTTGTTGTTTATTTCCAAATAAAATCTTCGACCAACTGTCCTCGAGCTCTCTAAAATTGTGAATTATTCTTAAAGAACTTTTTTAAATATTATATATACATATTTTCGATAAGCAACTGCTCTGACAATTAAGGATAAATATCTTAAAGTTGCACGCATAACGGCGATGAACAAAGTTATAGTCCAGCATCTCAATTTTTTTTTGCATTTCATCTTTTAAAATCCTTGAATTTTGTTTATATCTAGTTTCTCAGGCATAAAAGCCTAAGGAAGTATTAATTTTAATACCTTTTACCTTTTGGTGCAAATGAAATAGGAATGCTGGATTAAACCATTTATCAGCAAAATAATCTCTACACTATAGATATTGCTTCATAAAAAATCCCAATTCAAAAAAAAAAAAATTAACTTCATGCACCGTGTAAAATATATGCTTTTTACACTTTACTGAACATATGGAAATTATGAGTATATTGATATTATTTGTGCAAGTACTAAATGGTACAAAAATCATTAAGTTGTAATTATTTATTTGTGCAAATCAATTTCTAATTATGAAATTCCCACTTCGCACAACGACTTAATGTATTCGTAATCATCGTCCAGCCGATGAACTTAGTTCCGTCTAACGCTGCCAACAACTTCGGCCCCACCCTTTCGCGCCAAAAAACTCTACCAACTCACGACTAACTTCAGCTGCTTGGCTACCTTTACAATGATTGGATCAACGAACGAAAATAATTGCGCTCGTCACTACGACATCTATACGAGACTAAGTTAGTATACCGACTGTCGGTGTGGCGGGGGCACAGGGTATGCCCGGCAGACGTTGGCAAGTTCAATGCTAAGTATATAAGTACATATGTGCCGATGTAGTTAATGCCAATAATGAATTTTCTCACGCTTAATTTTACAATTTTATAACGCTGAATACACATTCAATTGCCAGCTAAATTTAATGTTTTACATATTTATTTACACATTTGCCAGTAAAGTGAATGAAATAATCGAATTGCGCTTGCAGTTGTACTACAGGTATTGCCATTTGCAACAAAAATAACAAAAAAAAAACCCTTTTTATAAATAGAGAAGCACAACAACAGCTTCAATTATCATTTGTACGAACAACAACGAGCAACGCTAATGAATGACTACATTGACGACGTCACTTGCTTCAACACATCAGCAACAGCCGGAAATCGCTGCAACCGCAACAGAAGCGTTGACAACAAATATAGCAACAATAGCGATCATTTCTAACAATGCGACACGGCGTTCGCGTCCAAGCAATTATACAAAATTGTAAGAATACTATTTTTATTGAGAAATTATTGCAATCAGGGAAAATGTATTTATTGATGCATAATAGAAAAAAAATTTATTTTATTTTATTGTTTATTCGTATGTACATATGTAGGTACAAGTAGTTTTACATGATTTTTATGCGTGCTGGAGAACACACTTAGTTAATTTATGAGGAAACTTGAGGGCGAAAGCGTGGCTAAAGGGAATGAATCGTGCGCTACGAAGTCTGCCAAAAACCGCAAGCGCAAATGAGCTTGAATTATTCGCGCCGATTTGAATGAACAAGTAAAGTTGAGCATGAAAAAGTCGCTGCTGGTAACATAGTGAGCAAAACTTTTGTGATTGAAAAAAATTATGAAATTTTGAATTTAAAACTTTAATTTTATTTAGCATACTTTAAAATGCAATCGATTATGATAACAATAAAAGTAGAAGTATTGGTATTAATAGAGATAAAGATATCGCCATCACCGCAAAGAAAGCCAATAATCTAGCGGAAATCAATAAGGATATATAAAAGTCAAACGTTGATATGTTTTTAAATTATTATTATTTTTTTTTTCAAAACAGAAATACAAATTACAAATACGTAGATAATGTTACCCATATTGTCATATGTTTTAAGGAAGTCTATGATAATATCTTCGGTAATAGCGATACAGATAACGATAAAGAAAATAAATATTTTATTATGAATGACCTTAAAAAACTAAAACGCATGCGAAATTAACCGAAATAATTACAAATTTGTTATCGTTTAATAGCGAATACGATGGTGATATAAATAGGGATTACGATAGTTAAGCTAGGGACAATGAAACCGGTAAAGAAAACGATATATGTGAGATTGAGATAGTAATATACATAAGTAACTATAAAAATGACGAGTACACTAACCAAAACAATACGATAACGATTATGATAACGATTATGACAACAATAAAGATTACGATAACGATAGTGGTTACGATAACGATAGCGATTATAATAACGATAACGATAACCATAATTATAATAATAACGGTAACGATAAACATAACGATAACGATAACAATTACCATTACGATTACGATAACGATAAAGTTAACGATAAAAAGTCGATATTTAAAACGAAAACCTTAGCACAAAAATAAACATCCCGATATCAATAACAAAAACTATAACGATAACGATATAAATAAAAAAAAAACAATAATGATAACGACAACATTGACGATAACAATAAAATTAAACAAAATGATGACGGTAAAATAAGGTATATATATGTATAAATTGACAACTCCACCGAAATCCGTTAAAAAATGCCTTAACAAAACTACCAAACCAGTTTAAACCTTTTGTAAATTTTTTTTGACTGAATGCGTGTGGTGGTATACTTAGGACTATGCTTTTTGTTTTTTCGCACTAAAATTTAATTTAAAAAATACGAAAATTTCTTTGATTGCAAGCTGCAATTTGTCAAAAATTACTCTGATTTTTCATAATTGTTTACTATTGATTTTTCATTATATTTTCTATATAACGCCTGCTCAAGATTGTTTTACATGAAATAATTACGGAGGAGCACTAGAAGTATAAAATTATCAAATAACAAAAGTTTGCTGGGAAACGCTGGCTTCAAAAATTATAGCTTAACACTTGACCGTTGCACTCTATATTTGAAGGTATGTTGTTGTTTTTCTCATAACTACAAAATATTTATGTATATTGTCAGTAACATTACTCACCAGCCTTTTTTAATTGATCAGCGTCATAAACGAGAACCCAACTTGATGTCTATGAAGCTCTTGATTGCCGTGAAAAGCTTATGAATATTCATTCAAAAAGCAGATGCTCATTGGAAGGCATCTAAATAATGATTGCATACATGACTTCAGAGCATAGTAAGATATTAAAAATATGCATGTAAATATGTTACGATCAATTGCTTTTTAAATATAAATTTACATGTGCTCATCTGCTCAACAGCGATTTTTGTTCCGCTTGCAATACATTTGCTACTAGCACGCTGTTGCAATTTTTTGTTTTTGTTTTCAAAACCTTTTCCAACCGCAATTTTCTTGCTATTTTCAACACATTTGCATGCACCAGCGATTTAGTATTGTTGTGCCATTTCGTTACCTCGTTATTACAACGCCTCAAAGTGGAGCTCATCATCCATCTAATAATAGCAAATCTCACATACTTATTTAATTATGACAAACATAAGAAGAAAAAAAAAGAAAATAATTATAATAAGTTTTTAATATGAAAAAAGAGTTATTTTAAATAAACTTGTACATACAAATGCTAATAAGAAAATATCTTGATTGAAAAATGTAAGTGGCAGAGATAATTAAAAGAGTGTAGCAAAATGTGGCGAAACTCATCGAAGGACCAATAGTGAAGTGCAGCTGAAGCAATAGCAGTAAAACAACAATAACAACAAATCGAGTTAGTTGCGAAAGCACATTGAAATATGCAGCGATCGAACCGGATCTAGAAATGCAATTATTTAGCTAGAACAACAAAACTAAGAAAAAGTAGCGAAAATAATTATATGAAAATATATGTAGACGATAAGCTGTGGGTGATATCAAATAATAGTGCGGATGATAATGACTTATAATATAATTTTAACTAAGTGTTAGTTTTCTTGAATATTTATTTAAAATTTTATTAAAATTATTTTATACACTATTATTATATTTATGTTTTATTTTAGAAGTGAAATGACAAAACATTAATTTGCGACAACAAATATATCTAATAAGGTGTAATATGACAAAAAATGCTTGTGCTGCTTATATTTCAGGAATACCAAATAAGGTTAGTTGGGGTTAATTTTAAAGCAATTAATTTTTTTTTTTCATTTTAAAGGACAAGTTAAAATTATGTTATAAAAAGAAGTTGTAATTTTTAGTTAAAAAATTCTCTTGTTTTATATACATTGATTTGGCTATGAAGAACTTGAAACTATTTCTCTTGGATAGCTAAAAGCGATGAAGGTTATATGATGGTGCATATTGTACCATTTAAAACGTTTTTTAAAATAGTAAATCATGTTTTTCAGGCAGCAGCTTTAAACTTTTTTTGTTTACTCAGGCTAATGGAAAATTTTGACATTTCATCAAAATTAAATGACTTTATTTCAAAAATACATATTACTAACAAAAAAAAAAAAGACAGATCATATATATTTGATTGCCACTTTATTTGATAATTAAAATATCGAAAATCTTTTCTTACGCTTTTGCAATTATTTTTGAGAGAGTTCCATTTTATATTTAATTTGATTTGATTTTTTCAGTTATTTAGGTTTAATGTATCTATTAGTGCAATAAAATCTATATACATCTTTTGTAGCACAACATCAAGAAGGTATAAGAAAAGAAAGTAAAAATAAACAAATACTTTACAACAAAGAACATTTAGTAAATCCATACAATTGAAAAAAGTTTTATTTATTAGATACATAAGGGATATTCGGGATCAGTTGTATTCGTAGTAATATTTACTATTTTTACAACGAATGCGGATTTACACAAGTAAATCGCGAGCACACCTTGTTGTAATTTCCCGAGCGGCTGATTTACGAGTGCATATATGTAGATATGTAGGTGTGTATGTGCCACCAGCAAATAAACAATTGTGCGTAATATGCCGGGAAAGGCGAAAAAACGAAAATATTAGATTTTATTACTAATAATTGTGAAAATCAAATTGCTACGTTAAACGTTAAACTTTAAATAAATATTTATTTATTCGACTAACGTGTTTGTAGATGATTCGACGATTCATATTTTTTGTTGTAATCGGCTGTGAGAAATTTACAAAAGAAAAACCACATTTATAGCAGGGTCCATCCATTGTATTTGCCTGCACTCTTGTATTTGAAGTGGAACGTATATTGTATTGTTGGAGTTTTAATACATTTGCTAGTTTTGTAGGTTACTCGAGTTTTTTTTTATAATATACATATGTAGATAGGTTAACAAATTTTAGAAAAGTTGTTATATAAAGATTGTATGTTGCTTTTGTTAATTTTGATTCTAATTGCAGAAGAAATAGAGTTCCACACCCTTGCAGAATTGACGAAATACAGAATGGTTGAGTTCTTATAGTTAAAAAAAAGGTACAATTAAATCATAAGACCGTTCTGACTTAGGAAAAATTAATTTTTCATATACTATAAAAATTATGTGTAAAACGGAATTTATAACTTTTATGTTTTCATTAATCTCGCATCCTAATAGTATGATTGTATAGGTTATCGATTTTATATGTCGACCTGGAGTCAAGCTTGCTATAAACTACGTCAGAATATGTAATTATAGGCAAAATTAATTGAAGAGAAAGTTTTTGTCATATTGATTTCACTCAGGTCTGTTAAATCCTATTCTTAGATAAACGCTTGGCAGTTATGAAAACGCTTAAAATAAACTACTGTCTTCCCTAGTTCACACCAAATTTTTACTTTTATTACTTTTGTAAATTATAAGCAAAAACTTTAGTAAGAAAAATTATTTAGAAAAATGTAGCAAAACTCCGCAAGTTTACTTACCCACTGCATATTTAATACGCTACTTCTTTTTTAATATATTTAAAAAGTTTAAATTATTTTGGGAAAAAAAAACTTAGCAATTCTTGCAAAAATTCACAATACGTAGACTCTTGGTGCCCCTTGTAAATTGCTAAACATGAATATCTTGTGTGCTTTTTTTTCCTGTCAGACATGTTCCCAACCTCACTGCAGCAGCAGAAAAAAATTAAAATAACTCACTCCAATATAAATAAATAATCAAAACAATGAGAGCAAAAAATTTCGGCTGCTTTAAAAAGTCATGTCTCTATGATCACTGTTATATC
Organism: Philophylla caesio; assembly: GCA_963971545.1. NCBI lineage: Eukaryota > Metazoa > Arthropoda > Insecta > Diptera > Tephritidae > Philophylla > Philophylla caesio. The sequence goes on from OZ020608.1 coordinate 16,111,401, forward strand.
ACCTTGCGACATATTAACCAGCAGCACGTACGTCACGAAATGAGCTTCGAAAATATATCTGTTAGCTGCCACGTACCCACCGTAAGAAACAAGAATATTAATATACACATTAATATATACGTATGTATGTATGTAGAGAAGGCATGCAACAAATGTTGCCAGTGATGCGCCGCTAAACTGTAATGCAAATACGTCAGCCGAATACTTATTAATTTTGCAACAAAAAACAAAAAATAAAAACAAATAAATATTAAAAATATTCCATTTGTAGCATTTTCAATAAAATGCATAGCAAATAAATGCAAAACAAAATACACAAAAGCAAATGAGGAAGAAAACAAGCACCACCACGAGCCTATGAACGTGTAACTGTTGTTTTTGACGGCGACCTAGTCACCTTTGTCGACTGCTGACTGCTGCTGTCTATCGATTGCTTTGCGGTAAAATGGTTAAAGCTGCTGCATAACAATAACTGTATATTTTTTTATTTGTGTTGTATTTGTTGTTGATGGTGCGGAAATGTGATGCGGCAGTTCAACGGCAGCTGCCCTACGAGTATCCCTATTTACTTTGATGCAGTTGCGATATGTGTGAGTCAAGTATGGAGCATATGTGTGTGTGTATATGTGTATGTGTACGTACGAGTTTTTGCTAGTATTTATTAGTATTTGCTAGTATGTATTTACGACCTAATGGCTCTTAAAGCGCAACTGTCTCTTGTTTGTTTAACCAATTGAAATTAGTTGCATACTCGTGCATAGTTTCAGTAGTGCAAATGATAATAAAAATTATGAACGCTATTTTAATACATAAAAAATAGCAAGTTATTATATGAAAGAACAAAAATCTAAACCATATGAATACATACATAGTATGTAATACCAGTTATCACACCATTAGCATTCGACTGTACAACCTGTTTCAATTGGCACCTAAGAATTATACACAAACATTTTATAAGTTTCCATGGAATATAAGTTTTACTTCAGCTCTAAATCAAAATCTTTATGTGAAGCTTTACTCGTGCTATTTCTAAGTGTTAGTTTTTCTCAAAAATGCTGCTTATTTTAATTTTCGTGCCCGTAAAAAATGTTTAGAAGGGAATATATTTATGTTCATATTTGCATTTAAAATAATAATCATATTCTTGTTTATATTCATATTCATATTCACATTAATATTCATATTCATATTTCTATTCATTTTCATATTCATATTTATTTTCGTATTCATATTCATATTCAAAATTATATTCAAATTCATTTATATTATATTCATTTTTATATTTATATTTATATTTATATTTATATTTATATTTATATTTATATTTATATTTATGTTTATATTTATATTTGTATTTATATTTATATTTATATTTATATTTATATTTATATTTATATTACAATTTATATTTATATTTATATTTATATTTATATTTATATTTATATTTATATTTATATTTATATTTATATTTATATTTATATTTATATTTGTAGTTGTATTTGTATTTATATATATGTTTATGTTCATATTCAAATTCATTGTCAAATTTGTTTTTATATTCATATTCACATTTATATTCATATTAATATTCACATTTATTTTCGAATTAATATTTATTTTTGCAAATATTCATTTTTATATTTTTTGCATTATTTTCATATTCAAATTTATATTTCAATTCATATTCAAAATTACATTAAATTTCATTTATATTATATTCCTATTCATATTTTAACTGAAACTAATATTCACATTTATTTTCCCATTTTATGAATTTCATCATATTTATATTTTTTTATCAAATTCATATTCATTTTCATTTTCAAACTCATATCCGTTTCAATATGCATATTCATATCCTTATTCGTATACTTTTTTATATACTCATACGTTTTTGAGCTGGTGTTCGAATCCATATTTTCTAGTTGTATTCGTCATCGTTTTCATATTCGCACTCCCCTTTATATTTAGTCTCCCAATTACCAACGCCATTAACGGCAGCCAAGTCGGCTACAATAGCATAGCTAACTAACTATGTGCGAGTACATACAATATCATCTAATAGCTGCCACCTAAGAAGCAACAGCATCCAGCGTTCAAGTGGCGGCGGCAATGACATTGAATGGCAATCGAAGCGGCTAACTGAAAGCTAAAAGCATGAGCAGCCCGAATGACAGCAATGTGGCAGCTGTTGCAAGTGTCATTGTGGCTTGCCGCCAAGTTTGTGCAGCACACATACATTCGAGTACAGTACAAGGTAAGCAACTTACCGGTGGCAATAGGCCTCACTGAAGTGTTGGCCCTCTTGCCACCAACCACTATGCGGCAGTGCTAGTACTAAGTGTATGCCGCACAAGTGCCACTGCCCTTGCTAGTGGCACTGCCTAATAATTGTGTAAACATTAGTTGCAATGTGTGCGGTAGAATAACAGCAACTACCGCAATAGTTTGACTGCAGAAGCTGAAGTGCGAAATGTATAGAAAAAATAAATGCAAAAAAAAATTAAGTAATTCGAAAAAGAATTTGTAAGGAAAAGGAAGCAAATATGTGTATGTATGTGGTAGCACTTCAACGCCTGAAAAAAACAGATTTGTTGACACTCTGCGGCCAGCCAGTGATCATCAACACTTTTTTCGTTCTTGCCACTTTGGCGGCGTGGCAAGAATGCGCCACTTGATTGCGCCACAGCTATATACGTACATACAAGCATGTATGTTAGTGTTTGTATGTGTGCGTGTGTGGATGTGTTTGTGCTCAGCACTTATGAACAAACAGTGGCGTTGCCAGTTGTGTGTCCACTCATGTGGCGGCCGCTCGCCTTTCATGTGCATTTATTTACTATTTATTATAGATTCCAAATACATTTTTGTATGTGATGCATACACCAAAGGTGCACATATTTGTTCTATTATTAGTACGTATGTATGTATGTTACTAATATTGTGTGCCTTTAAGGAACTGCAGCGCATAAAGCTACTAGCGGAAATATTTTTATATCAATTTTAGATCTCTAGAAATGGACTAGCAGAAGTAAATACTTTTCTTTATAGTCATTCGAGTTTCCTTAGAAATTTTGTTTATTTCTTAGTTCATATCTTCTAATTATTTTAAATGTATGTAATTTAAATATTTTCAAAAATGGAATATGCTTTCTGTTGCTCGCCAAAAGTTCGGGTCCATTTAGGGATAGTTGCGGAATCTGTGCAAGACTATTTCGTTACTTTTTCAGTAGAATTTATCAACAAGTTTCGTACTTTTTTTAGAAACACATCAGGACCAAGTTGAATTTATTTCGTGACTAGTTTACAGAGTACGTATTTCAAGACTATTCCGGGATTATTTCGGGATCATTGCGGTGGTGTTTCGGAACCTGCTTGCGACTATGGCAGTACCATTTGGGCAAAAGTTCGGGTTCACTTCGGGACTTATTCGGGACTGTTTCGGGACCAGTTCAAGACCGCTTCGGGACTACCATTTCTGGACAAAGTCATAAATATTGTAATAACATTTCGGAACTCGTTTGCAGACCGCTTCAGAACTACTTCGAAGCTAGTTCGGGATTAATTTGGGAAATTTTCGGGATTATTTTACGATCATTTGGGTAATAGTTTCAAACCAATTCGAGAATATTTACATGGAAGTTTGTGGTCATTTGCGGAATCATTTCGAAACCAGTACAGAACTAGCTCCGTAAAACTACTACTCTAGTTCACGACTCCTTGTAATTAATAATATCAGTGATATCGTTCCGGACAAGTTCACGACATATTTATAAACAATTTTAGAACCATTTCTAGTACTATTACGGGATCGTATCAATGTAATTCGAAGCTAGCCATGAATTATTCCCTAACTGACTGTGAAAAAGTCGTGAACTAGTTCCGAAAAAATAAACAAATAAAAAAATTATATGAAATGAATCAATTTTTAAATTCTAACTAAACTTACATTTATACGTAACTGAGTCATGTAATGCTAAAGGCCTCACACACTGTAAATCATACTTCCCGAATAGCTCTAACAATTACTTTCAAGAAATCTTAGTTCCCACATAAATACTTGCCAATAAATTGTTTATGAATTGTAAAGAAAATACATTCTCAGATAAACCAGTGAGATTAAGATTTCAGGATTTTCTCTAAATCTATTTATATAAAAGTGAAATAAAGTGCTAGAACCTACATATATTTTAGACAGACACTTTAGCAAAGTCTTTGTGACGAATTTTCATATTTTTCAAATTTTAAAAGTTACCATATTAACTCGAATATATGTTCATACACAAATACACATATACATACTCGTATATATTGTCTATTTTAGTGCAGCTGATTTCGTGAATTTTTCATGCTTCTGTGAGAAATTATTATTTGCTGTGAAATTGCTTTTGGACTGCTGCACAATTTCAATTTTCCTTGCATGATTGAAAGGCGGCAGCACCTTCTATTTACATACACATTACTCCAAACATACATAAGTATTTACATATGTACTTTGAATTTGCACAGGGATTGCACTCGTGCAATGTTATTCATTATTTGAAATGAGGAGCATTCTGACAACAACTAGCTCATACGATGCCTCGCTTCCACACCTCTACACATTTCCAGCGAATATCGAAGGCAGTTAGCTACTCAGGCACTTCGCCAATCAGCTATGCAATCAGTGCAGTCAATCAATGCGATTTTCCCATGTAATCACCTGGTGGCGGTGGTGGTGGTTGTGGACTAACCTCTGTTGGCGATTTTAGCTGCTGGAGTAGGCTGGTGCTGGTGGCAGCGGCGCGGGCAGCAGCAACGTTATAGAATGTTGCAAAAACCCCATTTACCAATTAAATCAGCTGCTAAGAAGAGTAAGAATTGTTGTTGCTATGCATTTGTAGCGCTTCATTATTATTTCCGCTGGCAATTAATTTCAATGGCAGCGTTGTTAGCAATTATCGCCTCGATTTCAGCGAAATGTGTAATAAACAATTGACACTAGCACTGACACTGGGCACTAAATAGTTTTGCTACGACGATGTGGTGCAAGAATGAGTGCACCACGTACATGAGTGAATGAATGAATGCACGCATGAATCATCATCGCGTTTTAGAATTAATTATAATTGATCGGTAGCTGTTCTTAATGGGCGATCATAAATCAGTTTCATTGTCAGCAGGAATATAAAAAGTGGCAGAAGCATTTAGTCTAAACATTGCGAGTCTAAGCTTATCGCTTATGTAGTGCAATTCTCTGACGATGCGAGTGATCGTATTCGATATGAAAAACCGCAAGACGACTACTTAGTCGATTAATTAAATGTGTGTAACCTCGTTAAAGGTAAATGCTAATACAATTCTAACATTTGTAGCCATTTATTGCGCTATTTTCCGTGAATGCATTAATACAATTTTAATTAGTTTAGTGAGACAAACGCGGGTTCTTTTTTCTTCTACAATTTATATGGAAATTACTCGTATGAAACTGTTTGGAATTTGAATAAATGGAAATTAGATAAAGTAATGAAATATAACTGAGAATAACAGTTGGATTAAGTAAATTTCAGGTGGAAAGAAAATTTATGAACTACTGCAGCTTCAGGCAACTTCAAATTGCTAATGAGCACGAACAGCTGATATAACAGATTGTCAAAAAAAAAATTATAAGCGCTGTGTATTTTGTTTTTGCTTTTATATGCTAAAGCTTTAAAAATAATTTTTCATATACCTTGAATTATACTACAAGCATTGCATCTAAACAAATTACAAAATTTGACAATTCGAATTCAAATAAAAAAAGAAGATGTTGCTGCTACCTATTTACATATGTGCCTTCGTTATAATATATTTTTTCGGAAAAATTTTATGTTCGGATATGTTTGAATTGTAATCCGACAAAATAATCAAATAAGTAAATATAATCAGAAAGAAGATAAAATTCATTAAACAATAAGGCAAAAAAGAAAATACGTTTTGTAGTATTTAATTTTTTTTTGTTTCTTTTATTTGTGATATCTAGTTGAATTTGTTCATAAAAATAATTCAATCTATGAGAATGTGTAAGAAGCAGACTATACCAGCTCTACAATTTATTAAATATTTGCAAGTAAATAAGTTAAAACGAAAATTTTCTCACCTCGATTAATATTTTGAAATTTTAGAACTTGAAATGTTTAAAATATATTTTGAGCTAAAACCATTTTTAAACAATAAATTCACATTTCGAATTTTCATAATACTTTTAAGGTAAATTTTTTTTAAGAGATAAAAAGTTTATTTATATGGATTATTTTCAAATGTTCATCAAACATTTTATAATAATTTATAACAAATTTTAGATATAATAAGTAATGCAGAATATTATTATATATAAACATTTTTATATACATACATCAATAATTTAATGGTTAATGTTTTTAATTAACGAAAGAAATTTGGTAAAAAAATAATATAAATTATGTTCTATGTACAAATAAAATGCAGACTCCCTGAAGAAGGCGCATCGGAGAATAGGAGCAACCTTTGTTTACTTTATTTAAAACTACCGTCCGATAAGCTCCGCAAACATACTAATAGCAAATTAACATTGGCCCCCAAAAAAATATAATTCAAAATATTTAAAATTTTTTACGCTCAGTTTGTCTTAATGCTCAGTTTTAACTGTTCATATTTGATTATTATACTTTTTTTTAAATTTTCATAACCTATGAAATAACCTATGCTTTAACACAGGACTTAGACGATTACACTGTCCAAAAAATGAAGACTTTTTGAATGGAACAGAATAGCGACCCCATAATTCTGAAAGGGTATGTTGAGTAGATAATTTTTGTAGAACAAACTTATGGTCTAGCACGTCTGAGTTTTTTTTTACAGTGGGTCAAAGTTTTCATTTTTTGGTCGAAGGGAGCATTATACTATATGAAAAAAATGTAGTAAGTTAATGTCTGAGAGAATTCTAATGGTCAGAGTTTTATTTTGGAATTGTATGAGGATTATTTTTGTGGAAGATCTTAACCCTCTAACTGGTCTCTTTATGGGTCAATTTGACCCTTTTTTCGAGAAAATCAAAAAATATCCTTTAAAAAAGTACATTTAAGGATTAAAATATTCTACGAAAATGTTTGGCAGAAAATTTCAGTGGGGGTCACCAAAGACACCACTGTTGTAAATAAAGCTCTTTACGATTAATTTATAATTATTTTTTTTTTTTTTTTAATTAAATTTATAACTTCATTTGTTTGAATAAGTTTATTTTCTCCAATTTTTTCTTGGCTTATTTGTCTTCATAACTTTTGTTCATTTTTTCAATATCAGTTCTCATTAAAATCAATCCTTTAATATTATTTATTTCATTAAATTTTATTTACTTTTCGTTGTTCGATTGATTTCGATTAGTTTTGCATTTCTGAATTATTTTCAATATTTTCGTTTTTAATAGCTACGCTTATCACTCTGAGACAATTTGAAATATTAATATCATTTGAAAACTTTTGATTTTTTCCTACAATTCGATTATATCTGCTTACTATTGATTTTTCCTAATGAGTTTCGGAATTTCTTAAATAATATTGATTTTAATGCTTCATTTTTATTGTCGATTGCATACTTATTTACGGCGATCGATGTTTCATTCAAAATTTTTTTGAATTTCGTAAACAAATTTCGGTTTTATTTTAATTATTATTTGGGATTTGCTTGCAATTATTTTGCTATTTTGGTTATTACATTTTTTTTATTTGTGACTTTTAAATAATTTATGGTTTTTATATTTGATTTTCAATCGAATTTTTTAATTGCTTGTGTCAAGTGATATTTAGTTTTCAATTTTTCTTTTACAGTGCTATCAGCTTTATTTTCGAGATAAATCATCTTTAGTAACTTTCATTATAACTAATTTTTAAATTAAGTTTAGTCCTGAATTTTAAAATTTTGTTTTTATTTAAGGTTGAAAAGGCGTGACAGATTATTTCAAGCAATGATCTATTTTCTATCTTAAATAATTTATTGAACAAGCAATATGCAATTTAAACTCAAAAGAAGAATCAACCCAGCTTTCTCGACTTGAAATATGTTGGGTTTTCGGTGAAACCTTTCTCGATCTCAAAAGTGTAGTTTTAAGCCGAGCTGTGTAAGTAAACTGCTTCAATGAAGTTTTCTGCCAACCACTGTAAAACTAAGAAGAACCCTTTCCCTTCTCGTCTTCAAGGAACCACCATTTGAAATTCTCCCACACTTTAGATAATTGTAATTTGTTCTGCAGCGTACTCCACTCTCCCCTTTCACACAGTGAACTTGTTCACTTCTTGTGCTAAAGAAAGAAGCAACAAAAAAATACCAGTAGCATTAAGTAATGCTCACGATATAAGCGCGCTGGTGCATCGTTTTTGGCCAACATTAACGAAAAAGTCGGCACAAACTTTCATTATTGCTGCAAAGCCGCCAGAGTACCAAAGTAATTCTGTTTCTTTTTATCCCTTCCCACCTCCAAACGTTTTCGCGTAAGCACTTAAAACAAATTTTAAAATTCAGTAGCAAATTGTTGCATTCATCGACAACGACAACGACAACCACAACAATGGTTTAAATAGTAGAGAACATTACGCGAAAGTGCTACCACGCTTTGGTGGTGAGACAACAAAAAAGTTGCCAACATTATCAGGGGAAAAAATATTGGAGAGTAGAAGTTAAAAAAAAAAGTAAAACAAAACACAACGCAACAAAATAACAGCAACAATTTCGTGATGTTATTGTTCTTTTATTTGACTTCTGTTTTTAGATTTCTATTAAAGCTCTTTGCACTTTTTATAAGCGTTTTTCTATTTTATTTTTATTTTGCTGTCAGGACTTTTTCTCGCTTCCCCTCCTCGCGCGCGTTGCAATTGCGTAGCGCGGGTGCCACAACTATGTTGAAAGCAGGCGCTGGTGGTTGCAAGAGGCAGCAGCCGCGGCATTGATTTGTTCGCAATGGCAATTCAATTGCTGCTGCGCACGCCGCACAAAATCACTGCTGGTGCCACCAATAACAGAAATGTAAGCAAAAATAAAAAATAAACAGAAGTCAAAATTAAATACCAATTCATTGAGCGAGCGTGCGGCAGTTTTGGTGGCACTGAATTGTCCGCCTGCAGTGGCAGCAGAGCCTCGGTCCAAGGATGCTCAACTCAGGCTGCGTGTTCTTTTTTTTTTGTTTTTTTTTTATTTCTCTGCTATTGACGGCAAAAGCTTAATGCTGTCGCTGTAATTGTTTGGCGTCATTGGTTTTTGCTATTTTCTGCTAAATTTTTTTTTGTGCGATTTCAGTGTTGTTGTTTGGCAAATTTTATGCGTTACATTAACATAAAACAAATTATTCCAACGTGACTCTACCATAAATGTATGCGGCAATTGTTTTGGTTTACTAAACGCTTTTCGATTTGCCTACACATTTTCTCTTTATATTTATGTACTTTTGGACTAAGTTTTCTGTGAATTTAGCACACGAGGTGTTTGGTTTTGAGCTAAAATCAATTCAAAAGGCAACGACAGCTCGGTCAATTCTGAAACTTAACAAGTTTTCCTAAACAAATTTAAGCAGACAACATGAAATTAATTTTTGGAAATTTGTGGACATAATTTAAAACAAGAATTTAAAAGGCTATTTTAAATACATTTTTTTAATTAAAATCACAGAAATAGTGTCGTTACTTTTATTTATCTATCCAAGTGAGTAAATTTATTTATCTTTACTTTGAATTTGTTTTGCTCCTCTTTTCGGGTTTTGCAATTCCGGGCAATTCCGGGTCATCGATGAACGACTTTTTTATTGTTTGCAGTTATTTGCAAAATATTAGTTTTTGCTTAATTTTTATCCCTTTTCAGAATTTACTTATCTGTAAGAGATTTACATAAACCCCTATGCTGTAATCCGAATGTTCGTAGTTACGAATTCGTAGCTCCGTTCCGAAAATTCGAAAATTGGTATGCTGAAATCCGATCGTAACTATCTACCGCGTTGCCAACCAAAATCAGAATTTCGAAGTTCGTAATTAGGCATATTGGCAGAACTATACATGTGCCGATATTATTGCAAGTGAAGAATGAAGTTTAATATCAACATTTATAAGCAATTTGATAAGAAGTTTTCTTTAATTAAACGCAGAATTGCATAAATATGCATCGTATGTATGTATGTATGTACATTCTTAAGAGATGATCTAAATACAAATTTATCAATGCTCTGATATATTATTGTTTAATGGTTTAAAGATTTGTGACAAGTTTTCGCCTCAACAAAGAAGCATTCATACAAGAAACATAATGCGTACGATTTGTTTGTGATCTTCGCAAACATATACACACGTAATAAATCTAGTTTTTTTTGTATAGTTTATATTACATATGTCCATAAATACAAATGTACACATGTATATACATACATACATGCATATTTGTTAATTTTTGGGTTTATACACGTTTATATTCGTAAAATTTGTTCACACAAAAATTCCGCAATTGACAGCTTGACGGATTCTGGCATACCGATATTACGAATTGCGAAAACAGTCTACGAATTTCGAATTTACGATTACGAAAAGCGAATTTGAGCATACCGATATTACGATTCGTAGCGTAATCGGACGTACAACGGATTCCAGCATAGGGGTGATAGTCTCTTAAAATAAGTTAATTATTCAAACTAAATATTTTTTATTTAATATCACGGGAGTACACCAAAGCCCCAAACCTGAAAATATTTTATTATGAATAAAATGAATATAAAATAGTTTTTCGAGCAAGAGAAAAATCAGAACAGTGAAAAAAAAACGTTTGCCCTTATAATAGTGATTTGTGATAGTTTTAGTCATGTGCATATTTTTCGAGTTTCTTGGAAAAAATTTTATATTATTTCGAAGATATGTTTTGTTTTCAGTTTTCAGGGAGTTAATAAAGCTGTTAAGAGCTGTTTTATGCTATTTTTTAGATAAAAAAAGATTTTTCAAAAATTCTGCAGGTCATTCTTGTTTGCTTTTCGGAAACTATGTGTTTATTGAAAAGTCTTTGAGATCATTTTTAATGTTAGTTTTTTTATAATATCTATATGTTCGGCCATTTACAGAAGCTCTGACAATCTTTTGAAACTTACGAACCATTTATTACATTTATTAAATTTTTCATAAAAGTTATTATTTTTTCCTAATTTCGATCAACTTTTTTTCTACTCAAGCACTAAATATTGACCTAAGCTAATTCCGTATTTTTTTTTAAACTTTAAGTGCTTTTACTTACAAAGAAATGTGCACCGTCGCATAAATTGCCGCTAACTTCACATCTTGTGCAAAATAACTATTTGATTCTGATGAAAAGGGAGCGAAATATATCGTTTCATAGTGCAAGAAGTACGTAAGTGCTAAGAATCATTAAAAATTACTGAAAATTAAATTAAGTTAAAACATTTCTTTATTCTAATTTTTTTTTAAATTTTTTAATTAGAAATATATTTTTTTGTAGTTCGTAGTTAATAAATAAAAATGTTTTATGCTACCACAAAAATTTTGCTGAAAGGAATCAACAACTTTTACAGCGTTGGCAAATAAATAATTAATATTTGTTATTTTGCAAATCTTTTGCTATAAATAAATTTAAAAAATCTTGTAACGAAATTAATATTTTTTAAACTTTTTTGCAAATTAGTTATTGTGAATTTTATTAAACGGAAAATTTAATTTTTTTTTTAATTCGTAGAAATTCTTTATTTTTTAAGAAGTATGTTCGAACAAATACCTTTTTTCATTTTTAAAATTCAATTTTTTTGACTTTTGTGTTTAAAATTTTGTTTTGCTTTTCAAGAAATGTTAGTTTACAGGAAATTAAAACAAAGTGTTATATCAAATTTTGATATAATATTAGCAAATTAGCTTTTAAAATCAAATATTTTAAAAATCAAAATGGGAATTGGGTAAACTTGACTTCTCAAGGAAAAAAAGTTGAAAAAGTTTTTGTTTATTAATTATGCGATATTTTAGTTTACATACCAACATTTTATTAATCAAAGTTAAGTGTAAATAGAATTTCCAATGCAATACCTTTAAAAATTTGAACAGCCCCAACCAACTTATTTAGCTGCTGACTCAGCTGTTTCCACAGCTGCATAAGTATTCCATCACTTTTTACGAGCAATAGAAATTGCTCCCAAAAATAATGTAATCCCTGCTTAACTACACATTTTGCCATCCATCAATTTCCAACCCACAAAGAGGTGCCGCTAATCTGACATTAATATTTCTATTAGGAACAAATCAGCGGCGTAATTGAGGACATTTTGTGCATTTCCGCTGTAGTCAGAAGAAAGTAAACGACACGAAAAAAAGGCTAAAATAATACCAGTGAAAGGTTCATAAGCCATAAAAGGAAAGTGTTCGCCGAAAGCTGTATAACAATTTATTAAAGAGGATGTCTCCCATTAGAAACACATTTCAAATAAGTAAGGTGTCCTTTTTAAGGATTAAAATGTATTATTTTCTTCTTTAACTTTGCTATAATAAAGTCATTTTTTACATGCGGAAATCACATAATTCCGCCGGAAATAAGGCATGCCACACACATTGGCACAAAGCAATAGAAAGAGGAGCACATTTATACGCTTACCATGCAATTGTAATGTAGAATGCGATTTAGGCCAGTCAAGCAGAGTTTCTGGCGTCAAAATTATTGTTGAGCCCAAAATTGGCACTACTAAATAACATAATTACAGTGCGTCGATTTCTAATGTTGCATCGTACAATTTGTATGCGCTGCATTTGTAGCTCAATTTGCCCTTGGCGCTAGCAAAAAAAAAAAAAAACAACAGAGACCCTGCCACAGTAGTCAAAAGCGAGTAGTCGAGAAGTCGGCGCAGCTTGTGAAACGTTGCCAAAAGAAAAATACCGAAAAGGAAGAGTGATCAATTTGTGGCAGCAGTAGGTGTTACCTGTCGTCTACGGTGTCTGTCAGTCACCCTCAGCCGACCAAACTGAGCCTTCCAGCCATGCTATTTATTTGACTAACTGCCTGTGCTGCTCACTGACCAACCTTACGAACGGAACATCTTGTGTGGCATTTCGCTGTTCGTTGGTCAACATTTTTTTCTTTTACCAGCTTCTAACTTAGTTGGATCATGATGATTTTGAGTGATGTTTTTATTTAGTTTTATTTTTTTTGTTCACTCTTATCTGTGGTATATTTCTCCAGTTGTCGTTTTAAGGGTAGCAATTCATCTAAATTGTCCAATTTTTCATTTTTGCCCATTTAATGTTGTTGGTTTACTTTTGCACGGTCAGACTTGCTTTGTGCGGCATTATCTTGGAATCGCGTATAGTATGTGCGTATGTATTTTGTGCAACAATTTCGAGCACCTGTTGTCATTTATCTTGTCTGCTAGTGACCTAACGTTCACAACAGCAGAAAAGTAAGCGCCGGCGTAAATGTGTGATGCTTTTGAGGCTTAGATTATTGCTTATAACTTGAATTTTGAAATGTCTTTTGTGCCTTTGCGTATTTATTTATAGCTGAGATAGTTTGTTCACCAATTTAAATTTGTTGAATGCTTAAGTGACTGACGGTGAGAAGAATAGCATATTTATACCTTATATTCAGAAGCTTAAATTTCAAAAATCGTGAAGAACATAGTAGTAAGCACGGATATGGTTTAGGCCGATAAGAAAAACCTCAAAAAACTACTTTTGTTTTGTTCTAAATTAGAAGCCCTGGTTTTTATGGTTTTCATTTAAGTAGTAGGTAAATTTATCCAGCCGGCAAATATGTTTATTTCTAAGTAGCAAAATTGTGCTAAAAAAAATATATTTTGCTATAACTTTACATAGTGCAACACAGGGGCGTATCCAGAACGTTTTTGAGGGGGGCGAATGAGAATGCTATAGACGCTTTTCGTGAGACAAATCAAGTTTGTTGTGGCAGCTACCCATGATTCAATCATACAAGGTTGGATAACTAAGCAGTTGTCTCACTCTTGCACGCTGCCTTAAGGTAGCCTGTGTTGCTCTCTTTTAATTTAAGAACAAAAATGTTATCAAACACGTGGAAATTAGTACTTTTCTTGTGAAAAGGCATGGCATGCAACACTGTTGCCTTTTTGTAGTTTTTTAATTATTTCAGCATGCCCTACATAAATAACCGAATTGAAAAAAATGTTTTCGAACAACTAATGTTACATATTAAGTGACTTAAATCTTACAATTTTATGATCTACAAAAATGGTAATTATATTTTTAAAAAAGTTTGAAATTGTAATGAAATATGTATACGATCCTGGTTACTGGGCTTTTTAAAGATACCACTTATTTTGGTTGCTAAAATTGATATTGAATTAAAGAAAAAAAATTATTATCAAAATTTTTTCCAAATGTGATAGTTCTTTTTTCTGCATGTAAAAACTTAAAAAAGGTTGAAATCACATTGTTTTTATTATCAAAGTGTTTAAAAAATATTTGCTTCTAAATCACACTTGCGTTTTTTGTTTATATATTTTGTTATATTAAGGTGCTATGTATACCATGGTTGTTTGAATATTCGGTTATATTATATTAAATTGAAATAACAAATTTCTGCAAATATGTTTCATTCTATGTACAAACCGCATTTCGCTACTAGTTACCTACTTTTCTACTACCTTTCCGCGAAAGGGATAAATTATTTTCCCCTTTATCAAACCTTCCTAAGTGCAACCTTACAAGGCAGTCGAAAAGCTTAAACGTCAATAAGTATCCAACCTATTATAATTGTATCATGGCAGCTACCTATATTTAATCAAATTAATAGTTTTCTTATTTTTTAAATTTCGTTGAACTGTAATTGATTTAGGTGTGCAGTATCTCCATAAAAATGTATGTATATTTGACATGTATAGCTGATATAGCTTTTCCTTGCAGCTGCTTGGACTTTAAAATCGAGGTTAAGGTTTCTACAGCAACATGTTTGCTAATTTAACTGCTAAGCACACTGAGAGAATATTTCACTTGCGTAACAAAGGAAAAGCATGAAAGTTAAAAAGGTCCTACGAGTTCTGTGAAACGCGGGAGACGTCTTATGGAAGCGGTCGTGACCTGGTCCACCCCTGGTGCAACATACGATCATTTGCATTGCTGAGCTATAATTTCAGAACAACTCAGCTAATTCACCAGATTAGCTCATCCGACAAAATTGCTGAATATTTAAATTCAGTCAAGCTACAAAATAATTACTTTTAAATACTTTCATAAGGAGATCACGCACCACTTCACTCGAATTGATAATCATAAAATCGAAGAGTTTTTAGAAATTGTTTTTTCTGAATTTGTCAGTAATTTTGTAGCACATAAAACCTTTATTATTCGCTCGCCACCTGTTTGTGGTACTTACTAAAGAGATGCTGCGGTGCTACGTATATTAAAATAATCTTCATATTGAGTTTTTTGTTTCGAAATGAGTAAGCGTTTAAATATTCGATACAAAGGTGTTGATGCTATTGATACACATATTATTGTTTTTAGCTCTGCTTATTACATCAAAAATCGATCATAAAGTCGATTGGTAATTTTATTTTTTTTAATTCACATAAAGTAATCTGAATAACTTCAAACGGAATCTAAATTTTATATGTGTTGTCGTTTATGATAGTATGAATTTCAGTATTAAAAGGAAAAAAGTAATGTTTTAAGCAAATAGCAAAAATTGCTGCTCCTTTTTTTAAATTCCACAGAAAATTAGGCACACTCACTCGAATGGAATAAGCCTTAATTGTAAGAAACGCGGCCGCATTTGATTCGAGTAAAGAAGAAGTGATAATAACAACAGCTCATACATACATATATCATATATCAGCTATTTATATCTTTTATCGCTTAGAGTATAGGTTTTTCATTGAAAAATTTGTCCAATAAAAATAGAACTTTTTCCTCATTAAATCAATTTAAAAAAAAATTAATTTACAAAAGATCGAAAATTGTTGCGATTAATAGTTTTAAGAAATTAAGTTTGATAGGAATCGGAATAAAACACATTGCAATATTTCGAAAGCAAGCATTTGTTTAGTTTCATAGAATTGGCTCTGATTAATTTTGATCCTCACAGAACTGAATAAAGTAACAGCAGACATTCCGATTCCGACGAAATTTGTTAAAATGGAAATGTAGAGCAGTTCTGTATGTTTGTAAAAACATATTGTGTTTTCCTCTGTTTCAATTATATGTATGTGCCAGTACCTTTCTGTATATTTTTGATCGTTGAATAAATATACGCGACCTAGAAGATGCTAAAATATTTAGCGTAACGTCAGGCAAAGTTGGAATAAAAATATTTTACATGCACCGACTAGCAGAAAATTCATCAATATACATAAATAATGAACTGATCGCAAGCAAAATTATTAAAAAATAAAATTTTTTTTTTAATATTATGTTTCTTCATAAAGTCATCTCAAATTTGGCCACTATACAATACGTCTCAATCATCCACAATCGGGACTAAAACCATTATGAGATATCTGTGACCATCTGCCGATATGGAGGGTAATACTAAAATCGTTTTTTTTTTTGATTTTCTTAGTGTAAGTAAATATTAAAAAATAATTAAAAATTTTTTTTTACTACTTTTATACATCCCAACCATCTCTAATCGGGACCAAAATCTTCATTTGATATCTTTGATAATATGCCAATGGGGAGGATGATAACTAAAATGGTTTTTTTTTTGATTTTTTAAGTGTATGTTACTACGGTGAATAATTTTTAGAAAACTTCAAGTAGCTTAAGTAGTCTGTGAATTTTGGCATTTGCTTCCATATAGCGCGTAAACAAAATGGATCAAACAACACCCTCGGCAAATAAAGACTCGAAAATTTTCTATAAAATCACCTAAGGAGGTAACTTGCTTGTTTATAACTCTGTAGATATTTCAAATATAAAACTTTTAATTTTTTCTTTATTTACCATGTTGATAGCTATTTTCCGCTTATTTATAAATGCAAATGTAATGCAAATAACAAAAGTTTACCCACCGCGCGTAACTCGATGCAAATTGTTCAAATTCGCGCAGTTTGCTTATACTCTTAAGTTTGGATGGTGTCACCACAGCTGCCAACCCACACATACATGCACACAATGCGCTGTCCAATTGCGCCAATTTAGCGTCAGTATTTTTTATTTATGCATGCATTTTTCTTTATTTATTTATATGTTTTTTTTTTGTTTTTTTTCTTAACTGCCGGCTGGACTTACTCACCAACGCCTTTACACTTTGTCAGTCAATTTGACTACGATCGCCTTACATGCAATGATCTTTACATGTTCTCATTTGATTGCATGTGTGTACAACTGTTCTACATCATTTTGTAGCAACAAATTTGTTACGTTTAAACGTTATTTTTTTGCTGTTATTATTGTAATATATGCATTTTAAATTTATGGTGATAAATCAGTGACAGCCGCGCATATTTCACACAAATTGAGTTGCTCGCTTTTCTAATTTAATTTTCCAATTTTTTTCATTTATTTTTTATTTGCCTGCAGACAATTTATGTGGTGCGCAAAACATTAGTTCGCACATTGCTGAAGTGTTGCTGTGGCAGCTAAGGTGACTGACTATGTTGTCAGCTAGCAGTTGCGCGTGTGTGAGTGTGTTCTCGTGGCGGATATATCGATTTACATGCCACAGATTTGCGTTGAACACACTTTTTGTGGCGCTGATTGCTGATCTATTTTGCTGTTGTGTTACTAACTGATTTTCGTTGTACTTTCTGTTATCTAAAAACTACATTAATGTAAATGTAAGTTTGTTAACTACTTACTTTTCTTAGCTCTTTCATTTTGTATGCTGCCCACTGCTGATTTTATTTGCATTTTATCGGAAATTGTTACAATTTAAGTTTGCACATGTCAAGTTGTTTATTGTTTGATTTACGTTGCCATTTTATGCGCACAATGTCCACAGTATGTCGACAGTTGTCAACGAAATTCAAGTTGTTAATTGCTTTAAGTATTCAAAAATGATTTATAGTCCTTTTACACGCCACCTAGTCAACGTTTGCTGTCCAATTATATGGCACTTTAGTTAATGTGCAAGCAAATAATTGTAAGTTTAGATCCGGATTGAGATAAAACTTGAAAAAATGCATTGAAAATTTGAATAAACAAGAATAATTTATAGATTTTGCATAAAATAACATATTTATATCTTAACTGTTGACAATTTTTATTTATTAATTTTTTTTTATTAAAATATGGTTAGTTTTCAAGCTTAAAAAAAAAAATTTAACAGTTCATGTATAATAAATTTTTTTTAAATTTCAATAATCTTCGAGCATGCTTTTTTCAAGCCCTTTCAATTCCGGTACAAAAAAGTGCCAATTTTACGTATCCATGAATTTAAATTTTTTTTAATTATAAACGAGCTCTCAAAAAAGTCGAAAGAATAAAATGAAATTTTACGCTACTTCAAATGCTTTATAATATAAAATTTTCAAAATTTTTTAGATATAATAATTTAAACTTACCAAGTGGAAAATTTCCTTTTATTTTATTTTTAAATGTTACTCAATTGTAAAAAAGTAGACATTAAAAGCTACAAAATAACGTCAAACGTTTGTCAATATGTGGTAGAGTTATAATTGTGACGCGCACTATATGTCACATTTGGGTTGAGTTATACAGAGTTCACCAACACTCAGTAGATGTGATGAACTATTTCAACAAACAGCTTTAAACAACTTACAAAATAAATGTAAAACATTTTTTAATTATAAAACAAAACTTTTCGTAGTTTTGCTTATTCAAATTAAACTTCTATATATTGCAAATAATTTTCTCGGAAAATTAGTATATTAACACAATTTATTTTGCCCAAAAAAAGCCAAGAAATTTATTCCTAAAAAATAAAATTTTAGTGTATAAATTATTATAATACTTCCAGCTGAAAGACAAATATATACATATTAAAGACTAAAGAGAAGGCAAATACTGGAAGCGAGACTAAAATATAAAAAAATGTATTACAGATTTATAAAATTATAAGGGACTCCCAAACAAAAATCTCATCGAAAGTGATTCCAAATCGATTTGGATGTACGACTCAGACTTTGAAACGTGTTCTGAAATCCTTTCAAAATTGCGAAATTCGAATAGTATCCAAATCAATTCTAATTCAAATGATGCAAATCGGATTTAAAAACAGATGCGATTATTCTAAATATAAATTTATAGAAAGCACAAATCAAGAGTAATTTTAAAACACTTGAAACTTGGTCTTGAACAAACCAAAATAAATGTGCTCAACACCTGCATACTAAAAAAAATCTCAAACATTTTCAAAGTTCGAAGAGTACACATTTTTTGAATTATTGTAAATTTTGCATAAATTTTGAAATTTGAATTTGTTTCATATTCGGTAGAGAATGAACTGTATTTTAATTGAAAATTAATATAAATTATTTAAAGAAAAGCAAGTTGCCAAAATTATTTGATGTGTGAGTGTGTTGTTGTTTTGAAATGCTCTGTATTTGAGGTGGACGTGTTGCTTGAAGCAGCAATAGTAATTACAATTAAAAAGTGAAATACAACTTTTGGCCAGAATACACTCAAACACGCACACATACACACGCAATGTGGGCGACGAGCTTGTGAACAGCCCAGCATCGCCTTTGTTTTCTCAGCAGTGGGGAGCGATTTGGGGCTAAGCAGCCTGCAGTCACAACATTTGACCTCCTGCTGCTGGGCCACCACTGCGTTTTCTGTCAAAATGCGCGACTGGACGTGCAGTTTTACGGGTTTCTTTAATTTTTTTTTTTCAATTTCTTTGTTTACTGTTTTGTCACACAACACATCGATGACAGCCATAATTCTTTTCACGCCACACATGCAACAATTACCAGTGGTGCAACAGCCACAGGCTGCAAAGAAAATTCGCACAAAATGCGATTCGGATCAGTAAAATGTGGCAAACAGAAGAAGAAAAAAAAAATATTTAAAAAAAAACAACGAGAATGTAATAAAATTGGTGGAAATAAATTTTGCGCGATAAAGAAGAAGTAGAAAAAAATGTGGCAGCAAAAGTGTTGTGAGCTTTACGCCGAATTGGCGCAGTGGTTGGTTGATGGCAACCACAACTGTGAAATGTACAACAACAACAATAACAGCAACGATAATGTAAAGCCTTTTATCGGCAATCATAACCAACATTATTTGTGATATTTAGTGCAACTACGAGCGCTGCACCGCTTGCCTGCTATATCTACACCTCGACGCCCCTTCGCCTCCCTTGGTCCAAGCAATGTAATAACAAACTACTCACCAGCTGCGCTGCGTGGCGCAACACATGTGGTCACGCCATGTCACAACACTCATTGGTTGCCAACAATAGCAACAATAAAAGCTGCCCTGCTGTGCTGAAGGTAGAAAAATCAAGCAACCTGAGTGTCACACTCATCACTTACACACAGTTACTCAAATAATTCAACAGTTCGTAATTTTTTAAAAATATATTTTTTTCGAGACTTTTTTATAATTTTTGAAATTTTTTTCAAATATTTTCATAAAATTTTGAATTTTTTTTTCATAAAAAGCTTGGAAAAAAAATTTTAGAATTTAATAAAAAGTTGCAGGTTTTATCAAAATTTCTAAAATTTTCAAAAGGCTTTACATTATTTAAAGAGAACTTGAAAAAAATGTTATGTATATAACTCATATAAATCGGAGATTTTTTTAAAACTTGTTCTATTTTTTGAAAAATCTTAAAATTTTGAGATTTTGAATTTTTTTTATTTGAAAAATGTTTTGAGTTCAAAAATTTTTTTGTGTTCAAAACGCTGATTATTTTTAAACTAAAAACTATGTATTTATATTAAAAGGCGTGAGTAGCAGCTTAGAAATTAAAGAGTAATTGCATTTCATTTTGTTTATTTTATCGGCAAGAAATGATTATTTTCTCAGAACCACTTTCGAAATAATTTCATCCCGAACTAGTTCTTGAAACTAGTTCTAAAAAGTACTGGAAATGGTTTTTTATAAGTTCCTAAAACAATACCAAAGTGGTTCCGAAAATGTTCCGATATATTCTGAACAGATTCCAAAACGTTTCCGAAATTATTCCAAACTAGCCCTGAAATCTTGCAAAATGTTACAGGAAAGGTCAACAATTATCACAGAAGGTGTCCTGAAATGTTAATTAATCATTCCTGAAATCAGCGCAACGTAGTCCGAAAATAGAAAATCAACCAGTCTTCAATGATCTAATTTTAGTCCGAAAATGATCCTGTAATAGTTCGCAAATTGTTCCCAACACGTCAAATTTTTGCGTCACTGTATACACATTAAAGCATTACAATAGCACTCAGTTGTACTAGCGAAATCACATGAAAATGATCGTCGCTAACTGTGACAGTCATAACAAGCTCTAGCTTTTTCTATGCTCTAACGCTCAGCCGTGGCAGTTTGCTTGCGGCTTAGCTTAGCCGACAAGGCGGACATTCAAGTGTCGTGGCTGCATCTTAGCGTCGTAAATATATATTTATGAGAATAGATAGTTGCACTTGAAAAGCTCCCACGGTAGCTGCTACAATTTTCAGCACTCCACCAAACTAAACAAAAAAAAAAAAAAGTAAAACTACGTCAGTTCTATTTAACTGCAGGCTAATTTCCCCACTCATTCCTCATTCATAGTTGCCCACATTCATGTACTCTCATCACATGGTACACTTACTTAGTTTTAATTTCAATTGCTACGAAATAATAAAATTAAATAGCTACAAATAAAATAGAGGAAAACCTCAACTAGCCGTTTGAATTTGATTCACTCATTCACTTCCGTTGATGTTTGATCGTGTCTTAGAAAGCCAGTAGCTAGTTGTGATTTTTTTTTTTGCTTTTGCTACACTTAACATTACTGTGTTGTTTTTATTGTGGCTGTCATATCTCAACTCATCAACCGACCAGCTTATGCTGCATAGTTCGCTGTGTTTGAGTGATTTGTGATCATAAAATTGGTCGAAATCACGCAGATGCTGCGATTTTTAGGTCGTTTGTAATATATGTTTGTTGTCGTCCACTGGGCCTGCGTGTTGCTGTGAAATGTGCACGCTGTTGTTATTGTTATAAGTGTGAAAAGCTGTGTGAAAATCTTTGGCTTTTTGTACAAATGTGCGCTCAACTAAAAAACTGTGAAGGTTAATTACTTAACTGCTGGGAAATTCTATGCAACACTGGTTGTGAACTAACTATGGTATCAGCATACCATAGATATATATATAAATAGTAACTGCAATCTATGTAATGTTCAAAACGCAGATACAAAATCACACGTTATTTTAATGTATCAATAACTTGTTGTAGTAAACGTTTGATTAAGGGCGTGGTGGTTATAAAATATTCAACCCCACTCCTCTGCATCGCTGAAAAACGTTTAAGTCCAATGAAGACAATCAAATCTACCAATATAGAATGGTTCCTTTTCATTTGGTCCTTCGATTAATTACATACGATTTGTTATGGCGACTGCTTAGTAAATGACGCGACGAAACCTGTGCAGAAAGGAGTGGTTAAAACGAAAGTAGTTCGGAACTGCAATTGGTAATTCGTCTGCATACTTTACCTAAATTCACCACATCTTAATTCACCACAACTTAATTCACCAAAACTGAACTCACCATATTTTAACTTACCACAACTGAGTTTAACACACCTAAACTGACCACTCCTAAACTCACCATACCTAAACTCACCATACCTAAACTCATCACAACATAATTCATTTCATATTGTAATATTTAACGTTGTGTTATGTTCCGTTATATTAATATATACTATATTTTCCGGTGTTATGTTATGTGAAGTTAAGTTATGTTATGCTGTGCTATGTTTGGTTAAATTAGATTATGAGTTAGATTTAAAAAAATCGCATTACATGTTTTTAAATTAAATTTCTTTAGTAGCGGCTTAAATTGAAAAGCCAATATAGCTTATAAAACTTAGTTTTCATTGCACTAAACTTGATGAGAATTTTATACATGAAAAATTTTCCAAAAAATATATTTGTCTAAGAATTTAGTTCAACAATAACGATTATTTCATAATTGTTAGCTTTATAAATTTTTATGTTTATATCCTTTGCCCTTCTCTTTTTCAAGTATGATTTCTCTTCCTAAAAATTGATACTAGCTTTTATCAGTAGTTTGTTTTTGAAAGTATTGAAACGCATCTTTAATTATATTTATGTAATGATTTTAAATGCATAAATAACAATTTTAAAAATACGAGTTTCAATACTTTTATTATTATAAGTAACCAAAAATACAATTACAGCAGAATATTTACTTCGTAAGTTAGACTAAGATAGACTACAATGAAATGCCGATGCAACATTTTTGCATAATGCAGGTTGTATTGTCTAATATTATCCTTCGAATAATATTATATTAAAAACATTTTTTACATCAACAAAATGTAGCATTCTAGTTAGATTCGAGCTTATCCTTTATTTATTTTAAAGTTCTGATTTGTTTTTCAAATTCTTATCAAATTATAAATATTTTTGCCCTTAGCTTTAAACAATTTTTTCGACAATTAAAGGAAGCAGCAAATTCTTATTGGTTCAATGGCCGATGCATTCATCCGCTAACAACTCCCACATTCGACAACCAACCCATATTCATTTCCAGTTTTAAAAAATTGTAATTTTGGTCATTTCCTGTCACTTACATGGGTATATTAAAAAAATACAAACGTAATAAAAAAAAATGTCACCTCCAATATTTCAAGTTACTGCAACTGCAACTGAATAATAATTGCCATTGTAATGGCATACAAAGTATGAAGTTCAATAACATTGAAGTTTCGAATACAAGTCAATGAGTGGAAAGTTTCGTTAGTACAAATGCCAGATTACAAATTGTCAAAAGCATTTAAAGTGCATTTAAATCAAATAAAAATAAATGTAAAAAAAAACATGTAACTTATACAGCAATCACGGCAACTTAACACAAACTAACAAAAAAAAAAACGAAAAAAAAGTTTATATTTTTATCGAAAGAATTACACGTGCGGCGTGTAATCAGGCTGCCAAAAGCTGCAATGCTTCATTCGTATGCTTTATAGTTGGTGCGTGCTGCGCTCTAACCCTTTTCACAACTACACAAAAAAAACAAAAACAAACTGTCAAACGGACAACATCAAACAAAAAATTTGTGAGTAAATACATTTTTTTATTTTTTTTCACTTGCCACCTAACACTTTACGGTGTACGAGTATGTATTTGTATTTGTGTGTGAGCACTATTGACTTCTTTCAATTTTTGATAAATGTGCAAAACAAGTTTTGCATAAATTTTTAAAAACAAAAACAAAAAACATCATTACACATTTAGTGGCTCGTTGGCGCGGCTATCTTTCAGTTAACGGATAAAAGAAAATAACCAAAAAAAAAGGTTTCTATAGCGGATAAAAAATGTGCCTATGTGGAGCGACGCATTTATTTCTTACGAATCGTTCTTTGTTGGAATTCTTAATTCGCCTTGTCCATCACTCATTCATAAAGCGCAGCCGCAAAGTTACCGCCTGGCAATAGGCAAGAACTCGCATGCGGCTATACACAATTTGCGCAGCTTGTAATGATGCGGCTTGATGGCGGCCAAAGTGCTGAAGTTATACAGTCTGCCATCATTTGGGCTGCGTCACTTTTTTGTTGATGTCTTTTTTTTTTTGATATTTTTTTTTTCCCATTTGATGAGCTTTTAAAGTTTGCGCCATTTAAGCTAATTTCATGCATTAAAGTATGACGATGACACGTTGGACAAGTATACAGTGTAAAGAAGTAATAAAGTCTATATATAAAAAGGTAAAAAAAAAATAGCAATGGTCTGCAAAAAAAATATGAGGAATCAAATTAACTGGAGCACAAAAAAAAACAGCAAACGAGGAATACGATTTGGAAAAAAAGTATATTTCGAGCAAACGGAAAGACAGTGGCTTATGAAAGGAAGTAGTGCATACCTGATAGTAACAAAATTTGCGAAATAAGCTTTGTCTACAGATGTCAGTAAAATCAAAAAAATTTATATAAAATGACACTCAAGAAATTAAAATGAAATTTTTTTCTATAAGCATTTCTGAAACGAATCCGAAGTTCCCATTAAAAATTGCTCGTATTTTTATTTTTTCAAGAAAGTTCCCAACAACGGCAAAAAGGTTTTTCAAGCAACAGAAATAATGTAAAATATTGATTTTTCTTGAGAGCTGTGTACTAAGTTATAAGTAGGAAATAGAGTAAACAGTAAACATATATTTTGCACAAAACCCCTGAAATACAAACTGAAAAAAAACAATTTACGGGAACGTTCTTAAAAATTATAAAATTAAAACGAAAATCATTAACGTTCTAATAGTGAGAAACTTTCGGAAACGCATATATGGACAAGACTTGATGCGAAATGAAATGTATTCAATTCAATCTAAAGTAAAGGACGTTAAACTGACTGAAAACAATTAGAGTACCGATAAATTATTAGAATCAAAATTAATTAATTTTAGTTTACACAACGAAAAGAAGATAATTAAATTAAAATTAAGTAAAGTAAATATAAATTGAAACAAATTTTAGAAATCAAAATATAACTGCACTGATATGAAATAAAAATAACACAAGTCGGCAAAACCAAAAATAATTGAGAGCTGTTTTGTATTTTTTGTGTAAATCTTATGTTTTTGGGTGTGCTGAATCCGAAAATAACTTTAAATTTTCATAGAACGTCACGTTTTCTGATAATGTAGGTGTCTATGTTAAACAAGTTATCATCTTAAAATAAAATATAAAAGATTAAAAAAAAATTTGTAAATTTATAATTGCGTAATAAAACTTATTTATTTATGTAAAATACATTAATTAGTAAGCCCTAAACACATTTCTTTTTCTCAGTGAGACTCCATTTGGTACATTTTCGCTTGTGGGAAGCATCGGGAAGGTAACTTTGAAGCGTCCAACAGTAGTATGCCATCATTGAAACGCTTCATCTTCCCTGGTATATTTTTTTCATCTCCTTAATATCTTGGTGAAATCGTTCACCTGGCTTTTCTCTCACGTCTTCTAAATTTTCTGGAAAGTAGTCGAGGTAGGAATAAAGAAAATGTTCTTTTAAACTCACCTAAAGCTTGATATGCTTTTAACATTCTTTTGACGATATGTTTTTAGTTAGGATCTTTGTTATTGCCTAAACATTTTTTTATGACCTCTTTAAAGGCAATCCACCCTTCTGTTTGAGGATCCGTCATGGTTGTGATGAATAGTGGATCAGCCATTAGTCGTCTAATATCTGGTACAACGAAAACACCTTCCTTCAACTTTGATTGCGAGTGGCCTGGAAACTTTAATATTAAGTATTTGACGCAATTTCCATCTCTTGGAAGTGACTTTACAAATTGCTTCATCAATCCCAGCTTTATGTGAAGTGGTGGTAGAAGAACTTTATGAGGAGGCACCAAAGTTTCATGCAGGGTATTTTTAATGATAGTTATGGTAAAAATTTAAAAACATTACCTATTATTACCTCGTATTAATGCCTACAAGTTAGCCCAAAAAAAACGCTTTTTTATAATAAAATTTTGCGTTTTGTAAAATAACTTTACGTTATGGAATTTTTTGAGTATTTTTTTAGTTTTCAGAACACCTAAATACATAGAAATCAGTTGGAAATATCCAGACAGCATTTTTGTTGCAGACCTGTGCAATTTTTATTGACTGTTATCATAATTAAAGTACTAATCTAATAAAAATAAAATTAAATTGACATTATGTTTAACTAATATGAAAAGAAGCGACATGAAATGAAATTATAATAAAATAATATAGAAAAATACGAAAGTTTGGGAATGAAGTGAAATTGTGTGACACAATTGTTGTAGTAAATGGTATGGAATAAAATATATTGAAATAAACACAACAGAATGAAATAAAAAATTATTAAACCAAACAACCTTAACACTTTAAGGGTAACGTAAATTTACAAACGTTTAAAATAATCTTCATCGAAATCACATAGTCGTTTCAACTATAAATTTAAAGTGTAGCATACATAAACTTGTATTTTCAATAATAACAAACCCTAAAATAAAAGAAAAAATATAGAGTCAAATTATCTTTGAAGCTTTCAAACAAACAATAACAAATATAAAAAAAATATATTTCATTATTTTCAAAGTTTGAGTTTTTTTATATCAAAATATACCACTGTGCCGCACTCCTTCATGTACATACACAGTTATTAAGTCCATTTGTATATACTCGTACATAACCAACCATCAAACAATTCAAACAGTTTTTAAGTCACTCATCCACCAAATTGTATCGGCACTGCCTTTTTGATCGCCCGCATAAACTCAAACATACTTAGTCTCTCCGCTTCATTTGCCCATTGAAATATTGCAGACCGCTCTGCCCCCTTCAACTACCCACTCGCTGGTCAACGACTTCGTTCACCCCGCTCCACCAAACCCTCCTTTTATTCGGCTGTCAGTTGCTATTGACAGCTTGTAATAACGTGACTTTATTGAGTGGTAATGAACCTATTAGTTTTGCGTTTATGCGCGCACCCGAGCGCGTCTCATCGTTGTGCGCTCAGCGAGCGCAACTCAATTGAATTCAGCGCAGTCTCAGCGCGCATGCGGTGGGTATTGCATGCTTTTGCTTTTGAAGTTTTAAGCATTTGCTACTCTTGTGTAATTTTTAATTTTTGTGCTTTTCAATATGTTTGCTTTGATTTTGTTTTGCTTCTTTAAGTTTTTCGTTATTTTATTTTTCTTGTTTTGATTTTGCTTTATTAGGCTTTGTCACCGTTATTTTACTTTACTTCAGCAGCGTAAGCAACGTTTAGATTTACGACAGGAAATGATTTATTTTATTTATTATTTTTATTCGCCTGAAATTTACAAATTTTCTTTTTTTTTTCCAATAAACTGCATACTTAACTTCTTTGCTTTGCTTTAATATTTCCTTCAAACTTAATACATTTTTTCTATTTAATAATTCAGTTTGGTCTGTTTTTTTATTTAGGTTAATGTGTTGATAAAGCTTAGTTAAATGTAATAAAGTATTTATGGCTCTGATGTGCTGTCGACTGGCATATTTTGTTATGAACGTTAAGTTAAAAAATTGTGTATTTGATGTGGCAAATGTAGTGAACTAAGTCAGTATTGCCTATTTAGGTGGCCCAAAAAGCGTTAGTTATTAAGTTTTTACTATCGAAACGTGATTGGTTAGTTAATATCATTCCATTTAAGCGCATGAATGGAAATGTTTTATATTAAAATTTACAGTTGCGTAGAAGTCATTTAGTGAATGGAGCTTTGGTTAAGCATACTAAATGAGAGATAGCTATAGTTTTCTTGAATGAAGTAGATAAGTATACTCATATACAACATCTCATAATTATAAGCGCAATAAATTCCTGAATTTTCTTTTAATTATTTAAACAGTTTTTATAAAGAGACACTCTATGATATACGTTCAATCAGCTATATTTTAAAAAAAATTTTTGTAATAGTGAATATATGATTTTTTTTATAAACAAAGCTAAGAAGGTATAATAAGCAATGGCTAACTTCGAGACCGCTTACATTTTTAAAGTTGCATAACTTTCATTGCTTCTCAATTTTCCTACAACATACTTAATTTATAAGAAAATCTAAGGAGACTCGATTTTATAAAACCAAAGCATTGAAATGACTCATATTTGAAGACAACACAGAGTAACCGAAGTGAAATTAAAATATTTTTTATGTTATACTAAAAAATGAATACATAGAAACGATTTCATAATAACCATTAAAATAAAACATACGAGTTTGAAATTGCCGCTAGGAATAATTAAATTACCCAACTTTGTGCGATATAGCGTCAATTTAATTTTTGGGGATAATGTTAAAACAGTATGGTTTCTTAGTATTTGAATATGTATATATTTAAGACAACTTCTTAAAATTTTATCATATTTCTTCTGTAAAAATTGATAAAAATATTAAAACTCTATTCAGAGAAATTAAAAGTTATTCATATGAAGTTTATTTTATACTGGTCAAATTTATCTGTCGATAGCAACTTCCCTCCTTTATTTCAGGATAGGAAACGCGCTTCTTTCAACATGTCCTTTCCACCAACCACCGACGCGAAGGCTTTAGAAATTGAAAATGACATTAATATACTAGAACTTAAAATAGCCCTGCAGAAACTTAAAGGAAAAACAGCCGGCTATGACCGAATTACATACCCCATGATTTCGCAACTCCCCTTGTCAGTAAAAAATAGATTACTTAACTGTTATAATAGTATATTCCAAACATATATATATATCCCCCAATCCTACAAATTCACTATTATAATTTCCATTTTAAAACCATCATCAAATAAAACCTCAGTAAACTCATACCGTCCAATCTCTTTAAACCCGTGTTGCTCTAAGCTGTTAGATAAAATTATATCTAACAGGTTATGGTGGTTTGTTAGAAATAACAAACTAATCCATAACAACCAACTGGGATTCAAGCAGGGAAAATCGGTAATAGATGCTCTACTATACGTAGACCATCTAGTTGCCGATTCCTTGTCGACAAGAAAACATATATCTATCATATCTCTTGATTTCGCTTAGGCACTCGACAAAATCGGAATTCATCCTATAATAGACCAATTAATAGAATGGAAAGTTGGGCCTCGAATATGTAGCTATATAAAAAACTTCATGACTCATAGGAAAATAAAAGTAAGAATAAACAACGTTCTTTCTGATACCCGTCCACTTCATAACGGAATACCACAAGGCTCTCCCCTTTCAGTAATCCTATTTTTAATAGCGTACAATAAACTTTGCGAGACAATTTCCACCCATAAAGAAATCTCATTTTGCCCATACGCTGATGACTTTAATCTTTTAATTAGACATAAAAAGGAAAAAAATACGAATATTGACCTAAATCCTCTATTCGAAGACATCCAATCTTGGTGTGACTACTCAGGAGCATCTCTCTCGGTTCAAAAATGCAAACACCTTCATGTTTGTCGTAAAAAACAGTGCGTGACGTCCATTCATTGCAACAATACCCAAATAATCAATGTAGACGATCTAAGAATACTAGGAGGAACATTAAATAAGAGATACAATTGGAACTCACACATAACAGTTTTACAACAAAGCCTCACACAACGTCTTAATATAATCAAATGTCTGTCTAGCTTCAAGTTTAATTGCAACTCATTAACCCTTAAAAACGTTACCAAAGCACTACTGATATCCAAATTAGATTTTTGTCTCTTTTTATACGGTTTCTCTTCTCAGAGTTCCCTGAACAAACTAAAAACCATTCTTAATGCAGCGGTTAGAACTACTTTAGGAGCATATAGAACGACTCCAATCAACAATATGCTTTTCGAGGCCAATATTTCCCCTCTGGAAACAACAAGAGATTTTCTCACTAACAAATTAATAAAAGTTCTCATGAACAGTTTCAACACACCTCTTTTCAAGATAGTTCAATCGTATAAAAGAAACAAACTTTCCAAAAGAATTCCCTCAGCAGTTAGTAGGGCTGTTCTTAAAAGTAAGAAACTTAACCTCCCCTTTCTTCCCCTAAAACCAATTTTGACCCGCCTACCCCAATGGGCATCTATAAAATCTATAGTTAATACTGAGCTACGAAAGTACAAGAAATTGGAAACACCTACCATAAAGTACCAACAAGCCTTCACCCAGATAAAGAATGAGCACAAAAATTACACTTTCCTATACTCAGATGGCTCCCAATTAAACAACATGACGGGATTCAGTGTTACTACCGAGACCGAGAACTTACTCGTATCCAACTTAGCCCTGTTTAGCACTGTATTTTCGGCAGAATTAATTGCTATCATGTCTGCGGTTGATTTAATCAAAAACAAAAAAGGCAAATTTATAGTTTGCTCTGATTCACTTTCATCTCTTGACGCTATTTCCAATATTGACAACAATGATTATTATCCTAGCAGGATTCGAAAAATTCTGACTGAAAAATATCCAAAAATCATCTTATTATGGTGTCCGGGCCATGCGTGTATAAAAGGAAATGAGTTTGCCGACAACTCAGCAAAATATGCCACCAACAATCCAGTTTTAAAAACACCCAATCTAAATATTAACGACATAGTTGAACTCCTCAAGAAGAAATTTCAAAAACAATATAAATCCGACACCTGGCGTAATTGTTCTTCATGGTACAAAGAACATAACACACAAAAACTATCTCTAAATCACTTCCTAACACTTAGCACTGACCTTTCGCTATCTAGAATGGATTGGGTTAAATTTACACGACTTCGTTTGGGGCACACAAAGCTGACACATCTCCACCTCATGGACCGCAACCTTCCGACCTTATGTAAATACTGCAACTATGCGCCAATTTCCATAAAACACATCTTAGCTGATTGTTGCTTTTACAACACTCATAGAAACCTCATCTTCCACAATAACGATCCTACCCAATCCCTTTCAAATCCTACAACCGAAAATATCCAAAAAATTATTTCTTTTCTAAAAATATCTAAACTTTACAACGAAATATAACTTGGCATATTCTATAAGATTTCTATAGATAAAATTTATATTAATAAACACTTGGTTAAAATTATGCTCTAATAAGTTATAATTTCATCACAAGAAGGAGCTGAAGGTCATAGTAACCATAGCTTCATTAACTAGGTTTGTAATTTATAATTATAAGCACCAGTTCGTAATAAATAAATAAATAAATTAATGATATATCGTGTAAACTTTGTAAAGGGGTAAAACGTTTTAGGCAACGAAATTTTTAAGTTCATTCAATTTTGGTGTCAGCAAATGCGAGTCTCATGTGGCAACATTATATCGCTGATTTTTGATTTTTCTTCCATAAACAAATCGCAAGTTTCCTTTGCGAAAGAGTGTTTTGTTTGTGAAGTAGCTTATACATTTTTATATAAAAAGTGAATGGACCTACAATACTAAGTACTTAAACAAATTTTAAGTTTGTTTTTTAAAAAGGTTGACATTTTATATATTTATTTATAATATTCTGTATTAAATTTGAAATTTAGGTTTTTGTTAAGTTTTGTTTAATTAAAATTATCAGAAAAGAAATAGTTAAAAGAAAACTTGATTAGAAAATGTACCATTATGTGAGGGATTTATTTATGTATTTATTTATTTATTTAATTTAAATTTTATAAATCAGTTTATAAAATATATGTATTTGGATGCTCGGCTACTGGGCTATTTTGCCTCGCAAGCGAATTTATAAATATTTCATTGAACAGGATGTGTTTTTTGAGCGCGTCGCTTAGTAGTTTTATTTTGTGATCATCGCTGCTGTCTAGTGTTAAGGTTAAGTTATTGCAATAACTGGAGATGATATAGTCCCTAAGGATGAGCCTCTGCTACAAGTGGCATAACTACTAAAAGCTTGTTTAGCAGCTTTGTCTGCTTGCGCATTGCCTGTTATTGACACGTAGCGTGGTATCCATGCAAGCTAAATTTCAATCTGTTTATTAATTCTCCCTACTATATATCAGTTCGCTTCACTGTTTTTGTCCATAATCGAATTTAATACATCCAAGCTGTCCAATAAAATTACCGCCCGTTTATTGATTTTGTTAGCGTGGTGAATGGCAAATTTATTTGCTGCTAATTCGGCGTTAAAAATGCTAGCATTTGGCAGACTTGTTGATAAGTTTCATCCATCATTTGTTGTATAACGGCATGAGACGGTGATTCTTCGAGTAAGGAGCGATCATATAGTAGAAGATATTAGCTGAACAGGTTGCTATATATGCGCTTTTTTGCTGTTAACTTCCGCAGAGGTTTCGCTTTCATTGAAAATACTCAATGAGAAATCGATCGAAATACTTTTGTCTATTCCGCGCGTATCCGGTGGTATTGGATTATGAGATGCGGATGCTTCTGAAGGTTTTGCTGGTAGAACTTCCTCTATTTAAGCAATCCCAAAAAGCATTGTGCAGAGGATGCAAGAATGTTGTGTTTGCCTTTGCTGCTAGTTTTGCTGATTGATTATGGAATAGCGAATTTTGTATCTTATATTGGTGTTGCTGCAGTTCTGAAACAATGGTTTTAAGCAGTATTCATTTCGTTGGCTTCAGTGGTATATATGGTACCAGTCTCTATGATGCATTATTGTACTACTCATTCAGACGGTGACCGGCATATGCCAAGTGCTGTCTCGATATGGGGACCCCTTTTTAGGAATCTAAGAAATATACAAACAAGTTCTTTCTACAGTTTTTTTAATGCGAAGCATATTCTTCTCTTAGCTTACATGTACATAGTGTATACATAGTACAGTTGACATTTAAATTAATTTAAAATAGTATGTTCCGGAAATTATAAATTTTACCTTTATATGATTTGTAAAATATTTTTTATTCACGGTATACATATAGCGAAGAGAACTAAATACTTCGTATGCTAACTTTGAAACCAGCATCACCCATATGGTTTTAATAATAAAAGTGCCAAATTTCGAATTTTTTTATTAAAAAAATCTTTGAAAGAAATTTAAAATATTTTCATTACTTGTATTATTTTGCTCGATATGAAATTAGGTTTTTTATGCATCACATGATGACAAGTTCTCATGATTTTTTTGCATCAAATGATGACAAGTTCTCATGAGTTCATGTGATGAGTTATTACAATGATATCAGATGATATTTTATGATATATCGTTACTTTGACAAACCATTTTAAAAGAGAAAATTAGGAAAGGGATATTCGCTTTAAATTTTGTTTAAATTTAAACTTATTTAATTACTATAACACCTAAATTTTACAAAAGGGTTTACCGTTTTCCGTAGCATGAAGCAGCTCACAGAAGTGTTAAAAAAAGCTATATTTTCAAGCTCGTCAGTTGTAAGTATAGAAAAACTCTACACAGCATTATATAATTTGAAAAAAATATTTTTAAAGCAATTGAAAAAAAAATAAAAAATTTAAATATCTTTATATGACTACCCAGCAAGCTAAGCAGTTTACCCTGAAATTACAAAAATGTACACCAACATTCACAACTTTTACACATTTACAAATTTGTTTTTCGAACTATCGAAACATTTTCATATGTTAGAGCAGTAATGCCGTACTCCAATAGAATCGTATGTGTTAGAAGTAGCAAGAAAGAAGCATATAAAGCAATTTTTAATCAAGAAAGACCGATTTAATCATAAAAACCAGGCCTTCCCATCTTCTCTAGTGTTAAGGACGACTTTTATTTCCAGTAATGCAGCAGTGATTGATGCACGAAAAACCCTATTATTTTTACAATTTGAATATTATTTTTTTATTTAATAAATCATGTAATTGTTTTCATTCAACATTTATTATTGTTATTATTTAATAGTTTTCAAATAAAAAAATATACGATGATTTATTTATTACAAAAATTAGGAGTTTGTTTATTTATGTTGCGGACTTTATAATGACAAAAATTAAAAGTTTGTTTTATTTTAACTCAGGACTTAGTGATTACAAAAAATTAATAGTTTGATTATTAGTGCTGATGAGTTTGTGTTGACAACAATGAGCCGTTTGCCTCATTTGTTAGAGCAAATTTGATATATTCTTCACCTATATATAAAATTTTTGTAGGTAGGAAAGAGATATAAAATCACACCGACAAGGAGAAACTACTCAGTTTTTCCCACGTCCTGAACAAAAATGAGTACTTTTATAAACACTTTTGAAATTATAAAAAAATATTATTTGAGCACTTATTTCATACTCTGCTGTCTTGTAGGGTACGTATGTCTTTATACGACTACCTATGTATGTGTCTATGTAAATGCTTTGGAAACTCGACATATTTCAAGATCATAACATTTGACTATTCAAATTCAAATTAACAACCAGCAATTGTAAGAGATGTTGGGCACAGGAACGGACACGTAAGCAAGAACTAGAATGATAATTATAACAAAGAGGAAAAGAATTAACAAAATTTATATTCAGCGTTATGTGGTTTGATGCCTCATCACCACAACTACAACAAGGCGACACTGAATGCACTCATTTTATTAAAATTCCGCTCACTTGTGGCGTGCCATATAAAATACACAAAAAGCAACAAAAATATACAAATAATGTATCATGAAGCAGCAATGTTATAGAAATCAAAGCAAAAAACAAACAAAAAATATAAAGTATTAGTAGTAAAGGAATATTTTATATTAACTGCTGCTGAACTGTCTGCCACATTTCCTTTTACCTACAAAAAGGAATTTATTTTTATTTCTATTTCTTACTTCTTTTTCGAAGACCAAAAATAATTTAAATTTAAAGCGACAAAAAAATGCTTAACCGCCTTGAATGAGCAATAAATAAAATGAAATAAAATAATTCCACACGAAACTAAAGTAAATCATTTTTTAATTTATTGCCGCATGCGGAGTAAAGAGCAGTGCAAGCAGATAGAAGTTGCTTGCCACACCGCGTTTATCTGTGTGTGTTTGTCTGCCTTTCGTAGGGTATCTATTTCGTATGCCAAGCGCATTGAATTTTTAAGATCCATAATTGGTTCTACTGCGCTTACGCACATTGCGCGCGCACGGAAACGGAGCAGTGTGGAACTGAGTAGAGCAGAGTGAGTTGGGGTTTCAAGCTTTTGTTGCTTTGGTTTTTGAAGTGTGTGTTGTTTTTTTTTTTTTTAATCGCACAGCAGGCTGTCTCTACACTACAGTGTTGAGTGGCAGCTCCTTGGCGGCAAAATAGTACGTCACTTCGCCTGCTGGTCACTTAGCCAATGTGACAATTGTTGCGACAACCATTCAAAGCCCATTTTAGCCAACACTTTAAGGTAAGCAAAAGCAGCCAGATTGACAATCAGTTCACACATACAAAAGCATTTGCTGAAATTGAGGCAATGACCTGCTCTACACATCCAAATTTGTCTGCCACAATAAGCAAGCAAGTGGTTTATTGTTATTGCTACGGCATACTTTGGCACTTTAGCATTTTGGCTGCTGCCGCCGCTAGCTAACCATTGATTGCCATATAAACTGTGCTTGTACCTGTGCTCCACAATGTATATTTATTATTTTCACCTTTTAAAAATTAATTGTTTTTATGTATGTATGTATAGTTATGTACATATATGCGTACCTCATTCGCGCGTCCCATTTGCATTGAACACGTACTCGGTTCATTTGGCTTGAAAAGTATTTGCGCACGCGCATATTCCCACCAAAAATGGCGTTTTGATTGACTAGGCGAAAAAATATATTGTTATTAGTAATTTTTTTTTGTGTCGCTAAAACTATTATAAATTATGATATTTACAAATCATTGTTTTTCCTGCTGCCAAGTACGTGTTTGGCATGCGCGAATGCTCGGGTTGATTTCAGTTGTCGAAAATGACGTCCCTGGCGAATGGTATTGAAGTGTATCATACTTCTTTCCAAGTCCATATACTCTACAATCCGCTCATTTTAAGTTTTGTTTTAATTTAAAGTAAGTCCATTATGTGTGAATGTGTTTCATGGAAGTTTGTAGAATAGTCTAGTGCCTGCGAAATTGGTCAATTAGGTTAACTAAACTTACACATTGCAACATGCTTCATATTTACGCATATTATTTTAGTTTTGGTTAATTTGATTCAATTTATGCCGTAAGGTTAAAACTTTAATATCAGTTTCCCTTGAGTAACTTAGTAAACTGCTTTCAAGAAAATCGAAAAGTTCATGACACTCAAAAAATGAAAAAGAAAATTTCTTCTAGAAAATTAACAGCAAGCGGAAACCCCTTTTTCAAATAATAAACATTATGAAAGATATTTCTTGTGATTTTCTTAGTTAGCTGTATACAAAATGCTAACGAAATAATTTACATATACATATGTGTGTATTTAAAAATTTTACATATTGTTTAAAAATTTTAAATGATAGAAAATTTACTTGAAAGCTTAGTCAACTGCTTACAAGAAAATCGAAAAGTTCATATTAACTGACCCTTAAAAAATTAAAAAGAAATTTTCTTCTAGAGAATTAACAGCAAGCGCAAACCCCCTTTTCAAGCAAAAGAAATAATGAAAAATTTGTCTTGTGAATTTTCTTGACAGCTGTATTCAAGACTTTGAATCTGAAGTTCTTAAGAAAAAAAGCTGGTATTTTTTTTTAATCAACACATTTTCAGCAAGGGCAAAACACTTTTTGAAGCAACAGAAATGACTCGGATTTAATCTCCGATAATCGGTTGTGCTTGACTCAACGATTTTACTTCTTTTCTTAAGAACAATTAAAATCCTTTTGCCTAAAATATAAAAAAAAAACCATATGAAAGTTCGTTTATCTTTTCAAAAATAATAGCGCAGGACCTAACAGACAGAATTTAAATTTTAATATAATTTTTTGAAAATGTTCACAAGAAGAACTTTAATTTGATAAGTGCAGCTTTTCAGTATAAATACAAATAGAATTCTCAAAATAATATACCCAGCGCCTTTCTTTGACAATTATGTTGCCTTGTACTGTGGGAGTACAACCTCAAAATGAGCAAGAACCCGCGAAATTAAAAAAAAAAAAAAAACGATAGAAAATAGAAAGATGAAAAATATTTCTTGTGTTCGGGTAAAACAAAGTTAAA
The DNA here is from genome assembly GCA_963971545.1 of Philophylla caesio. Classification (NCBI taxonomy): domain Eukaryota; kingdom Metazoa; phylum Arthropoda; class Insecta; order Diptera; family Tephritidae; genus Philophylla; species Philophylla caesio. Next base: position 16,149,027 of record OZ020608.1, read on the forward strand.
AGTCCAGAAATATTCAGTTGACTTTAAAATAAAATTCTTAGAAATTTAAGTTGCTGGACGCATAAAAAATATGATTAGTAAGAGTAAGAAACACAGGCTCGACGTTATAAAATGTCCATCTTTTGCCCGATGGTATTTAATTCTGCTAAAAAAATTAAATTTTTTTGTATGTTTTAGTATTCTCGTCTTCTTTATGCATGTTTGTATGTGCATTAATGTTAACTTAAATTTTATGTGAAACAAGTAAAGTGGGAATTTTATTAAGAGGGTTAAACTAATCCTAATAAAATATCCCCGTTTCGCTTAAAAAAAAATATTTACATAAAGAACGCCAAAAAACTTTCACAAGTGTGTATTTTAAATTGAACAAAAGTCTACTCTTTCGTAAAAGTGGTCTAGATGTTTTCTAAATATCAATAACAAAACACTTTTTTTCTCCAGAAAACCATAGAGAATAAAGCTAACTCTTTTTTTAACCATTTCGTATTACTAAATATGTTTATTATAACCTTCTGTGCTTTTTTTGGAGTTTTTGGGCAAGACCCATACAAATTATAATTTTGAAGGATTATACAATTTTTCACACGAAAAATTGGTTTTGAGCGTCTTAAAAAATCACAAAATATTTTTATTAAAAAAAAAAGTTACCATTTTATTTCTTAAGGTATCTCTAGCACTTACAGGAGTGACCATATCAATCAAAGCAACCAAATTGGAATTGCTATTTTATGCCACTAAATTTTTAAAATTTTAAATTAAAATAAAATTGATTTCGTAAGAAAAAGCATATAAATAGAACTTCAAACATATCAATGGATTAAAACCTACCATTAATTTTTGTGTTTTTTCCATGAACATTAATTTTGTTCTTTCGCTGTTTGAAAGAATGTTAGACAATGACAAAACACAAGGGAGAGTTTTATTTATATTTTAAAGTATTGAAATACCATATATTTGCTTTGCTTCGTTTTATTTTGCTTTATTGGGTTTTGTCCCAATCGCTGTATTTTATAATGTGGTGAGATACAAGAAAAATTCACCATTATAAATCAATGGATTTCACATAAAATTGGGTAAACTTGGCCCAACCATAGCAGAAGGGTTTGAGTCCTACTATACCTTATACTACATTCGCGAGCGAAAATTTCATCAACTCCAGCGGTTCTAATTTTCTCATGTAGGCTGATTTCCTCTTATATGCTTATATGGCGTCTAAATATACTTAATAATACTATATAAAATGGCTTACAGAGTAAATTTACGACATAACATTTATAACGAAGAGAAGGTGTTTATTGCTCTGGAAGCTGTTTTATCTATCTCCCTATATTTAGAGAATATTTTTGGAAATTGGGCGACTTAAACATATTTTAAGAGTTGTTTTAAATTCAACTTAATATATATCGTATACAAATTTTAAAGAAAAGAAAACTCTGTTAAAAGTAAGTCGAATAAATATCTGCTTAAATGTTTCAAATCCTATAAAGTTTTGGAAGTCAGTGGCAGTTTTTAATGATTTTTGAATCAAACACGCAAGCTGTCAATACTTAGTCCAGGCATGCTATATATGTATGTATGCAAACGCAGCTGTAACATTGGCCGACAGATTATTGCAACAATGTATTTATGTTGCCCATTTTTTTGTTTGCAACATTGCTGCTCTTTTGCCGTCCCATACCATCGACAATGTGCCAGTTTGGCAATACAGTAGCCCCACAAATTCAGGTTAATCACGATTTTATTGTAGCAAATTTTGTAAGAAATAAGCTGTATGCTATATTCTTCAATGAACAGCATTCAAATGCAACAAAAAAAAAAAGAAACAAAAAATGACAAGCAAACGCCAAAGGAGAAACAAGAAAATTGCGAATACTTAAAATATGCAAAAATTGTACAGAGACAATTCAAAAGTCGCAACATCAATCGCAAAGCAGACGACAACTGTTGCTGTTGCTGCCGCTGCTGCTGCTGCCTTAAGGTCTGTTAATGCTGATTTTTATGTTTTTTTTTTGTTTTGCGTTGCCGCTATCGTTTTGTGGACATTTTGCTGCTGCTGCTGCTGCTGTTGCTGTTGCTATTTTAAATGAGTCGCCCCCATTGGCAGCGCCAACAATAAAGTAGCTTTAAAGACCTGATGGAAGCTAAATCTTGTTCAAATGCAGCTCATCCATTTTTGGCTGATGAACGTTCAACACTTGCACACACACACACATACACATAAATGTAAATTAGCGTAAGTTGTGTGTGTCATTTGAGGGGTGCAAGTGGCAGTAAGCGGCGGTTGTAACAATTGTCTTTCGTTGTACAACTGAGATGAAATCGACGATGGACAACTGTCTTCAATATCTCTTTACTGTAAGTCTTTTTTTATTGTGTATATGTGTGTGCAACTGCTTGAGAATTTGCGCGGGTGTCTGCTTGACTGCTCTTCAAGCCTCACTGCAAAAGGCGTAGAGCCGTACTTATTGTGAAGCCAATAGTGTTGTGGAACTATTCACAATTATATTTAGCTTTTTTATTTCTTGCGGCCAACAAATGTTTGCGAGTCATTGAGCAAATTTAACGATGATTAAGTTTATTGAATTGTATAGCAAGCAGCATTTGCTTTTGAATTGGTGCGCTTAATGATACGAATTTTGTTGCTTATTTTTTTTTTAGTGTTGTTTCCTAGTCGTTTTTGTTCCTCGCAAATTTTGTTGTAATGTGTTTTCGATTTTATGCAATTACTGATTCATACTTGCCTTTTCACATTTTTTATTCCGTAGCATCAGTGGTTTGAAAAACATCTTCGCTGCTGCCTTTTGCTGTCATTGGCGTTGACTGCAAATGTGTGCCAATGTGTAGGCGTGGGAAAATAGCGGCAAGGCATACTTCAACTCTGCAAAAATGTACACATTAAGAGTGGAGAATAATTTTTTAATGAACGCCAAGTAAAAATATGTATTGAAATTGCAAATCAGGCAAGAATTATTATAACGACCTTGTGAATTATTAAAAATGAAAAAATATTAATATATATTAGTTTCTTAAATATTAATTTTTAAAAGACTTTGTATTCAATTTAAAAAAAAATTAAATAAAGCGTTTTCATTGCTGATTAACGAAAGTTTAATTAAGCGGTTTGGAAAACGTGCTAATACAAAATTTAAAATGAGCTCAATAAAATTATAAAAATATTAACATTTACTAGGCCAACAGAAAAATGAACAAACATTGTAAAAAAATGTATCGATAAAGATAGAGATATCAATATCGATAGCAATAATGGCTTGATATCGTTACGTTTGTTATCGATATCCAGCCATTAATCGATAACAAACATAAAAATAGTGTTGACACTTTCAATAACTACGATGTTAGTGACAATGATAACGATAAAAAATATCGACCACGATAACATAAATATTGTCGATAACAGTAGGGCTAATATAATCGAACCGATAACAATCATTATCGCCGATACATCTTAGAAAAAAATTAAGCAATAAAAATTAGTATAAAAACCTGCAACAAAAATTAGTTAAATTAATTGACCAAAAATGGAAAAATGTAAGAAAATTTATTGCAGTTTTTACTTCTTTTTACTTTAACACTTGAATGACAGGCATGGGTTATTTGACGCAATTTTTATATTTGATTGACAATACTTCTCCAATAATTTTAACTATAGAATTGTGCTTATACTTAAAAAATGAATCAAATAAAATTAAAATCATTAGCGCTTCTATGGCATCATTCCCTTTCACTGACATCCTAGGTACGTACAGCTGTACCACTTTTAAAAGTAAAGACTTACTCGTTTTTATTTTTACAGATATGTATGTTCGAAGATTCTAACAAAATAAAGCATCTGTCAATGCATGGGGGTCAATAAGTCCGTGACTTTTTGAATTTCATGCCTCTTTACTAAAATGGCAACACTGCTACTATCAACAGGCATCTGTCAGTTAACTCCTGTCAAAATTTTAACAAGCTGCGGTATTTAGTCTGTGTTTGACCGCGTGATTTGAGGAGAAAACGGAAAAAAATGAATTTCGTGTGCTCATTAAGCATTATTTTTTGAGGAAAAAGACCATCACTCACTTTGGTAATATTTATATAAGAAAAACAAATTAAAATAATGTTGATATAAATTAAATTTGTTTATGGTACAATTATGTGGTCGAGTTGGTAGCGGTGCGTGCTGTAACTCAATATCCCACTGGGTTTGAATTTCGAAACTCAGCCAAGGCAAATAAAACGAAAATCATAGAAAAACAAGAAAAAAATTTTAAGACTTTTGCTGACGAAATGGAGGGGTTTTCGTGCTAAATGAAATAACTGAACAATCAGTTATATGGGAGCTATATGGTTTGTATCTTTGATCTATAAGATTTTCACTGGTCTTATAGAACTTAGTATATATAGCACACCTTCTTGCAAAATTTCAGACTTCTAGCTTTTTAAAGGAAGAAGTTATGAAGCAAAATATGATATCTGAACAATCGGCTCCTATATACGTTATAGTCGCCCGATCTGGCCGGTTCCTAAAAATGTCAAATAAAATGAAAAAAGACTTCTGACTGCCATGAAGGGGTCTAACTCTTCTCGTTCTAGCACTTACAAATATCGGACCAAAGTTAATATATCATTTCCAGGAAAGGTATAAACAGTTTCTTATAGCGGTCACCCTCGACAGACAAGTGTATTTCTGCCATGAAAAATCATCTACTGGTGTAACGGGACTAGATTAACCGCACAATCCAGACTAGATTCCCTAACCGTAGAAACTGTACTCGCGGAAGAGTCAGATCACTGGATGGTCAAGCAGTCTATACGGACGGATCAAAGATGGAGTGCGGGGTAGGTGCGGGGATTTTCATTGAGCAGCGTAACCTGAAGTTATTATACCGCCTACCAGGCGATGCAAGCGTATTCCAGGCTGAAACGTTTGCAATAAAGGAGGCGATCAGGTATGTTGAGAGAAATGCAACAGCAGGTACGCGAGTGAACATTTTCACAGATAGCCAAGCTGTCAATCAAGCACTGTCTTCTACCTCAGTCGGCTCTTAACTCGTAAGTGAATGTAGGAGAGAGATGGCTTCAATCTCCAACGAATATGAAATTAATCTGATATGGGTCCAGAGGCATAGGGACATTTACGGAAATGAAACTGCAGATGAACTAGCGAGGTGTGGAATGAATTGCCGATATCTACTACCGGAAAGCCAAGCACAGGTGGAGTTATACAGGATCGTACAGGATTACCCGGCAGGTTTGGGTGTCCTACGATTCGTAAAAACCGCTATATGGCTGTAGGTTGCCCGAGATGTGGCTTCAAAATGGCAAACTTGCTAATTGCTAGCCACCAGGGTGGTAATCCACTTAAAACAACCAACCAATCAACAACTGTTGTGTTGCAAATAAAATAAAGTTCATGACTACCTATGAAAACGAATTGGAGTGATTGCAAAACTTTTCACAAGAAATCTTCAGAATTTTTTGGAGTGTGCAGTTTTATATCTCACTTAATTTTAGCAAAATAAAATAAAAATGCAGATGTTGCAATTTTCTTCTATTGAAATATTTGTAGTATCAGATAATTTCTTGACCCGTTTAAACCAGCTGTTAAGTGTGAAAAAACTTACGCATCTAGGTCATACAATCATTTTACATAAAATAATATTTAAATGCAAGTAATTAGAGTTTTAGATCAGTACACCCTAAATATTATATATTCAATGGTTCTAATGAAAAACCTAAGGGATACTATCCGTTTTATATAATATTTTCGTTTGTTTTTGCGACAGGGTAGAAATTTAAAATTTTCAAAAATCATGTGATACATATCGACAAATCTCACCCCATAACTTCAGCTTATAAAATAACATTCCATATTATTTCAAGAAGATCGCTTATTTGTTTGTAAACTTCCTGGAATCTATGGATTTTTGTATAAAAAACTCAAAACGATGCATATACCAATTGTTGTACCAATTCACTTTGAATGTAAAACAAAATTTTAGTTAAACAAATTAACGCCAATTTTATACTGACATGCTCTATAAATTTGGCTCCATTTTTGTGGAAATAATATGATATTCAAAACGAGAAGTGTATGTGTAAATAAATCAAATTTGTTCAATTAATTGTTTAACACCAATACAAGCGCTTCGATTATGATGTCAATGTAGCGAGTGTTTTTTTTTTTTTTTTTTTAATTTTGACCACTTAAATAGGAAAATAAAAAATGTTTATTAAAAAAAAATTCTTGCATTAATTTCTAATCAATTTTTCTCGACAACTTAACCCAGCTTAACGCCTTAACGCTTGCCAACGTCTAAACTAAAACGCGTTTTATACGCGCAACAAAATTAAAAATTGCTTTTGATAAACAAAAATAAAGCAACAAAACAAAAATGAAATACAACTTTAAAAGAAAAAAAATTGTTGTACATTTCAATTATCTGTCACTGCTGCGTTGGCTATTGTAAACAATTTTTAGTTTATTTATGCCTGAACAAGAGTAGCTCGCTGCACTGCGCATGTTTGTTATTGTATATGTTGCAGCCCTTTGCCCCGCAACGAAGCGTCGTTTCTCATTTTCCTGTTTTGTTTTTTTTTGTTTTATCTTTGGCGCACAAAGATTTATGCCGTCAAGTGAGCTCATTTATCAAGCTTAATTAAAACTGAAATGTCGCATCGCTTACCGTACAGCAGCAGCGCTAACTCAGTGCTAGCTGATTTCATATAGGGCGCGTGTTTTTTTTTTATTAAATCTTCGATTTTCTCGCTTATTGAATTCCAGCTATTCAAATACAAATGTTGGCTATGGGTTTTTTCAATGCGCTTATAATTTTTGTCACCTCGTTCGCTTTGGTTGCTCTGAATCTGCCTTTCAAATTGGCTTACAAGTTGTTGGTATTATTTTTGGATACTTTTCCGAAATGGGTAATATTATTGTCATTTTAGTTGTTTGTTGAAAGCGTTATACTATTGTTGCGCACCAGCTGACACTTTCTGATTACATTGTTAATTGGAAAATTTTCAAAAAATTTCCTTTTGAGCAGTATTAGCATCATACAAAGGGCATGAACTTGTTTCCCTCATTCAGGCATGTAAAATAAATTTTACGAAAAAAACTTGTCTTAGACTACTATAAGAGATTTGTAAGCTTGCATTTTTCTACAATAAATCTTTTCTTATATCTTTGATTTTGTTAATAGAAGTTGAAATTAACAAAACGATCAAATAAATCTTGCGGCGGTAGCTGGGCAACGGTTAAGTGCGCATGCGTAGCCCTGAGCAGAGTAGATTAAATCTTTATACCAAATTTAGTATACGCGTTGGCTAACCTGATGGCCATCCTTATTGTTACATAAATACAAACGTAATTACATACTTATATACATACATGAATAGATGTAACATTACAAGAAATAAATTTTCTTTAGTCTCGCTTTATTAGAATTTATTAGTTGGTAATAATAGTTTAACATCTCAATCATTTAGCAGATAGTCTAACTAGATTAAGTGGCTACCTAGAAATGCTATCAGGTTCTTTAAGAAATTTATTTTTTTGTAAAATAATAATCACTAAACTCAATCAACAGTAATTTCAGCAATTAAATAAATATCACTCGCATTCCAATCCATATTTAAAACAATGTGTGTGTCTGAGTTAAGCAGAAAAAAGAAAGCAAACTTTAAAACATCAAACTATTTCAATAAATAAACTAAGGTAAGGTTGTTTGGCAAGTTTGCATTTTGCTTAGGATAGAGCAAGAATTTTCTAATGCGTTATCATCAGTGTAATTCCGCGACAATAAATTCATGACCTACCAAATTTTCCTTGCTTGTTGCTCTTGTAAATATTTACTTTCCATTGAAAATTGTACTGAAGTGCTTTGAGGATTTATTTGTGAATGGCTCTGCATTGGGTTTCAGCAGAGATACGAGTGGTGTTTCTCTTATAAAGTGTCCGGAGTTTAAGATAAGGGAGAGAGCCGTTGGGTGTTGAGTACCGTATACAGTCGTATAAGAAATATAGTATTTCTGTATGTCTGAGGCGGAAGACCCCGTTGGTCAACATACCTAGCAAATCAAGCTTCTTGGGCAGTGTGTTTATCTTTAAATTATTGCAAAAATTAACACTTTGACATTCACATCACTTTCAATATTAAATGTGTATCAATGTTGATATAAAGAAATGTATAAACTAAGCACAGAATGAGCATATCTAAAAACAAAATAAATTTAATATTGTCCAACACTTAATTAAATGTAACAAGTAAAAAAGGCTGGCTTTTGATATGCCGAAGGCTTCATAACTTTCACGAATGAAAGAATTGTATGGGAGTCAAATGTAATATTTTTAATGGTACCAATAACAATTATAATTAATATTTGTCCAACATTTTAAGTCTATAGCTGATTAAATGAAGCAGTTATTCCACATATTGCAATATGATAACTGGCCCTTTCCATTTCAAAACGCCCGGTCGTTTCGGGTCATGATTTTAGATTTCAACGAAACTTTAATTTGTGTTTTTGGGTCAAGACACGTATTTTTTTTTATTGCCCAGATACATTTTTTTTGTGAATTTTTCGCAACATAATTTTTTCGTAAAAATCAAGTTTTCTTGGTCGTTTCACGAACTTTATTTTTTATACATCCGTCAAATATCAACCGAATTAAGCAATTTTTTTTAAATGTTTGTAATTATCAATTTTAAATATAAGCGTCAGAAATTACATGAAAACTAACAAAAAAAAATTATTAAAAAATTTATAAATATTTAAAATTTTTTTTTTCAAACTACGTTTTTTTTAATTTTTCAAAGAAAATACACAGCTGAAACTTTCTAAAATTATGATTTTTTATAAATTTTTTTTCCTTTGCATGAAACGTCGTAGTTTTTGATATCATATAAACCAGGATCGTACATTTTTAGTATTTTTTGAGTGGGAATAATTTCTGGATTAGTTTGTTCACAAGAACAAAGTTGAAGTTCGAGTTTTGGATAAAAACTCATAACTTCAAAAAATCAAATTTCGGCTACTTGGCAGTATGCCAGATGAAAGTTTCAACCGTCTATTTTCTTTGAAAAAGTATAAAAAAAAAACGCAACTTGAAAAATAAATTTTAATAAATTTTTTTTTTGAATTTTCATGTTATATATTTAAAAGAATAGATAATTACAACGATTTGAAAAAAATAATACTTAAATCGGTTGATAGTTGTCGAAGTTATGCATGCTTAAAAAATAAATTTAGTGAAACTAAGGAGAAAATTTGATTGTTACGAGATAATTAAATTGCGAAAAACTCACAAAAAAAAATTTGTTGGCCAAAAAAAAAATATGTGTCTCCTTAAATTGACCCAAAAAGAACATACTAAAGTTTCGTTAAAATCTAAAATCATGACCCGAAAAGCCCGAGCGTTTTGAAATGGAAAGGGCCAACTATCGTTGGTACGGTAGCTATATGTTATATTTATCCGATCTTAAAGATTTTCACAGATATACGTTATAGTTGTCCGATCTGGCCGGTTCCGACAAATGTCTAATAAATTATAAAAAGGTACATGACTGCTAAGTTTCATTCAAATAGCTCAAAAACTGAGGGACTAGTTTGATTTCAAATAGACGGACAGACGGACAGACAGTAGGACATGGCTTAATCGACTCAGCTTATCATCCTGATTATTTCGTTTTACTTTTTTATGGGTCTAACTCTTCTTCTTCAGGTACTTTCATATGTATATCCATTAACATTTCCATGAAAGGTATAAAAACTCGCTTTAAAGAATGCTGACAAAATATATTTTTGTTTGTTTACAAATTCAGTGTCATCACCTCTTGCTTTTATTTTTTAATTGTTTAACAATTTGGCGCATTTAATTGTCAACTTAAGTAACTTTTTATATTGTTGGAGGTCAATTAGGCGGTCGCTGGCATTCAGGTGTTACGACAGCCACCAAAGATAACGCCAAATGGCCAAAAATGTACTTGAAATGCTAACCGATTCACACCAAAAGCAACAACTATTCTAAAATCATTGTAAATACCAACTCACGTTGCTCGTTTGAAATTCTAAATTCTTTTCTACATCTGCACAAAACCATTGCACAAGGGCAGTTTTATAATTTTTTTTATTTTTTATTTTTTTTTGTGGTTTCGATGTTGAAATGTGCTTGCTGTTTATGCTGCGTTAGCTTAATGAGAAGCAAGGTTGACTTTTTGTTGTTGCAATTGTTTATTTAGTGGCATCATTATTGGCGTTTAGCACAATTCAAATATATAAGTGAAATAAGCATTTGGCATTTATCTTAGCTATCGTTGGTGAGGTTGCTTCTTTTATGTGTCTCTAATATGAAAGACTTAAGTAGCGAACTTTTTTGTATTCAGGTAACTAACAGCTGCTGCTTGGTGTGTAAGTGTATAAATGATTTTAAGTTAAAAAGAAGATTTGCAACTTTTTGCCATAATTAAAAACAATATTTCCTTAATAAAAAAAGTTTTTTGTTTGTTTTAATTCTTTAAAATTATGCGCTTAACAAATTAACTTAACTACAACAGCGCTCTAGCTAGCACTGGAGGTGGTCCACACAATGCCAATTTAATTATGATTGAGTTGTGCAAACAAAAGTCGCTGAAAAGTGCACATGCAGTGAATTCATTTAGTATTTGTATATATTTTTTTTTTCTTTCCAAAGAATTGTGTACGTACTTGCTATTTAAATGAAACTCGTGCTCTTTCTGCTTATTTGTTTTCATAAAAGTACATATGTGATGATTGTAAGTGTATAGCAAAACGCTAAGCGTGTTACTGGTGAAGGTGTGAAATTCAGCACGATTGAAATAAAATGTATTTTCAGTTTCGTTTTAATTTGTGAAAACAAATTGATGACATCATATTCCAGTTAGATATTATTAGTGGAATTTTACATGTTGCCTAAAGATGCAAATCAGTTGTTGTCATAATTAATTATATTAGAAAATTTTTTGTTAAAATTTCACAAAAGTCGTGCGCTCTAAAATAAGTAAAAATTGTTATTGTAAATTTTTTATTAAAGTAAACTGATCTGTTTTGCCTTTTCTGTTCTGAATGGTGGAGCGAGTTGAAATGGTTGAAACTGTAATAAAGTCGTTTTCTACGTAATAACACATTTTGATTGATACACATTTTAATGAAGTATTTATGTTGACTTCATCGTTTCTTTAATGAACGTGGCTTCATTTACCCTTCTTTGCTTTTTTTTAACTCAACGGTATCCCTCCTCCCACTTAACAAACACGAAAGGCGATGAAAAGGATACCGAAATATCAAAAGTGCCGCAGTGAGTGTTGAAATTCTTAGACAAACAACGAAAGAGATCACAATTTGTTTGACATGATTTTGAGATATTAAGTTTAAATTATCTGGCTTCTCTAGAAGGAACATTAAGATTACCTTGGGAGCTAGGGGCTAGAAGTTGATGATAACCAAAAACATAATTCCAAGCATTTCTCTGAGGATAACAAGGGTGGAGAGGGTTGTATGTTTCAGGCCACCAGTGCAAAGGGTAAGGTCATGAAACGAGCCCCACCGAATATAACTTAAAGTAAAAAGTAAGAATTTTGTTTGTATTGATTCTAGATTGATTAGTGACCTACTATGCAAACAAAGCTGAATTATTTCATACAACAGTCACTATCCACTTTTGTTGACAACATTTCTTTCCAGTGCACTGGAGGTGTGAAGAGGTGGGAAGCGTGTTTAAATGATATCAACAAAAACTCAGTTCAAATGGTGAATGTGGCTTAGAATTTAAGACTTCAAAATTTTTTGACAAGCTAGAGTGTCACAAAAAAAAATTATAAAAATTTACGAAAAAATCTTATCAAAGATGAGATTATTGCCAATCTATTTGCCCAGTTCTTTAAATCTAACTACACCACTCAATTTAATTATAATTATACTTCCTATCCATAAAAGCTGAGCCCTAACAACTCTATTAATATTTCAGTCATATCTTCAGATGATGTTTTTCATTATTTAATATCTTTAAAAGAATCATTTAAGTACGGCCCTGATATGATCCCGACATGTTTCCTAAAAACATTTGCAAAGCACCTGTAACTGCCATTATCGAACTATTTTAATTTGTCCCTCCAGCAAGGAGTTTTTCCGTCAATATGGAAACGGTCTTTCATAATCGCCCTTCATAAAAGTGGAAGCAGGTCTTCTATTGAAGAGTATCGTGGTATAGATAAGCTCTCTTCTATCCCGAAGTTATTTGTAGTTATTGTTACCAATCCAATGACTTATCCGATTTCCTCAATAACAGCAAATTGCCAACATGGCTTCTGTAAGGGCAAATCAACCATTACAAATTTGCTTGAATTTAACACCCATGTTTCAAATGGGTTTAGGGAATACATTGATACTGATGTTATATACACCGATTTTAGTAAAGCATATGACACAGTATGTCGTTCTTTACTCATCCGTAAACTAGATCTGCTTGGTTTTCAACCTGGTATTCTCTATTGGATGTCTTCTTATCTCTCCGGTAGGACGCAAAATGTAGTTTTTAAAAAATTTTATTCCGATATCATTGATGTTTCCTCGGGAGTTCCTTAGGGCAGCCACCTCGGACCGATTCTGTTCCTCCTATTCATAAACGACATTTCTAGAGCAGTAATGTATTCTAAAATATTGATATACGCGGATGATGTTAAACTTTTTAAGTCTTATGCCTCGGCTGAAAAAAGATCCTTGCTACAGCAAGATTTGGACAGCACAGTCAATTGGTGCAGCCTTAATTATATGCCGCTTAGCCTTAAGAAATGTAAATTCATGTGCTTTTCTCGACGAACCATTCAGCCGGCCTCCTACGAAATAAATAACTACGTCCTAGAACATGTAAACAGTTAAGTTGACCAGGGTGTTGGTATGGATTGTAAACTCAATTTTAATTTTCATATTAATTCCACAGTTAAACAAGCAAGGGGTGTGCTTTTTACTTCATTGGTTAGACCAATACCTCGTTATCATGTCCACTCGAACCAACTAGAGTCAATACAAAAACAATTCTTACTTTTTGCTTTGAGAAATCTTCAATGGGATTCGCCATACAATCTGCCCCCTTACACTAGTCGTTTAAAACTTATTAATCTTCCTACTCTTTCGAGTCGCAGAGAAATGTTAGGTATAATATTTATGGTAAAATTAGTCAATGGATGGATCTCAAGTCCATTTCTTCTAGAGCAAATTAATTTTAAAGTTCCCTCCCGTGCAACGAGAAACTTTACACCACTTTTCTTGAAACTATACAGAACTAACTTTGAGTTGAATGAACCGTTTCGGGGTTTATACCGAGACTTTTACAATCATTCTAGCATTTTTGATGTTCGGACTCACTTTTTATAATTTAAAGCACTATTCTATCCTCTCTTAATAACAGCTAACGATGGAATTTTCTTACTTTGGATTTCTCTAACTTCGTATTCGGCTGAGGAATTCTTATTCTGTAGCTGAGCAGCTTGGGATCTCGACGCTCAACAAACTTTCTTCTGTCACGACTCGGCACCAAAGATTTGTACATATATATAAAAAACATCCGTACGTGTCGGTTTGGCGGGAAAGTGGGTTTCCGTTGGGTTTTATAAAAAAAAAAAAAAGTTGGATAAATGCATATGGTATATAGTATTATAGCGGATAGATTTTTATGCTAATTCATATGTTTTTAAAACTGTCAAATAATTTTGAAATTGTTTACTATTTTTGAACGTCGTGATTCACAAACTACTGTTTTTTATTTAGCAAAACGTTTGCCGTCACAAAAGATATGGAAAATTTAAGAAAATTCAAAACTTAAAAAAATACTAGTTTAAGAATATAAGATAGTTTTATATTATATTAAAATATTACCACCTATTTGATTTTCAAATAAAGTGCACGATTCTCAGTAGTATTTTGAAATTTACATAATTTAGGGGTAAATATGGAGTTGACAAATATTTGGTAAATTAATAAATAAGCACTTTAGTAATAAAAGATTACAATAAAAAAGTTTAAACAAAATTCAAAAATTTAGGGAGAAGTTTGATGAGATTTTAAGTATTGTAGTTTTTTTCTATAACAATTTGCCATTAAAAAATGGCACTTGGAACCAAAAACAACTATTGATAAAATAAAAACAATTGAATAAAATGGAAAAAAAATATATTAGTTACTTAATTTATTAAGAAATTATTTTAAATAAATATCAAAACAAGCGTTAAAATTTTTTTAAAACAAATTTTTTAGAATAAACTGTACTTTTGTTAAACGACATATTATTTGATTTAATACAATAAGAAATAAATTTGGAAAACTGTTGAATCATAAAAAAATTAAATCAATCTGAAAAAACTAAGTCTCTTCTTGTATAATTTCTTGGAATTTTTTTTTTTTGTGAAATTTGTTTCTATGACAAGAAGCATTTTGTTTAAAAATATTCTTCTTCTACAAGCAATTAGTTGATTTAACTGCTACGAAAATTAAAAAAAAAAATACTACAAGTACGAAAACAAAATATGTAATACAAGCGGCGACTGTCAAAATTAAAATCACGCTAGTGAAACACATTTATCAGAGTTGCAAAAAAAAAGATATGCACGAATACACAACTATATGCACTGCCGCGTTTGTTGAGTTATGATTTCCTCATTAGTTCCAAAGACGTACTATAAACAAAGAGAAACACAAACAGTGACTGTTACTTTGTCTGGTGACGGTCCAGTTTTAAATAGCTGCCGGTTTGACTAGACAATGCGCTCGACAATTATTAATAAGGAAGTCGCTGCGTGCATTGCAACATTGTGCGCAATTAGTTTTCGCATGTGCATATAAACATTCTTATAAATAAAAATGTTAATTCAAAGGTGTAAAAAGACATTGGTGCATATATTTATGAATGTACTTATGGAATAATTACCATCATATCAATTGCTGTTTTGTCTTCTTTAATTGCTTAAAGTAATGAGTTTACATTTTTTGCGTTGATTTGAATTATTTTTTCTCTTTTTTTGTTTTTTTTTTTTTGTAAACTTAATTATTTTAATGTTGTGAGGTGCGCGCGCTCGTTAAGCTAAGTTTTAAATTAGTTTGCATTCAATGGGAATTTGCATATTAACAGCACATGCGCATAAATTAAAAGAAAAGCTCGATGCAGAGCGTTGGGGTAAGCTAAAAACAGTCGTATAAAATAAGAAGATGATGTCAATTTGTAGTGTTGCTTTACATGTTTTTGCGACTATACAGCGCCTAATTTATGTGTGCAACAAACTTCCGTAGACTTGGTCAAGGTGTAGGAAAAAATGTATATATTATTTTAATTAGTATTATAAGTACTCGATTGAAGTGCTGGCTAAAGTGAAATTTTATTACTTATGTGGAAAGATTTCTAACTAAACAAATCTCATAGCAAAAAAAATTTAATAAACTACTGTTAACGTAGCAAACAAAACTAAAATGAACTAATCAAAACTAAACTCAACTTAAATAAAATAAACTTAACTGATTTTGGCTAAATTGAAATAAACAAAGTCAAACTAACTTAAACTAAATTTAACTGTACTAAAAAAACTTAATTAAACTAAATTTAAAGTAAAGAAAATAACCAAGCTAAACTAAACCAAAAAATTAACTGAAGTAAAATTATACAAACTGAAATAAATTAACCAAACTAAACTTAACTTAACCTAACTAAACGTAAACATACTAAATTTCACAAAAATTAAATTAACTTAACTAAACTTAACTACACTTAAATTTATTTAACCAAAATAAACTAAACTAAACTTACTCAAACTTAACTAAACTCAACTTAACTTAACTAAACTTATCTTTACATAACTAAACTTAACTAAACTTGGCTAAACTAGACTAAGCTTAACTAACCTAAACTAAACAAAACTAAAATAAAGTAAACTAAACTTAACTGAACTCAACTTAACTTTACTTAACTAAACTTAACTAAAATTATCTAAACTTAACTAAACTAAACTAAACTCAACTAAACTTAACTCAACATAACTAAACTAAACTCAACTAAACTAAAATAAAGTAAACTAAACTTAACTTAACTAAACTTGACCAAACTTGACTAAACTTAACTTAACTTAACTCAGCTTAAACTAAACTTAACTAAACTAAATTAAACAAAACTTAATTCAGCTTAACCAATACTAAACCAAAATTTCTAGACATAAATAAAAATTAACCCAACTTAACTAATCAAATAATCAACGAGAATTACTTTTATTTTATACTGCGACAGAGAGTAATATTAAGTATGTTACATTTGACACGATTTTTCATTTTTCTCAGAAGTAAATTTGACAAAATA
Source organism: Philophylla caesio (assembly GCA_963971545.1). Lineage (NCBI taxonomy): Eukaryota > Metazoa > Arthropoda > Insecta > Diptera > Tephritidae > Philophylla > Philophylla caesio. The sequence goes on from OZ020608.1 coordinate 16,165,384, forward strand.
ATTTATAGATTATTTGTTTTGATACTTTACAAATTAAATTAAAATGACAAATAATCATACTTGTTCTTTCCTTTCTCAAAATCTATAAGGAATATCCAATTTTAGATAATAACTTAAATTAAATATGATTCATTGATTTGATGAATTATAGCAATCTTAGTTTATATCAAAAACTTAAAATTCTACTGCAGTAAGATTGCTGTTGTTGAGTTCACAAATATTTTATAGCCAGAATTGAATTTAAATACAAAAAATCAATAAAAATGTAGAAAACTGTTCATTGAAATTATTTAAAAGCATTTTAATTTATATGCACAATTATGGTAAAGATTATTCTTCATAACCATTTGCAGTAAATGAAACCATTAAAAATCCACTTCTTCTGTAGCCCAGTAATTTATTAACATTTTGCTGCTCGCATATTCGCTGCTCATTTAATGTGGTGTTTTTATGTCGCGTGTGGCAAAGAACTCCTCAGCTATTGGTTTCCGTATGAACATGGCGCACAGTGCAAAATAAAACAATTATTATGCAATTAGAGCATAAAGAGTGCATAGCCTTAGGGGATCCTTGTGACGCTCCCTAATTGATTCGCACACACACATACGCATACTCGTACGCAGCTATATTACGCGCATTTACTCCTCAAGCCACGCTCAGCATTCAGTTGTATGTGTGTGTCTCTCCTGGTGGCCGCCTTTGAAGGCGTGAAATGTAGCTAAATTAAATGTTCGTTATGTCGCCTTGGGAAAGTGCATGCGCTGCAAAAACATTACACACGCAGTTGTTGTCGCATTAAATGACAAACTGTAGCATAAATGACATGCGAGGAATGAAGAAGACTAAATTGAACGCAGTGAGTGTGCGTTTGCGACAAGTTGTAAGTAAGTAAATCACTTAAATGTTGCCGCGAGTGGCAAATGACCGTCATCAGGTTGCTTAATGATGTCGCTCGTTTTGATTTCTTTCCTGTCGTTTGGTTGGCGTATTGCGCTTCATTAAGCTTGCGGAGCTTTGGTTATTGTTTTTACACTTTTTTTTTGTTCCTTCGTGCACATTTGCCACTTAATCAACCACTTTTTGCACTAATTTTCTTATAGCCGCGGCTTTTAATGCTGTCTTTCATGCTTTCATTGACCCTAAGGCGTATTTTTTTTTAATGTACATATATGATTTTCCAACGATAAACATTTGTAAATTCTATTGCAAGTCGTTGCATTTGCCCGATGCCAAATAACAATGAATTTGTTTCCTCTTCACTTCCTAATTACGCAGTGCCACAGAAATTGTAATTTAATGCTAGAAGAAGTGAACTAAGCGCTTAGCGTAGCTTACAAAATGAGTGAAGTATAGCTTTAGAGAAGTCCTTTTAAAGGCATACGTATAAAAGAAATTTAAGAGTATTACTATTATTATTATAAAGAAATTACACCTTAGTTTGGAGCAGGCACCACAGCAGCTATGACTATTTTCAAATAAGTCAATATATAACCAATTTTTTCTTATTGATATATTTTCAATTAGAAAACAGCATTTAAAGTTTAATTTTATTTTTATGCGAAGAAAAAAAACACTTAAAATTTGATTTAATTTTTTTATCAAAAATAAAAGCAAAAAGTGAGTTTAATTTTTTGAATCAAAAATAAGCCTTAACTTGGTCTTTAATTTATATTTTTCGAAATGGCTTTAACCAAAAAACCCATGATTCAATCATTAAAGGTTTGGTAACCTGGCAGTTGTCTCGCTTACTCGGCTCCCTTATCGGAGCACGGTGTTGCTTCTCTGCAAAAAACAGTTAGAAATAGTATTAATCGGCAGAATTGTTCTTAGAAAATATAAAAAGGCAACATTGTTTCGTTTTGACTTATTGTTTTATATTTAGTGGGTGACAATTAATTTTCAAATATCTAAAAATTTCGGTAAGTTTTGTATTAGATCCTAAAATTTCGCAATTGAATTACAATTTTCGGATTTTAGTTTAAAACAGCCTTAACTTTAAACTCATCGCTTCAATTTTCAGTCATATTGGTCTCCAACCCTAGGAATGTACGTGTACATACAAACATATGTAGGTAACGGTTCAAATTCGATTTTACATGCATAAATTAAATAACCATAAATGAATCTTTTTTTCGCAGAATATCCTGACCGAGGTGCAAAACGTGCTATTTTAAAGGGCATTTCTACACGCATACGTGCTAATCAAATGGCCAAAATATTAATAAATACAAATTGAAACAATCTTAAAGGGTTCGCTAAACTTCGTTCGAGCAATTGGATCACCTTTCGATAAAGACCAAAACAAGATTTTTATTTCCTGTAATCTTCGCGGGTTATGTGGCACTTAAGTAGATAAATTACAGAGAGTGTTGATAAACCATTTCAAAGGCAACGACAGGTTTTATGCTCTTTTTAAAAATAACAATGGATCATGTGGGTCATGCAACACATACCATGTCCCAGAAATCGATCTTAAGAATGTTAGTGAATAACTTGAATAAGAGCTATTATACGTTGTGATCCGGTGACGCAATTGCAACACTATGTCGAGAATTTATTTCACATTTAGTATTTAATTATTCACTAACTTAGATAAATTGAAGTTGGATAAGCTTTGATACAAAAAGCAATAATATGGCTGTGATCATGATAAACTGAATAAACACTCAAATCCTATTTTTATGAATCGGTTTATAGAAATATGACAAGCTTTGTATACATTATTTTTTCTAGATTGAAATTCAAATTGTAATGCGAAGCTCTTTTACCTGGCTAGTGAGACTCCTTGCATTCATTCTTATGATTTGGCATGATGGCCACGGTGTGGATATGCATTCTTTAAAACTTAATCAGAACTTTTACGAGGAATAAGTTGAGAACAAATGATTTCAAAATCATTCTCGAAATTATAATATGTATTATTTTTTTTCCTTCATATTCGCAAAAGCAATTATAAATGGTGTTCTGTTAACAACAATATATTTCTGTGTCCGTGCTTAAAAAAAAAATTAGATATTGTATTAACAACAATAATAATTACCGATTACACCGCTTGCCCGAACTCATCGACACATCGAGCTATAGTACGCACTGCTACACACTTGACAAAAGCGGAAAATTGCAGAAATCAGTCTTGAAAAACCGCCTCTTATCGATCCGATTTCACTCATTTTATAACCTGCGTTCAGTTAAAGATTTTTTACTGAAAAAAGGCATTCATAAGAATACAATAATTTTGTGTCATTTTACCTTCATATTTTCATTATAGCCTATTTCGCGAACTTCTGAATAATTTAATTTTTTCAAAAAGTGTTCAAGTTATTCCCTCTTTTTAATCTTCTTAAATGCAAACTTTTGTAAGGGAGTGTGTCATTATTTACCAAACCTTTTATAATAGAATCATGCAAAAAAAACCCATTTTATGTGCAGCAACAAACTTTTTTTTTGAACTTTTAAGAATGTTTTCAGTACAAGTCAAGTTAGTCGACTAATTATTCTTCAAATTTAAGCTTTTAAAAGCAATAAAAAAATACAGACAGCTCATAATTTTTTTTTTAACTTTAATTGGTGAATGTTAGTATATAGATCGTTGTTACAACAAAAATAAGTTATACATTTTTCGAGTACGCCTAAAGTTGTTTTTTGGCAGGTAAATTTTGAGATCAAATTTTACGAAGGAAAAATTTATTAACCGCTAAATTCACATTGACAAGCCTCAAACTTTCTAGTTAATAATTTCTGTAATAATATGTATTTAAAAATTTCCGTTTTTCGTGTTTTTTCTAAACATTTATGTATCTCATCAAAAAGACCTCTGCTTTTCTGCCTTACTAACCAAAGACTTAAGCAGCGAACTCGTTTTCTACATCCAGCAATTAGCTCTATATATATAAAAATGCTTGCACAATTGCGCACGCATATAGTTTAAAACGTTAATAAGCATAACAACAGCAATAACACATACACCGTGAAAATATGCTCGCTCATATTTGTGGGGGCTTTGTGTGTGTGTTTGTGCGTTCGTCCGATATGCCCACAACTATCGTTTGTCGGCTGGCCTAGAAAGGAGACGCATTAATTTCACATATTGTGCCCGTAAATAAACATAATCGGCCCTTTTGCATCGCTGTGTGCAATTGTTGCAAACCAAAACAAAAAAAGGAAAAACCAAACAACTTTTGCGTTTAAGCGGAAGATTTTGCATGCTGCACTCATTGTTGACATTACGAGATCTGTTTTGCCCGGCCACGCTTGAAGTGCGTTGAGTAAGTGGGTGTGTGTGTGTGTGTGTGTGGAGCGCTAACTTTCTGCTGTTGTTGCATATGCAGAGCCAATTGCGCATGCGCGCGCGTTTTCGCGGAAAATTGACAAAACCAACGCGCCAACATTCATCAAAGTCAGCGCAAGGGAGAAGTAAACGAAAAAATATATTTAAAAAAAAAAATTGGCGTTGCTGATGTGCAAAATTGTGTTTTTGCTATTACTTTGTTTTTTTTTTATTTCTTCTTATTATTTCTTCTTCTTACTACTTAACGATATGCTCATATGCAAATTGTCGCAGTGCATGACTGGCCGCTAAGGATTGACAGCGGCAGCGGCAGTGGCAGCGGCAGATAGCATTGTCGGCGACAGCTGACTTAAGTGCCACACAATTTACTACACTTTTGGTCAGCAACAACAAAAGCAAAAACCAACAAAGTGCTCGTAATAAAGCAAAGAGCGCAGCTAACAAGAGCATCACAGGCAATGCAATACCAGCGGTGGTGATTGTTGTTGGTAGCGTTGGCGGGCGGCGTCCCCATTATACCCACATATTACACACACACCCACAGCCATTCATAGAGCCTTGCGAAAAGTCTAAGGTACTCGCACATATACCCGATAAAGACCATGGGAAACTAACAGTTTGCTGCAGGCGATCGCTTGAAGTACGCCCATGTGTGTTGCTATTTAGGGCAATTGTAGTGAAGGCAATCACAAAAACACAAAGAAAAAAATAAAAATACGAAGGATATAAAAAAAATACAAAATCAAGAAGTTCACGCAGAAAAATTGCTGCAATTTTCTACTTGTTAAGGCGTTTAAAATTTGCTGCTTGTTGTCTTGTAGGATTTGTGGTTGTGGCGCGGTTTTTCCTGTTTTATTTTATTTATTTATTTTGGTTTTGCTTAACTCTTGCTCGACTACTTGTTGTCTTAACTGTGGCAGCAATCGCTCTGCTTGTCACACAATTGTAAAACTAGGGACACATTTCGATCACTGTCACCATTGTTCTCATCAAATTGAAGAGTTTGTTTCGAATTTTGTGTTTTTTTTTTGCAATTTCTTTTAGTTGTTGTTGATTTGAGGTGGATATACGTTGTTGAGCTTCACGCTATGAAGCGAGGCTTTACTTAGTTATTTTTTTTATTTTAACGCAAATATTTGGTTTCTTAACAAATATGATGCGCTTTCGATGATACCGTCTTGTTAAAAGTATTGCAAAATAAAATTTTTGAGGAAAATCATACGAAGACTTCTTCCTGACACATAAAATATCGATAATTTTTCAGGTTCTTACGAATATCGCTGAACAGATCAAAGGAAGACGCTTAAAGGGCACAATTTTTAAGAATATTAAATCTTACTGCACTCTTAAAAGTTACTGATAATATTTGGCGTAAGATGGATAAAGATCTTGTGACTTTTCTAACCCTTCTTGACCATTCCAAAGCATTTGACACTATTGCCCATGACTTATTGTGTTTAAAGTTGAAAAATTTGTTTGAATTTCTCGTCTCCAGGGATTAATCTTGTCAAGTCGTATCTTTGTGAACATTCGCAGACAGTCTGTGTTAATAACCATTCGTCGAATTTTATGTCTGTAGTTAAAGGTGTCCCACAAGGCTTCGTGCTTGGTCCTTTGTTATTTGTATTATACATCAATAACCTTTCTGAGGTGCTTAATCACTGTGGTATTCATGTTTACGCCGATGACGTCCAGTTGTGCCTTAGCTGTCCATTTGATTCAATTAATGCAACTATTTGCAGGTTAAATAATAATATAAGTGCGGTTAATGAGTGGGCCAATAATACGGTCTAGTCCTCAACTCAAGTAAATCCCAATGCATTGCCATTTACAAAATATATTTCAAACTTGACGCTTTTGATAAGGTAATATTAAATAACTCAGTGAATGATTATGTGAACTCTGCGAAATGTTATATATAACAGCATTGCTAGATATTGAGGTGTCTTACTATGCTACATAAAATATTGAAAATATAAGTAACTCACGCGTTTTAAAAACGAGCTTCGTAAACACTTTATTTTCAAATGACCATTTTCTATCGATTTTTTAATGTATGTAGCTAAACTCTGTCATCCATATTATTGAAGTTTAAATTTATACTTATCTCTATATTTTTTTTGTTTAATTCCTATTTTAGATTAAGTTTTCGATTTATAATGTATATTGAGATATTTTTTTCGCATGCTCCTTTTTCTTGCAAAAGAGCTATACGGATTATTTCAATATTTTTTTTTTTTTTTTTTTTTAGTAAAGATGTAACTTTTTTATAAATATTTTAATTTGTAGCTTAAGCTGAGATCACACGATTGGTCAAATGTACCGATTTTTGACAAAATTTTTCTATACAAATTTGTACAAAATAAATTTTGTGTACCGATACAATTTTCAGTGTTCACACGATTGGCGTACTTGAGCCAGAATTTTTCTGTACTGATTTGTACACTTCAATAATATGACAGATATCTGTGCAACCCTGTCACATGGTTGGGCTTGTCATCTTAAATAAAGTAGATAGCTGATAAGCTTTGAATACATAATTACATATATTTGAACGTAATTTTATAATTTTTAAATATAATGATTTCTTCATCAAGAAAAAAGAAAATAGTGGCATTTATGTGTATTTGTGTACACCTAATTAATAAAAAGAAACAAATAAAAGAAAAACGAACATTGAAGAAGCGAAGTGTTTGGGTGCTGGATTGGCTTCAGAGGAGAAGTACTGACGGCGCGTATGCAAAAACTCTGCGCGAGTTTCGTGAAGTGAACAATCAAAAATATTTATTTAAAAATTATCTTCGCATGAACGAAGCCACTTTTAATTATATTCTTGAATTAGTCTCTCCAAACATAAAAAAAGTGACACCAATATGCGCAAAGTAATACCAGCCAATAAACGTTTGGCGGTTACACTGCCAAGTTTAATAATTATTTATTATTATTAGTTTAATAATCATAGAGTTGCCAAACAGTAAACAATGAAATTCCAGCCAGGTGTAAAGTATTCCTTGGATTCAATGTCGTTTAATAATGATAAATCAAAATAAGTCCAAAATTTTAATCGAATTAAATTAAATTAAGTATTAATCCTAGGGTATTATTTCAGGGTATTAATCATTAATTGACAGCTCTGTATGAAACAAACTAAATACATAATAATAAAAATAAAAAAAAAATAATTTTGGCTTTATTTGAATTGATTGGTCACTGTGATTGGTCCTGCAGTGGCAGATAAAATTATCGGTACATTTGCCCATTTTTTGTATTTACTTGATTTGTACAACAGTTCACATGATTGGTACAACAGAGCCGTATTTTATCGGTCTATCTGCACAAAAATTTTGTTAATTTGCCTTATGCCAAATATTTTCTGGCTGTCACACGATCTGTACATATAAATGACAAAAATTTGGTACATTTGACCAATCGTGTGATTTCAGCTTTAAAATATAATAAATCTTTTGAGAACGGATTGTTTTTCTGCTCAATTTAAGTTACGCCCGTCTCCTGTGAAGGATTTTTTTTATAAGAAATAAATTGATAGACCAAAAAATTAATCGAAAAAGTTGTCTTATTTCCTAAAAACTAAATAAACTTAAATTTTGTGCAAAACATACATTTATTTAAACTTTTAGTTTAGTACCGACTGAATTCGTTAACAAAAAAAAAAGTTAGTTTTACTAACCACAAAATTATATCTAAAAAGCAGAACACATTTTACGAGTATTTCAGTGTAAATATTGATAAGGAAAGTAGTTATAAGTAATTTCGAATGCTGAAGGTAATAATTTAAACTTTGAAATTTTCAATTTGTGTTTATAAAACTTAACACAAAATTTTCTAAATTTAATTTTTTTATAGTCTGTATCAGACATTCAAAGTTTTACGAAAGCAAATTGTATATTTTTGAATTTAAATTGCAACTTTTTGAAATACAAATGGAAGCAACGAATTGTAATTTAAAATTGTTCGCTTAAAAATTCTCTTTTTTTATCGTAAAATTCGGAGGTCTAATTGAAATTAGTAAATTTGAAATTGAAATTCCGAGTTCAAATTTTACCGTTCTATAATTTTAGTTGCAAATTTTTTAACCAAACCTGAAAAAAATTAAAAATAAAGCGTTACAACTTTTTCGAAGAGTTAAACAAAATTCAACAAACTTTTAGCAAAATGTATCGTTTAAGTTTAATAAAGCGCAATATTCAATTGGCTACAGATTCACATTGATTTTTATCATACTCAAAAAAATTTCCAAAAACTCTCATTAAAAAGTTTAAGTTTTATAAATATGGCTTGGGTTTTATTTTAGTTTTTGGCAATTTCTAAAAGTGTTATTAATATCGCTTCTGTTACAGTATGAAATGTATTTGATTGAAATGTAAAAATAATGGAAATTGCATCTAAAACGTAAGAAAATAAATTTGAAATTGGCACTTTCATTTTATGGAGTATTTTATTTAAGTACTTGCCAGCCACCGATTATGGTGTGTACATACAACTTAATGGTCTATCAGCTTCCGAACTACATTTCATGCGATTATGAGCAAAGACGGTAAAAACGCAAAGGCTCTGCACAGAAAACGAAGTAGAAAACTGTCAGGTAATTGACAAATAAGGAACAGGAAGAGGGGATAAACGAGTATGCACCATAAGAATGTAGACAAAAGCAATCTACTTACAAAATTAAGTCGGTGAATGCCGCTAAAAGGTCAGAGCGTACAACAAAACAAAAATTAAATAACAAAAAAAAGGCTTTTTGCATATTGACCAGAAGACGCTAAGCCAATTTGGCGATTCAACAATTCGGCGATTTGGGAGGTCCAATGTTAGCCGCTTTGACTAATGTGGCGAACGTTATGGTATGTTCATATTCAGTATAATGGAGCGGCAAATGGTGCAACCGCAAACCGCAAAGTGCCATAAAATGCAAGTAGCGCATCTACAAGATCAAACAAATACAGCAGCAGCAACAACAGCAACAACAACAACGCAATGCACAATAAACCATAAATGCCGCATAAACTGCTTGTGCGCTGCTGCTATTCAGTGCAACACAATTCAATGCTCAATATGCCTTTTTCGTGGCCACCCAGTTAGCTTGTTGTTTGTTGTTGGTTGTTATTGCTGTTGCTGTTGCAATAGCGCGCTAGTGGCGGCTGAGAGACATAACAGCAAATAGTAGCCGCTGAACGGTAGCAGGAAGTTGTTGCGCGTAATTCGTGCACCACAAATGGCTCATATGAGTGTGTGAATTTGCCAGAAAATTTCCGAAAACAAAAAAAAAATGCCACTACATTATGGAAAATGTGAAGCGTCGCGACGTTTGAGCAGCAGCAGAGAAGTAGTGGCAGGGTGCAATGCAAAGCAGCTAGTGACTTTGGCGACATGCAAATTTTTGCGCTGGCACATTCGTGGTTGCAACACCAGCAATAGGCGACAAGCGGACGAATTGCGCATGACGCCGACACTAAAAATGGCCAAAGGTTTGGCGAGTTTGTTTATTTTTATTTTTTGCTACTTGCTATGTCCTGCGCTGTGCAAATATTTGTGTATTAACTTAGCAATATACCGCTGCTGCTGCTATTACTGGTGATATTGGGCGCACGATAAGCGCCACATGATAACAATCTCATGTCACACACACACACACGCGCGTACACATTTCTGATAGAAGTTAGTGTGTTTGGCAAGAATTATGGAAACCAAGTTTTATAGTTTTAGTACTTTTTTTGTACCCAACATAAACACGCTATTAATGACTTTTTTCTACAATGATTTTGAGAAATGAAAAATTCGTCTACAAAACTTGCTTTGATCTTTTCAATGTTGATTAACTATCAGGTGTTAAAGAGTTACCTATGAGCATGGTGTAAGCCCTCAGTTCCAATTCAGAGCGATCGAATTATAAAAAGGCATGTGATAAAATAATTTTACCAAGCTCTCGCCAAAAAAGTTCATAGAGCCTCTGTGAAAACGAAACCATTTTTAGCAATAAATTATTTTAGTTTTGAACTGAAAATTTTTTCCGGTTTTTTCTTTCAGTAAATCAGCGCTTGATAGATATGAGATTGCATCATCACTGATGAATATGAAGTGCGTTTTTTTTGAATATAAGGAATTTCATACATAAAATTCGAAAGAGATTATCTTATTAGCTTAACGGTAAATTCTAGAAACTAAACAATTTCGTGACATTATGAACAAAGGTTGTTTATCTTATATAATAACTTGTAAATTTATTGGTTAAGAAAGGAAACGTATCTCGATATATTGCTAAAATCAAGAAGACGTTCCCAAAGTAATGTATTTCAACTGCGCTTGTTATTAACAATAAATAAGTGATAATATAAGAAAATCGATAACATTAAATGCTGGTCATTCAACCCAACTATTAATGGATTTGTTTTGGTTACAGGAAATTTATAATTTGAGAAGAGAAATAAATATTTTATTTATTCCAAAAATAATGGGCCATAATCATAGTCAAGTTAAAGTCGACTCCAAAGTTAGCATCAGTTTTTTTGACATTTATCTCATCGAAAAGGATGTCAAAAAGCTGCTATTAACTTTAAAGTCGACTTTAACTTGACTATGGTTAAGGCCCAATGTATCTTAAGACCTTGCAAACTTTAAGTATCTGTAGTCCACCGTTGAATTTTAATTTATTTTCTTCGCTTCCATAAATCGCATATATTAAACTAATTTTTATATTGACGAAGAACGAGTCACCTTCGGGAAAAATTTGCAAAAAATGGAAGGTAAATTTTAGTCGATTGAAGTTTGCACTTCATTGCAATACATTTATTTATAATTCTAATGGTTGCAAATGACTGGATTTAAAGCAGTGAAGCTATTTATTTGAGTTTTATACTTTTTAAATAAAAATGTATGCATTTGAAATGAGTATTACGAAAGGAGCTTATCACTTAGTTTAAAAATAATATATGCGCAAAAAAAATTTAATAATGGAAATTCGTTCTGAAAGTATCGAACGATTCTCACGCACATGCTGCTAAGTCTGCTAAATCTCCACATGTAAACGTCCATAACTCGAGAACGGATTGTCTGATTTATGTAATATTTTAGTAGTGTTTTAGACAGAAGAGAAAAAATTCTGATAGGGGGCGCTGAAATCGGTCATATTACATATTTTACGGGTAAGGCGAAGAAAACCATTTCATATTTATAATTTCAATTTATAGTTTGTATTTTGAACCAATTTCGATGTAATTAATGTTACACTCGTATGCTACTTGCATGATGGAAAATAGGTTTGTAAAAAATAATGTTGCACTATTAACTTTGAAAATCTGCCGTAAGTAGTATAAAGAAAAGTATTTAGGAAACTACGAGTACGTAATAGCAAAAGAATATATCCGCCAGGAGGCGCAAAAGTCACAGCTAGCCTGATTGGATTCGAAAGTGCGGTTCAAACTAAACATTCATTGATATTTTTGTAATGATTTTATAGCAGTGAATTAAAAGCTTAGAGGCATATTTATGTTAAAACCCACTACAGAAATCTTGCACCTGGGTAGTGATTTTCATCACAAATGCATTTAATTTTACAGTATTTTTTTATTTCACTAGTACAGAAATTCTCTAAAATCAGCAAATTCAACAGTTATAAAATTGTGGTTCAATTATTTCTTCATTTTACTGCGACCATCGTGTGATATTTAAACACAGCGCCTTCGCTGCAAGTAATGTGATAGCTATGATAAAATCTCCAAATATTCTCTATTTCGTTAGAGATTTGCAAACATTTTGAAAATTTGTTTGGACAAGCTTGAGGCCCTACATTAAGCTTCAATATACGTTTTTGAGGATATCTATTTGTCGATATTTGGCAGTATACTGGCAGTCGACCAGAAAGGAACAAGAGTGCCTGAGGTTGATCTCAAATTGTGGTCGAAATATCGACAAACATATATCTTCAAAAACGAATGTTGAAATTTTGTTTAATATTGGGCCTCAAGCTTGTCAAAAGAAATTTTTCAAAATTTAATATTCAAAAGCCGTTTATCAATATACACAGATACGCCAAAATTAAATAAGTTTATAACTAGCTTAACTCTTTTTTATTTTAGAAATTCAAGCTTTTATTTATTTTTTTATTTTCTTTGTTAAAAAATGTTTTGATTTTATTTGGCTTGACAATTGTTTGTGGTAAAATTTTCAATTAGATTTTGTAAAAATAGAAATAGTTTTGTATCCAACTGAAGCTTGAACTTCATATCATGGGAATCTACTAGGAATAATAACTTATATAGTTAATATATTCTTTATTCCTCGCTTTGCGACACTTTTTGGGCGTCGGGTACAAATCATTAAACACCAGCAGCTTGGTGGGCAGCAAGCGGATAATCGTAAAGAGCCACTGAAAAATGGAAAAAAAGCCAAGAACTTCTTGGCTTGAGAATTCTTTTCTCCATTATTGTTACTGTTGTTGTTCATATTGCAGGCGGTATACAAAATTTATATGCTGATTGGCATTAATAATGGATTATCACGAAATCGACTGGTCGCACACATGAACACACACACACACATTCACAAACAGCGTACGCTCTCTATGACCGTCAAAGTGATTCCAATTTTTTTGTATTTTTTTTTTGAATTCTCTACTTTGCTACTTTTCATGGACATAACACCATCGAAGAAAGCGTGCAACATGCAGCGTGTAATATTTGTGGCAGCCCGCAACGCAACAGTGGCAGCTACTGTCTCCACGGCATGCATGAGACGCTTTTGCGCTAGCGTGTGTCGTATGGAAATTATTTTCCTGCAGCGATTACATGATGATGATGTTGCGGTGTGGCAGTGTGTCTAATATCAAATATGGCTCTTGTTGTTGTCGTTCTTGCGCGATATATGTACATATTTATAACTGCGTCGTCGTCATTGCAGTGGTCTGATGTTTATCGCCGGGCGTTGCACATTGTTTGTTACACACCGCCGCCACCGCCGCTACCATAGTTGCTGTTGGTGATGGCGGTGATTGTGATTTCGCTGATGATCGTGTGATCAGTTTGGCCTGGTCAGGCGCCTGGTGGCATACAACTAAAAAAAAAAAAAAAAACTTGCACTCACCCGCGCGCACCAGCTTACTAAGTCGATTTGTGGCACTTTATAGTTATTTGCCATAGAACAATATTCAGTGCAAGCACATACACATCAACATATTAAATATATAAAAATATATAAATGTATAGGTGGGTGAATGGTGTGTGACTTATTAATGCGCGAAATTTCATTCTTTCTAGCGAAATCGTGTGAATTATGCGCACTGCATGCAAATATGATTCAGGCCTTTGGATGTGGCCTGCAAAGTTTTTGCATGACACGCTACCTTGCATATGGCAGCGTGTGTAGGTGCACTCTTTTGTCTCTTGTGCAACGTGATCTCCTTTTTGCGCCTTGGGATCACGAATTATGCTGCATATTTAGTGACTTTATGGTGGAGTTAATTTTTTTAGAATTTTTTCTGATTCGGTTGCTATGTGTTTAAACGATTTAGTGCATTTTTAACCTCTTTTAAGAAAACTGAAAATATCTGGGAAAATATAAAAAAAGTTGAATTAGCCTGGATACTTTCTAGTATGTATGAGTCAAAATTTGCAACACTGAAATTTTAAGAATTACTTTCGACAATTAAAACTACTGAACAACTCGGAAAAATTATGGATGGTCATTTTAATTTCCAATAGTTTTATCATTCAACATTTTTTTTTGCAAAACAGAAGCATGAAAGAAGACTCTTCAATATCATTATTCCTTAAGAATTATTAAGCAAATATTGTCTAGAAAATTTCAAAGTAAGACTCTAAATTTGCCTGTATTTACTATTTAGTTAAAATTCAACTCCCGCCCAACTTCTGCTAATGAAAGCAGTACGCTCTTCTTATTCTGACGAAATTCCAAGTCTAGTCCCATCATTTTTTTTTTCTTTCTTTAACCTTTTGATAGTAATGGAGAACTATGTTTCCTCTGCTCCCAAGAGATATAACGAGCACTTATATGACCGCACGATATGATGTAGTTAGTTGAATCGCCTTAATAAGTTCATCACATGATCTCATCACGTGATTTCAAAATATTTTGTTTCATCTGCGCTTATTAATAAAAAAATTTCTTTTTTTGTGTAGTTATGGCAGAAAATGGGACTTTCATTGATTTTTACAGATTTCAGATCTAAATTATTTGATACTCCGTACGATGAAAACATGTGGTGATATGAAGTGATCATTTTCAATGATGGCATGAGATAGAGTGACGACAAGTTTAAAAGCAGACACATAATTATTGTAAAAGAAAGTAATAAAAATCGATAAGATATTATTATGGTATGATACACTCTACTCAGTAATTATAGCTCACACATATATGTTTTGACATTTTTGAATAATTTATTTATACTACAATTATTTTAAATTATTTTTCAATTAAACCATCCTTAATTTTCTAACAAAAACCATTAAAAAAAAAAAGAAGGAGGCTGTGTCAGAGACACGGCCATTAAGTTTAACGTAGAATACGCCATCCGATAAGACAGAAAACATATGTATAATGATAATTTATAATGATAAATAATGCAAGCAAATGAATTTCTTTATTTGATAGTTACTTTTGATGATATACATAAGCTTATGATAGGAAAATAGGATAAAAATGTTTTTAAATTATCAATTAAATTTCTCGCAAAAACGAAGTCAATGGTAGTTATCAATAGTAAAGATAAATGATAAATAACAGACCCAAATCTATTTGATTATTTGAAAGTTACTTTTGAGAATATAGGCTTATGATGGGAAAAATAGGATAAATATGTTTTTAAATTATCAATTAAATTTCTCGCAAAAACGAAGTCAATGGTTGTGTTATCAATAGTTGTGGGAGCATCATTTCGAATAAATTCCAAATTAAACGTATCGCTCATAAATTTCGCCAATCTAGTATTTGAAGTGATTTCTGTGTTAAAATCACCACCAATAAGCAGTAGTTGGCAGCGCTTTCTCTGCCTTTACTCTACTTTAACTTGCCCGCCTAAAATTATGCAATACAAAGAAAGGGCTGCACGAGTACATTTAAATCGCCCAACAGCAAACACTCAACCAAACACCACACACATATTTGTGTGCATGTGTTTATACAATTTTCATTTGCGAAATTTAAATATTAGGAAGATATCAACCAACATGAAATGTATGTCAAACGAAAGCTATCATCTTCATTTGACTACAAAAAAATTTTTAAAAAAAGTTACCGTGCCGTTTCCTTATAATTAAAGAAATAGAGATTACAACAATAAAAACCTGACATGGGTGCCCATACCGTAAGGTAAGACGTATTCTACGCCAAAAATTTTTTAAATTTTATAAAATATGTAGAAAACATTTATCCAAAACTTATATGCATTTTAAACATTTAAATTCAATAGGCCAAAAATTTGTATACTCAAAAAAATTCTACATTTTTTTTTAAAAACTTCAAAATTTTTACGAATTTTTTTTTCTATCATTATACATGTTGTAAATAGTTTAAAAAATTAGTTTTTTGGCTTTTCTCTGTGATTGAAAAAATTTTTACTTGAAAAATAATTGTTGATTCAGTTGTAAATAACAATAGACTGGTACAAAAAGCCAACAGCATCAGGGAGACTCATAAACTTTTACTCAAAACATGAGAGAAAAATAATTATAAACACAGCCCAAAACTTTATAAAGCGGGTTCTCTCCATTAGTGATAAATTGTACCACAGCAAAAATATTTGTATCATTAAGAAGACCCTGACAGACAACGATTTCCCAAAAAAATTAATAAATAGCCTCATTGGCAAATATGACCCACGTAACATAAAAAACGAAAGACATGTGGCACCAGATAAGATGTACAAAACAGCAACGTATGTTCCAGGGTTATCGGAGAGAATCAAATATTCCAATCTGTACGATAAAGAAAAATACCAATTAGCCTTCAAGTACGACAATACTTTGAGAAATATTTTCAGCAATATGAAAGATAAAATCCCGAGACAGGAAAAATCGAATGTGGTTTACAGGATTCCATGTAATGGCGACGGGTCCCTCTTATGCGAGAAAGTATATGTTGGGACAACGAAATCAAAATTAAAGACAAGGATATCTGCTCACAAATCGAATATTAAATTAAGGCACAACTCTTCTGATAACAAAACAGCATTAACAACACATTGTAAAGATACTGGACATCATCCGAATTTTGAAAGCGTCATTATTTTAGAGGAGGAGAAAAGTTACTACAAAAGATTCACATTGGAAATGCTGCACATTGTGAACACCCCTAATAATATGAGGATGAATTTTAAAACGGACACCGACAATTGTGCACATGTCTACCGCAACTTAATATTAAGAAACAGCAAATATTCAAGGCATATGAGGACATAGTCCAACAGCTGTTCCGATTCCAAAACCGTCCCTTGCATTGTTGTTTGTTTATTTTTGTTTACAATTACTGTACTGTATTCATTTACATTCTCACGTGTTGTTGTTCCTAAAATAATTTTTTGTTTACAATTACTGTATTTTAACTTGTTTACATTTTCACGTGTTGTTATTCCTACATATTTTTGTATACAATTACTGTTCTTTTATTGTTTACATTTTTGGTTTATGTTTCGCTCATCTTCAATTTTTGTTGAGTATATGTATACTATAAATTAAGTTTTTGCATATCACATGCCAGTCTACCAGGCGCAGCCGATAGTGTAAGTTTGTGTTCATTATTGTTTTAGTTTGTACATAGCGAACGCTTTCTGTTGTTTTTTGCAGTCCTGATGATGACTTCAGACTGAAGTCGAAATATTGACGATTAAATAAAATAATTTACATATTATTTAATTGTTTTATTTTTCCGGCCTTGAGCTCATTAAAAATCTATATTGAAAAATAATTTTAAATAATTAGAAGAAAAATTTAAGGCCCAAATCTATTAATATGTGGTTTTGCTATATTTTGTGAACAGAGTATAGGATGATGGAAATTTAAATAGTGTTTTATAGTATTTATAAGCGATAGAAATTTATGAAATTACTAATTTGAGACTAATATACCATTACAAATTTAAAAGAGAAAGAGAACATTAAATTTTTAAACTTAATCATTCAAATACTATCGTAGTGCTTATTGAAAGAAAAATGAAGAAATTAAAAAGGAATTTCCGTGCATTTATACGAGGGCTTATGTGCATTTGGAAGAGGATAATGCATGAGTTAATGCAGATCAAGGCTACTTATCTAGATAACATTGCCCGTCTGTCCGCCCTTTAAGCTTTAATTCGTAGTTCTTAAGAAAAATTGATGGTTAAAAGAAATAGGCGATTTCTAGAGTAATCAGCACAGTTAATTTAAAAATCAGATGGCATGAAATTACAGCCACTTTCAAACAGTCCAATCTTAGAGAAACCCACAACGTTCACGCACTATAATTTCAAAATCTTCTTTTACCATAACACAACAATAAAGAACTGCAGCTAAACGGATGTCTTTAGTTATTGTCATATATAATGCAAGTTGCCACTTTTTGTTGCTACTAATTTATTTTTTTCTTCAGTTGCCAAGGTGTGCCTACAAAATAATCAACGCAACGGTTATTGCAATATCACTTAGAGCAATAAATGCCAAGTTTCTGCTGCATCATGCGCATAGCAATAAAGGCATGATGCAAATAGTTTAAAGATCATAAAACCAAAACGTAGAAAAAAGCAGGAATTCATTCAGTAATTAAGTTAAAAAAAAACAGTAATCAAGCGCATGACCAGCAAATGTTAAATGATAAGCGACACTTAAAGCATTTTATTCACCAGCGTTCAACGCATTTACGCTTTCAGAAAAAGAAAACAAATGCACATCAATTGATGGCTACTCGTAAGTATTCTTTGGTAAGTTCGCTGCAGCATTTCAGAATGAATAAAGGAAGTTCGCATGTTTCGCAAACTTTCTAGCTCCCCGTGTGAATGAAATTTTATTTACTCCAGTGGAGTGTAAAATAATGCCTTAAATAATGGATTTTAAATAAATAAGAAATTTTCTTATGAATAAAATTGTATACCTAGTAATTATCATAATCGTATTGCAGTTAAGTTCTCAGCCATTTAGGATTAGTTAGGCGCTATTTATGGACTGATTCCCATACTTTTCAGAACCATTTTCGAATAAGTTCTGGGCTATATGAAGAAAATTTTCGATCATTGCAGAACGAGTTTCAGATATTTAGGACAGTTTTGGTACTGCTCAAAACTTTTCAGGAATTTACGCATTTTATGCGACTGAAAGACTAAATAATTTTTTTTACTCCACAATTTTTATATGAGATACACTAACTAGCAAGATGAGTATATTTTTACTTGCATCAGTTTTATTTACGGTAAAATATGTGTAAGAGAAGCCCTGCAATGTTACCTCAGCAATTTCTTCAACAAATTAGGTTCACAGAATCCCAGGTAGCGATCGACAACATACGGAAATATGAAGCAGTCGAATCAAAGAAGCAATCGAACAAAAATTTATTATAAAAAGTTAATCAGAAAAGTTGAAAGCTGAAAATGTAAAAACTTTTTACGCAGGCATTCATGACCTTTCAGGACGTGATAAGCGGCAATTTTTTTTAAATATTTGAAAGCTTATGTTAGAAAAATCTCGCAACAAAGAAAATAAAGTTTTGAAGTACCGCAAATCACTCAACGAATGATTTTTTTTTGTTAAAATACAAATATTTGTTCATTTTTCTGTTGGCCTAGTAAATGTTAATATTTTATAATTTTATTGAGCTCAAGGCCAGTTTATGGAAGATTTGTTTGTGAAAAAACAACAACAGTTTTTAATGGTTGAAGTTATAGTACTATTTCGGAAATCACCACATTTCCTCATCAGACTTCTTTTTGATTATTAAATTAAATTATTTTTAATTTTCATTTTTCATAACAACTTCTCTCAGGCTTTCAACCCGGGATCTCGGAGTTGCAGAGCCAATACGCTACCTATTGTGCTACGCTAGCCGAATTGGCTGTTGTGTTTATTTAATCTTCCTTAAAGTTAAAATTTAAAATTATTGAGAATCTTTCATTGTGTCTATTTTAATTGAATTATTTTATTTGAGCAATGTTTAATTGTAAGGAGCCCTCTGACTGGTATTTCTTGTATCTCAATTTGATATCTTCTTGCCATTTTATTCACCTAATTTCAGTTTTCGAAAAGAGTAATAATAATAATCCCAACGGTTTTATCCCTCCATACCCGCCCGACCGACGCGCTGGACGCACCCGCATGACGCACGGATATATAAAAAAAAATTTTTTTTTGTTTTGTTTTTTTCATATATGTTGCGCCGAGTCATGAAAGGCAGAGGTTTGTTAAGTGTTGAGATCTAAAACTGTTCAGCTACAGAACAAATGCTCATCAGCTGATCGAATAGTAATATACGTAAAAAAGTGAGTCTGAAATATCAAAAGAACCGGAGTGAGTGTTAAAATCCTGACACATTTAACTCAAAATTACTTTTACATGGCTTTAGAAAGAGAGGCCGGAAATGTCTTGAAATTCTATAGGGAACGATAAAGAATCTAATTTTTTAATGAATACTTGCAAATTTTGACTTTAATTAAGAGACTTTAAATATATGCAAATTACGTTCGAAGGAAGGAAAGTAATTTCAAAGTTCACATAAAAAAATTTAGTAGCGATTTTGATTTTGGTTACAGAATGGACAAAGCATTTTCACGAAACAAATCCACAATTCATCCCAGTTTGATTTTGGAAAGTGCGTGATGTTCTGCGGACAATTCATGAATGTCCACTTGACTGATCTACACCTAGTTTCACTTTTAGTTTTGAAATTTCCTCAAAATTTTTTTTTAGTTGTAACTCGAAAAGTTCACACGGAACTTATTTGCTTAAGAAGTGTAAAATTAAGAAAATGTAGCAGTCGTGAATTCTTATAAATTTTATATTGATTCTCATAGTTTAACTGTTTCCTATTTGACTCAATCTGTATAACCGCAAACAAAAGTAGGAAAGTAATTTGAACATTTCCATATGGAATAATCATCAGTAATCAGAGTAGAGTGAGAAGATTGGAAATTTTTCACTTATTGCCAATTATTTACTTAATATTTAAATTTTTTTTAAATTGATATTTTAGTTTTTTCATTTTGGTATTCATTCTATTTTTTTTTTTTTTGTAACATCCTTGAGACTTTTTCTGTAGCATTTAACCGGATGCAGCCATAATTCTAATTAACCTTCTACCTCTCTGATTCACCGAGTTTGCGTAACAGTCTAATATACATTTATATATTACATATATGCACATGTACATAAATGCAATTACTTGCCAGTGTAATGACGAATATTCTTTCATAACTTCAATTATCTACACAATTATGCAGAAATTACGGTCAAATCACAACTGAAAATCGCGACAAACAATTCAAATTGACGCCATAAAACGCATTGAAACAATGGAGACAAGAAACCAGCCAGCGCACCAAGCGCTTGCAACATTGCCACACTCAATATTGCACAAATGTGGCAAGGCAAGTTCAATGCAACATAAAAAAGTTGACCTTAGGCATTGGCCTGTGGCAGGCAAAGCACATGCCAGCACATATGTATGCATCTGTAAGCACAATCAATCGAAATCTAAAAACTCCCATGACTGTTCTAGTTCTGGGGTTGCAGTACACATTTAACCGCTCACTTACTTACTTACATATGTATATGCCAAAGCACATACACACTTGATACATGTGAAGTTATGCGCACACACATGTTGCACGTTAGCACGAATGTAAGCGTGAGGAGTTTTGTGATACAATACGTACATACATAGTTGTGCTATGACAAAGGTTGCATGCCACATAAAATAAATTAAAAGTTTTATTTTACTTACCACTAAATGCCGAAAGCCAATGTCATGCGAATCGGGGTGCGAAAATTATGTGACTGTGTGCCTGAACAATGAGTGAATGAATGAATGAATGAATGAATGAATGGTGTGTGCCACCCCACCCGTTTGCTTGTTCGCGAGCCACCTGTCGCTATTGTGTCGCCGCTGGCTATGGCCTTCAGCGATGTGGAACTGCCTGCTCGCAGAACACACACTAATTTTTTTTTATAAGAATGCAAATAGAAACATATTAGTGCATACATATGTTTGCATGTTGGTTATTTTATTGTTTGTGATGTGTGAGTATACATATTTTTTATGACTTTATTTTATTTACGTAGCAATGTATGCGGAGTATGTATTTTAACATACATATGTATGTATTCAAATATAAATGTTTCTCTACAAATGTTATTAGTTAATATATAAAATCGAGTAAAATTAAGTTTTCGTCGTACTTTGATTTCCATACTCAATGCACAATGGGGCAACCTTGGAGAATATGAAATTGGCGTATGCAATAAAGGATACATAAATGATTTACAATATAACTAGCATGAATGATTCGAGAGAATTCGATTTTTTAAATATAAGCTATGTATGTAATTAGCACACGGTCCTAAACAATTTATTTCCTTTAAATTAATCACTAAATTAATTTCATAACAATTTCTCAAATCAATATTTTGTAAAATAATATTTTTAAATTTCTCAAATCCCGAAGCAATCCCGATATATTTCGGGATTAGTTCCGAGTCGGTATGTAAACTATTTTCCTTTTGTTTAATCATTGCTTTTATTTCAAAACGATTTCTCAAATCAGTTTTGTGTAAGCGATCCCGAAATATTTCGGGACTGGTACCAATATGTAATGCAGATTATTTCAAACAAATTTCGGAGTGCTCTAATTAGGATTATGTATTGCCTTTGCGTCAATCCCGAGATAAGCCCGAACTAAAACAGAACCATAAAAACATAACACATTTCAAGAACTAGCAACTCAGACACCGTATCACTAGTTTAAAGGAAAAAAAATAGCAACCAAAAATTATCCAACAGCAGTTCTCACCGTTGAACCTACCTCAAGATAACAGTGATACGAAACAAAAAATGCTTTCAAATTTAAACGAAAAACAAAATTAAATGGACTTTTGAGAACACATTTCAAACTAATCAAATTTCTATAATTTAATGAAAAATTGACAATCTGCCAACCGGAGCTATTGTAAAGAAGCTCCGGTAAAACTTATTGATTAAAAGCAATTGATATGTGAATTTAATTGAAAAACTGACAGACATCAAGCTAGGTCTCTGATTTAACAACCTCTGTTATATCTTCTTTTCCCTAATCCATCACATCGACTTCCAAGTTTGCAGTACATTGAGTATGCAAATTTAACCACGTAATCTTTATTACTTAACAATGCCATCTAATCATCAGCCAGATGCGCTGTGGGTTGTGCAGCTACCGCGGCCGCTGCCACGGCACGAAACTGCAACCCGTGCTGTGTTGCCGAAGCCCAACTACGTCGCGGTAATATGCGACCAAAGTTAAAATAGCTTTGCCTTAACTTATCCTTGATCTCGTCCTCGTTCATGATGGCGCTGGCTTCGCGAAAATTCAAGAATATGCGTCCCCTCTCATCCGTCTTGATGGGTAGTATTTCAGTGCAAACATTGCGTGCTTTCAGCAAGAAACCCTCTTCTTCATTTGATATACCCTCCTCTTCACATTCGCTATCTGCGCCATGTACCGTTTCGTCATCGTCTGCCTCAGTGACTGCATTATCAAGTCGTGCATCAACCGATTGCGAACGTGGTGCTTTGAGGTGTTGATTATTTGTGTGCTTCTTCTTGTTTCGTAAATAGAAAGGGTCACGTTCGCTGGCCTTCACGTATTGTACGACGGGCCGATTGACACCCCATTTAGGGCGATCGTCTACCTTGTGATTGCTGTTATTGTTTGTGTTAACAACAACGCTGGCATTGTGTGGCCCATTGTCCTTTGGGGTTCGTTTGTTGCGGTCTCGTTCCTTATCTCTTTCTTTATCCTTTTCTTTTTCTTTATCTTTCTCTTTCTCCTTATCCTTGTCTTTGGCCTTCGCCTTGAAGGTGGTCGTTGTTGTGGTAGTGGTGGTAGTAGTAGTCTCTTGATCCTTGTCTGCCACCTCCTTAGCCGGCTTGGTTTTACTCTTCGAAGTTTGTGTCGTTGTGGTGGTGGAAACTTCTCGTTTCAGTAGCACTTTGTAAAAATTGTCGTGAAAGAGGCAAAGATCACAATTTAGTGGCAGTTCGGTTTGTGTTTCCACATCCTGGTGCGCTTGCTGGTTGATGGTAAGTTGATCGTCAACAGCTACGGGCTGAGTTTCAAGTGGAATCAAAGCCAGCTCTTCTTGTTTGTGTTCGTGTTTATTAGCTGCTGGGACTGTGTCTTTTTTCTGGACCAACTCTCTGTCGCAAATTTCCACCGCACTCTTCCGTGCGTCTTCTACGATGCTCTCTATTTGATAGCCGTCTTCTGTGGAGATCGAGGTATTTGTACGTTGAGTGTCATCGCCAGTTGTTTTGGAGATATCCAATGTCGAAGTAGCTGTGTTCGGCTTAAGTTGCTGCTGCATCCAGTAGGTGGCGATTTGTAGATTTCCTATGGCGTTCTGCAGTCCAAAAATGTCGCTGGTAACGGGCAGTGGTATGAGTGTAGCTGGTTGCATGATCACTGCAATATTTTCCTGTGTCGGTTTTTTTGTCTCATTCTTTAGATCCGCGGCATGCACTGTTTTCTTTTTATAATTACGGCGCAAGTTTATTGGCGTGCCAATGAGTACTCTTTCCTCCCCCTCATCGTCCTCTGCTCGAGATACTTGATCGTTTTTTTCTTGATTTTGACTGCCTACAACTTTCTCTATTTTGGGTGGTGGGGTTGTCGATCGCTGAGCAGGATCCTCAACGTTCCGCAGAACATGCCCCATATGTGGTTTATCAGATTTGATAACAGCATCAGACTGCCTGAACAAAGCGCCTTTCTCATTTTCTTGGTTCAAAGATACACTTTTCTTACCCACCTTTCTTGCTTTGCCATTTGTCGAGGTCTCTTTAATTTCCACTTTTTCTGCGCGCTGCTGCTCGGCAGCCAATTCTGTTGAATGATCCGTATATGGCTCTTGCTCCAGTGGTGGCACACGTTGCTTTCTCTTACGCATTTTCTCT
Source organism: Philophylla caesio (assembly GCA_963971545.1). Classification (NCBI taxonomy): domain Eukaryota; kingdom Metazoa; phylum Arthropoda; class Insecta; order Diptera; family Tephritidae; genus Philophylla; species Philophylla caesio. The sequence goes on from OZ020608.1 coordinate 16,189,807, forward strand.
TGCTTTGCCGCCTCTTCAGCTCTTGCGATTGCATCCAACATCGCTTGCTGTTTCTTCTGTTGCACCTGCTCACGTTCCATTTGCTGGCGACGTTCCCACTCCAAACGCTCTTGTTCAAGCTGCTTCTGTCTTTGCATTCGTTCCTCCTCCAGCATTTCTTCTTGCTTGTGCCGCTCAACTTCCCATTTACGCAACATTTCTCGCTCGTGTAGCTGCTGTTTGATCGCGTTATGGTACTCGGCTGCCTTGCGGCGCTTGTCGATGCGTTCGGCCATAGTAACCGGATCTACGGGTGCGTTCTGTCCACGCAGATAGGATGAGTGCATGGATTGTGTATCGTCCTCGCTGTCTTTAAGCTCGTTTAGACCACGATTCAACCAGTGTGGTCCGTTGCTTTGCTTTAGCGCGTATTCGCTGTTGTTATTGTAATTGGACCACTTGGCACGTTCGCGTTCTTCATGTGCCTGTTGTGCAGTCGCTGTGGTAGCGTAGTAATCGTTTTGATCGCCTGAATGTATGGGATATGTATTTGAAGTGGAGATGTCGCGTGTGCTTTGGATGGAGGGACTCAGCGGTGTCATATAGTAGCTGCAAGGAAATAGTGAAAAAATTAGGCATTTATTAGAGGGAACAATACACAGACAATAGCATAGGGAAGCCTAGGAACCGTCGTCTTGGCATATATTTCGATAACACAAGCGCCACCCATTCGTCGTCAACCACTCACCTGCCCTGACAACTGTCCTCCATGCCGCTGTTGTACGAGTGCGCCACTACGTAGGTGGAATTCGAAATTTGTTGTTGCTGCTGCTGCTGCTGCTGCACTTCATCGCATGTATATCCTTGCATTTGTTGTTGCTTCTTGCCTTTAGCGAGTTGATGACCCGCCATCGATCGCGATTTCGCGCGCCTTGCAATTACATCGCTCCCATCGTCAACTCCCCTCACGCCAGCCGCAATAGCAACGGGTACCACACCCACACCAACACCCACATGACCACCCACCTCCACGCGACTACCATCGCCAACGTTAGCGCCACTATTTGTCGTACTGCTGCTGCCTTGCAAGCTAGCGCCGTCATTATACCAGATTTCGGGTGTGTGTGCGTTCTTCGGCGAATCGCTGCGATAGCCTGAAGTGTCCTCTTCCTGGCAACCTGGAATGCCTGGATTGTTTGGATTATTAGATCGATGTGGCGCGTTGCCAGGCGCACCAACAGGAATGCCAACAACACCGCACGCCGCTGGTGCCAGTTGTGTGGCTTGTGATGGCATTTTCTCTGCTGCCGCCAACTGTGGTTGCGGCTGCCGTGCCATATAGTCCTGATGGCGTATGATAGGCAAACTTGGGCTTCGTATGCGCATTTGCTGTTGTTGCTGCTGCTGCGTGTGCTGTTGCACTCGCGTTTGCGCTGCATGTTGCATGCGCGGCTTAGCTGTTTGCAAGCCTGCACCAGGCAATGCCAGCTCATCGTAGGCACACTTGCGTTGTCCTGGAATTTGTGACATCATACTTGTCGTGTGATTACGACGGCCAGCGCCACGTGTCATGAATGAGGCGCGTCGTGCAGGCGGCTGTGTGTGCTGATAGCTAACCGTTAGCTCGTCATCTTCATGGTCAGCATCATCGTCCAACTCATCGTCGACCACATCAATGTAACGTTCAAGTTCATAATCATAGCTATTACCGCCGCGTCGCAATGGTGGTGGCTGGCGGGTGGCTCGGTGTGGTTGGATGCTGCCTTGCGTTAGGGGCACAGCATATGGATTGGGATTGTGTTGTGGATAGCGTGGTCGTACGTCTGGTGCGTAAGTTTGTATTGGCTGTTGATATTGATGCTGTTGCTGTTGTTGTTGTTGTTGTTGTTGTTGCTGCCGAAACTGCTGTTGGCGTGAGCTGCGCTGCTGACGATTCAACGTCTGCGACTGACTAACATCCATGTTCGAGTAGTAGGTGCGTATAGAAGTGCGTTCGATTTTGTGATGGTGCGATGACGCCATGGTCGAGTGCTGGTGAAGGTGTGAGGAGGAGATGAGTTCGTCCATGCGTGCTATTTCCTCTGTACGAAAAAAAAAACGCACATTTTAAATATTTTCAAAACTTAAATCTTATTAAGTTTCATATAAAATTGTATAAGTTTTTGCGAGCTTTTGTGTAACAGTTAAGTTTGACATTATTGAGGCGAATGGGACTAACACTCGGTCAGGATTCAATAATTAATCATAAAAAAAAATATTTCACTTAAATCATAACCAATATACCTAAAAATAGTAGACCCTACTTTTTTTTTCAAAACGTCAAAATAGTTTTCAAAAAATCTAATTATTTTGCTTTTAAAAAGCAAAATCTCACAACTTTTTTAATACACTTTTTTATAATAAACTTTTTAATGGATTTTTAGTTCGCCTTATGAAATAGAACTTAAAAATTCAAGCTCCAAACGTTGCACATAGCTCATATACATACATTTCTAAAATTTAAAAAACTGCTCATCATAATTTCAAATTCTTTGATCATAGTCTTTAGAAAAATTCTGAGCAAACAGGTTTCTGGGTATTTCTAGTTAATAAAAGTTCCGATGATTTTTGAGAATTTTTTCGCCAACGTTGTTGAGCATTTTCTTTCATATAACACGAGAATGATATATATTTGTATTTTGACGAAAATGCTCACAACCTTTGGCAAAAAAATTTGTTAAAATTCCCGCCGAAAAAATGTATCACGTATGCTATCTTCACAAATTATAGCATAACTACATATTTATTAACAGTTTTGGGCACTTTATTTTTCATCTTATTAATTAAAATTATTTTTGTACAGTGATTTAACAAAAAATCATCGAAATATCGAACTTTAAAAAAAAATTTCTTAATTTTTTTGAATATCTAAGCAGGTGTTTGGTTGATTCAATTTTGATGGGAGAAAATGCAAGCTTCACGTATTTGGAAGTTATCACTGATTTTTGACAATATTTCTTCGGGCAGTTTCCTCCATACCAAGCAAAACCGTGATTATTTTTTATAGCTACATACCTCGAAATTTTTAAATTTTTTTTTGAAGTTCAAAATTATAATATAAATATTTTTTTTTTATAAAATTTAAAAAAATATTTAAGTGGTGTTTGTAACCTAGTTTTATTTAAATTTAAACACACAAACATATACATGCAAGTATTTCTTTACCAAAAATTATTTACAATCCACAACCTACCACGTTCCTTAGCCCATTGCTGCTTCTTCAAATCCAGTAAAGTGTGTGTTTGTCTGCCCTCAGCACCAGTTATCATGCCGAGTATGGATTACATGCAAATATTAATGCAATACAACAGCTGCTACAAATCGCTTGCTATTTATTAACAAAAATGTATATATGCACATACACACATACAAATGTACACAAGCATTTGTTCACAAGGCTAAGCTCATTTTAAGATAAATAAATAAAATTGAATAGACGTAGCCACAATTTATTTGTAAAGCTATTTAATGAAACTGAATTTAAATTTTATCAGCAAACTCTTAATTGCACATTTAACACTTTTCACTTCCATTGCGTGCATTTGAACATTTCTTTTTTATTTTCCATATTTTGTTTATCACTTTTTGTTTTGCTATTTTGTCAATAATTTGCTTGCCATTTTCAGTTACCTCCGTAAAACGATTGCCACCGCGTGCCGTCGCTTACACGCCTAACTAACTTCCTGTGCCTTGCTCGAATTCCTTTAGTGTCATGTCAACCCGTCAATCGACTAAAAAGGCAGCCAAGTCAACCAACCGCGCGAGCTTTTGTTCACAAACAACCCGTCGTCGTTGCGTTGGCAGGTCCCTTCGTGGCAGTTCCTTGGTGTAAATTTTTGTTTTCTTTTCTTTTTTTCTGCTTTTCCGCCTCTGCCTGTTTATTTTTGTACATACTAAGTGGGTGTACGAGTGGTTTTTTTTTTGCTTCCTTTCCTCGTTTACTGTTTTGTATTGGAATGTTTTGGTTGCTAGGGGTGACCAGAACAAGCAACCAGGTAATGGGGTGGTAAACAACTTGCAAACTTTTGTGGTATTTTCATTGAAATTAGAGCTGGAGTGTGAGGGGAATATGTTAACGTTAGAAATTATGTATGTTTATATTAATGAAAATGCTTGGAAGTCAATATATGTTTGAATACAGAGCAGTAAACTAACGAATATGTTAATTTTTTTTTTTTTAATAATATGGAATTGATTAAAAATGTTCAAATTTTCAAAATCTGCCATTTAATATATTATTTTTGATATTTAACTTTTGCAAACATTTAAGTTAGTTCAAAACTTACCTAAACACACATACGAGCATATTCGAAAATAAATATTTTCACCTTGCTGTTCATGTTATTATTCGTTTTTTCTAGCTAAAAAATTTTACATATATCGTTAATAAAACAATAAAAAAGCAAAATAAATAGATTAAAATCCTGCTTAAACTTTAATTCTGTATTTTGATTTTCACACAGAACCAAAACAAAGGAATCCCGAAGAAAACCGAAGAACGAAAAAGTCCCTCAATAGAATTTTATACAGACGAAAATTCAGTTATCAAAAAGCATAAAACACCAAATTTGCAAACATTTCGCAAAACTGAATCCAATACCGGAAAATCAATGGACAGCAGAACGAAAACGACACTGAAGATGGCACAACGCCGAAACCGGTATGTTACAAAACCACATTTGACAAGGGAATCGTTCCAACATACATTTAATTCTGTAATTTTATAGAAAAAAAGATATATTCGCAAAAATTCGTGTAAATAGATGTAATAAATTTATGTCACAAAAGATCGAGCGATACACGTACCACGATATTTTTGCTAATTTTCATATTCAATTTATTTTGTTAACACATTTTTAATAAAGAATATGCACGAAAAAAACTGGTCGCAGATGAAATGCTACAACACATAAGTTTATTTATGAAATTCAGATATTTGTATATATTTACATTGGAACTTTGTTTTATTTTAATTAATAAAAAAAATTTATTTTTATTGTTATGGGCAAATGATCGTAATTTCCGCTTAACGTCTCTCATGAACCCTTGCAGAGAAGCTTTAGTGAATTCATTAAAAGCCTGACGCCAATTACTTTTAAATTGTTGCACGTTTTTGACAGCTTTCTGGGTCTTAAGAAGCTTGGCTTTCATAATGGCCCCGTAGGTAACGATTGGCCGAAGTTTCTGGTTGGCAATTAGGTGGATTTAACTGTTTTGATACAAAAGACACCTGGCTAACATAGTACAATGATAATGGAATTTTCCAAAAATGGCAAGTTGCCAAATCAGGCCAAAATAGCACAGGACTCTTATGAAGTCGTGCAAGAGGTAAAATTCGTTTTTCCAAACACACCTTGACATAAATTTCTTAATTAATTGTGCCCGTGCTTACAAAGGGGTCACTTTTAAGGCCGCATTGACAAATTGCATGCCAAATCAAATATTTTTTTTGAAACGTATCAAGTTTTTATTTTTATATTTAAGTCCAACATTGTCTTTTTTTTCTGCACTGTAAAATTGACGGCTTCGAATTTGTTTAAAATCCGCTTTTACGTACGATTCGTCATCCATAATAATACAGTCAAATTTGTGTACGAGTTTAATGTAAAATTTGCGAACACGTTGTTTCGCGAAAATATTTTGCTTATCGTCGCGATTGGGCGCTGCGCTTTACTTTTTTGCTACCGTCTCTTACCGAAAGTCCTGGATTCCTCCTTGATAAGGCTAACACTTTCTGTGCCTTAATTTGAGATGCAAATCCTTTTTTACTGCCAATGCCAGACTTTATTTTTAAAGTTAGACACTGTACCGTTTAAGAACATAAGTCACGGTTGTCTTTGGTAAGCTTAACTTTATAGCGATGTCGTTATAGGAAATGTTAGGATTTTCAAGCTTTTTGCGCAAAATTAACTCGCGATCGAATACTTTCATTGTACCTTATTTGTATATACTCTGTTCACAAATTATAGCACAAACACATATTGGCAGATTTGGGCACTCTATTTTTCTTCTAATTACTTAAAATTATTTTTCAGGTAAAATATGGTTCATTCTCTAAGAAACCCCCAAAATATAATTTTTTTTATTTATTTACAAAGTGTACAATGATTTAACAAAGTTTTATTAAAATTTCGAACTTTTTAAAAAAAGTGTTTATAATTTTTTTGAGTATGCAGTTGCTTGGCTCATTTAATTTTAGTCTAAGAAAGTGTAAGTTTCAAGTGTGTACAAGTTATCACTGATTTTTGACAATTTTTTTACTGGCAATTTCCTCCATACAAAGCAAATCGGCGATTAATGTTTATATGGAAGAAAATGCGAAGTAGCGTCAGTATAAAAATTGTCAAAAATCAGTGATAACTTGTAGACACTTGAAACTTACACTTTCTTAGACTAAAATTAAATGAGCCAAGCAACTGCATACTCAAAAAAATTATAAACACTTTTTTTAAAAAGTTCGAAATTTTAATAAAACTTTGTTAAATCATTGTACACTTTGTAAATAAATAAAAAAAAATTATATTTTGGGGGTTTCTTAGAGAATGAACCATATTTTACCTGAAAAATAATTTTAAGTAATTAGAAGAAAAATAGAATGCCCAAATCTGCCAATATGTGTTTGTGCTATAATTTGTGAACAGAGTGTACTAATTCTTGTCGTTAAAAACATATAATACAGAAACATCGACAATATATCAAGCTTTTCAAATATAAAAAAAAAAATTTACCTTATTTTTGTGAACTTCTGAATTTTTACTCCATTTGGATTTTTTTTATTACAATACTTGCTTAGAAATTATATTTATAAAAATACAAAAACGATGATCTTTAAAGTTAAAAATTTTCATTCTGGTATAAAATAAATTCGAAAATTTAAAAACAAAAACTTTTTTTCATTTTTATTAAAATAATTAAAGTTTTATTGATTGTTTTATGACTTTTAATGTGATCGAAAATTTGATGTTAAAGAAACATATTTATTTTGTATTTTGTGAAAATATACATATATACAGTTATACTAACTATAACAACGCAGTCTAAAATCATTTAAATTTAAATTGGCTTCACTAATACTTTAAATTGGAAGATTAACTTTATATAAATTCTCCAGCTATTTTTTTATATACAGAGATGGTATTCGGAAAAAGAAGAAAAAAGCGATCGATTGCATTTGACTTCAATTCGGAAAGAACTCTTCCAATATTGCTAGAGTCAACTTCTACTGATTTCAAACCATACAGAGCGCATCGGTAAACTAATTTCTAACAGTATTAATTGCTAAATCAAACATTTTTTTTAAGTTGTAATTGTAAATAAAAAATGTATTTTGCGAAAAGAAAATTTGTATGTTAGAAAGTTCGCCATATTTCCTACTCCAGCCACACGCCTTCAAGAGATTGTGCCTTGTGGCTTCTGCTGAGTTGTCAGAAAGAAGAGACATAATTTTAAAATAAGGACAACAGTGACTGTAGTTTTCGTTTGTTAATAGATATGGTAAATAAATGTAGATTTAATACTATAAAGAATTAATTTGTTTCTTAACAAAAATAAATCCTATTATGATGAAACCGAAAGATTTAAGTTCCCAAGTAAAAACGATTTTTTCAACTAAACTCCCAAATAAAACTTGTTTTAGTAAATTTTTAACAAATATTATTGAGACAAATGCCCTTGGAATTTGAACTTTGTTTTTTCTATTTGCTCTATCAGCAACCCCCTTTTAGCCTTTCCCAACAAAGTTGTAGTGAACTTGATTAAAACAGTATGAATTTAAATTTTGTATTTTAATTAACAAATATTTCTTTTGAAACTCTAAATATCTACAAACAGTTATAAAAAATATATAAACTTACTTGTGTACACGTACACATAAAATGTACATTTTAACCTTCAATGCCATAGCTAAAAATTTCTAAATGTATTACTAATTTCATCATCTTCCTCAAAATGTTTAACTAGTAAATTGCTACAAATCCAGTTTTCATTAAAAAAAAAATAATATTTGATTAATTACACCAATCAATTTCATTGAAATTGTATAAAATTCAAAACGCATACTCGATTAATTGAAAAATTGGAAATAAAATCAAACTACTACAAAATTAGCAACGCCCATAACTGGTAAAATATGCGAAAAATGGAAATAAGCCAAGCAAAAAAAAAAAACGTCCAAATAACTAGACAAACTAGATAACGGTGATTTTCAAAACGTACATAACTTGATGGACAGCAGAGTTGACCAGATAGCAAAACAAAAAAAAAAAAAAATGTACTTGAACATTTGCATGCAAAAAAAGGTGTAGCTTCTGCCATTAGTTGAACAGCTGGCGGGCGGTGGAGCAGTGGTTGATTGGCGAAATGAAATTAATCAAAATCAAATGATGTCAGATATTGTTTGATGGAGCAATATATGGTATGTACAATATATGCTGTACATACATGCGTACATATATGTACATATATACATATAAAACAAAATATTCGTATACAAATACTTTATACGTATTTAGCTGAAATAAATCGCGAGCTTTTAAATAGACACACATTAGTCTGTATGTATGTATGTATGTATGCATAAATAAGTATGTGCTCATATGTGCTATTTGAACTAAAGTTTGTTTATCACTAATTAGCATTCAAATAAATGCATTATCACGCTTGTTTTTATATATTTTTTTTTTACTTCCTTAATTTCGATAAAAGTTTGTTAAAGTGTATTAGCGAATTTCTTGTTGTTATAACTTATAAGTTTACATGTCCATATGTATATAACGCATTAATATCTAAACTTATTAATGTTTGCTAAACTAAACATCCATTTTTTTTTATATGAACTTACTTACTTAATTGGCGCATTAACCGCCTAAGCGATTTTTACCGAGTTCAACATAGCACGCAAAGGTTCTCTATCTCTGGCTAACTGGCGCCAATTGGAAATCCCAAGTATAGCCAAATTTTTTCACTTGGTCTTTCTAACACTGAGGAGGGCTTTCTTTTAATCTATCACTACCAGTAGGTACCGCTACGAAAACTTTTAGGGCTGGCGCTTTTTCATCTGTTCGAACGACGTGGCCAAGCCAGCGAAGCCGCTGGTTCTTGAATATGAACTAGCAAAAAGTATATCAAAATGAATTCCAATTAAGTGACGAAATAGCACATGTAGAGTATATTGAGTACCTGAGGGGTACCTGCAATAAACAGAGTAACACACCGACCCACAACTGAAAAATGACACTGAAGATGGCACAACGCCGAAACCGGTTTGTCTTAAAACCAAACTGGACAAGGGATGACGAAAATTCGTTTCAAAACCAATAATTTCACACCCTGTCGGAAGCAACAACAACAAAAGATCAGAAAATATTGTTCATTCCCTAAGAAAAACCTTAAACACTCATTTTTAAACTATTTACAAAATGTTCCATGATTTAACAAAATTTCAACCCTTTTTAAGAAAGTTTTAGAATTTTTATAAGTAAAAGTTTCAAGTATCAGCTAGTTATCATGGATTTTTGATAATTTTTTTTACTGGCAGTTTCCTCCATACCACGCAAAAGCGTAATTAGTTTTTATATGGAAGGAATTGCGAAAGAGCGTCAGTAAGTAAATTGTCAAAAATCAGTGATAAATCGTAGCTACTTGCAATTTGCGCTTTTATGGACCAACATATAATGAGCTACATATCTGCATACCCGAAAAAATTACAATTATTTTTTTTAAAAAGGTCGAAGTTTTGAAAAATGTTTTATACATTTTTAATAAAATTTAAATTTAATTGAAAAATAATTTAAAATAATTGGAGGATAAATAAATTCTGTGTATGCTTCAATTTGTGTGTGCTTAGCTCTACGTTGTATTTTGGCAGCACACGAAAAATTTAAAGAAAATAAGTCCTTTTATGGTGAAAAAAAACTGCGAAACTTTATACTTTCTCATTCTTTTGCCATTAACAGTATAGAAAAATTCGGTTTATTTTATAGCTTTTTTGATATTTTGGAAGCGGTCAAACTGCTTCGTCACCTCTCCGCTGCTAGCCTCTTCGCTTAAACTTAACAAGCAGTCCAAAAATCATAGAGGGAAGGTGCTTTTATTTAATTAAAAAATATTATCTCAAGCTCCACTAGCGTCGGCAGGGAAGCAGTTAAGGATTTTATAAGTGATCCTCGTAACACTTCTGATGTATACACATCTGCCAATACAAAGGAACAAAAAATATTAGCCAGGACCTGGTTGTGTATAATTTAAACCACCAAATACTCCAACGCATCTACATATGTGTTTTTCTTCGAGATATTCCGAATTCTCGTAGTCAATAAATTAGAACAGCCCAAAATGCCAAACCATTCACTGATACCTACTCTTTATATTCAGTGTTACGTCATGAGATGTGATAAAATATCACATGATCCTATCATACCTTTGCATTGAATACCTAAAAATTTTCGCGTGGAATAGGGTTTCTGAAAATGAGTTTAAGGAAACTGTGCCATGGTTAGCAAATATAGATGAAAGGCATGATAGTCAAAATCTTAAAGTCTCGCGAAAAAATCGCAGAAAAAAGTTAATACATTTTTATTATGCACACATGAAATTATATTTAAATTTTTTTATTATTGATTACCTACATGACATGACATACATTTTTAAATAGAGTGGCGAGATTTGAGATATATATAAAGTAGTAGAAGTTTGTTTTATCACAAGCTTTTTTAGTCGTTTCTCTTTATCATACTTGTATATTTGGAAAGCTTGCGAGAAAACTAATTTCTTAAAGGGTCTCACTGATCGTCCAGTCCATTTTTTTACCCACAGCTTACCTACAACTTAAATCAATGTATGTAAGTCAGAAGCGACTTATACAGACCCGGTTCAATACGGGCCCATCCACGCACGCAAAATGAAAGCATGTTTTTTTCAAAGTAGTAAAGCTGTCAAAACTGTGCGATACCAGCAACAACAGCACTCAAAAATGCTTACTAAAACAACAAGTAATCATAAATAATAATTGCGGCTGTAATGGAAGGCAACAACAACGACCCTTTTGAACTAGTCCACGCACCGCAATGTAGGCTATTAACAAGTTTGCTGTGTTGTTGCTCTTGCACAAGATGTTAGCTACGGCGGCAGCGTGTGTGGTCTGCGTTGCGCTGATTTAATTAACATGTTCATAATAAAATCACGAAAATATGACAAGAAACAATAAGCGCTAGAAAATGTGTTGGCATTGTTTTTATGCATAAAGATGATTTTTTTTCTTTGAAAATATATGCCGGATTATTACTACCTTTTCTTGTATATGAAAGTTGCACTGTTTACCGAAGTAATTTTCAATTTTTTTTTTTTTTGTTTCTAAAGATTTTGAGTTGTTTCCTCTATTATCTTGGTTTACTTTGCTCTTATTAACATAATTCATAAAAAAAAATTCATTTCACTTAATATAGCGGCAACTTTTTGACGGTGCGCTTTTTGGAAGTTAGAGTTCGAAGGCGATAATTTTATTTATTTTAGGCAGCAAAATGTCGAAAGTATGGATAGAAATATACATATTTTCGAAAAAAAAAGGCTAATGAAAACTTCTCACAATTTTGAAGTGTGACAAATGTTTTAATGATCTCTTTATTGTGCTTACCTTAGCTTGCTATGGGAAAAATATCACCGGCATTTCTTATGTGACATTTTGTTGCCGCTGGACCTACAGCAGTGTGAAATGTAAATAAATAATTGAAATCAAGTTTTTGAATGTGAAGTCTTACTTAAATAGTTTCTAAGGGAAATTAGCTGGAATAATTTAAGTAATGATGGCAGCCCTAATAAATATTTTTTTTTATATTTCCAATTTATAGAACTGTAACCAGCTTATAATTTCAAAGAACTGTTGCTCGAGTGATGTAGGATTAGCTGGAAGATGGCAAGTAAATATTTTATGTATATGTATTATCTTTTCAAAAAATTGTAGCCTGCTTAAAATTTCAGAGAATTTATGCTCGAGTGATGTATTCTTGCGTGCAGTCTCTAAGAATACTGTTCACTCTTCCTTCGTTGATGATTAAATGTAAATGTAATGAATGCATATTTGACTTGGATATTTAACACTAATAACTTTTTGAATAGTGATAAAGATTAAAATCTAATTTATTTTTCTGTGTAAATCTTAGTTTGGAATTCCTAAATAATAAGAGTTGGAGTGTTTTCGGCAGATAAAAAACCAACTTTGCTGATTGTTTACAAAAAACTTTCGAGACGGGATTATGAAAACGGCATAAAATAGTTTTGAAACAGTCCCCTATTAGTCGAAAAATTAATCCGAAATTTGTCTGAAATATTTTTAAATACATAGATACTGATTTGGCAGTAAACTTATACTAATTTGTCCCTGAAGTACACTTGTAATAGCCAGGAAACGAACCATGAATTAGACCTGCAGTATTTCTAAAAAAGTTGGGAATCAGTCGTGGAATCCCGCTTAAAAGGTCTGTGCAGTAGTTCCAAAGTGAACCCAAACAAGTTCTGTATTAGCTTAAAACAGATCCTAAATCCTTATAAAGCTTAAATAAGTATTACAGACTTAGAGTATTTTCAAAATAAAAATTTGAAGGATACGTTTTTTTTTTTGTTTGTTTAATTTATATTTCCGCATTATTCGTCTAATATTCAATTCAAAAAATGAGGCAATGTAAGACTTTTGAAGAAAACTTAAATCTTTGTCAGCATATTTTTATGATGTTCGATGGTTCAAAAAATGTTTGTGATACCTTGTCACGTGCCAAAAGCTGTATCATATTTTCTTTTCTAATTGAAGTTTTAACAAAAACAAACCAACATATTTTTTATATATATTTGCATTTTTCTTAGACCCTTTGAGCGATTTATTCGTTTTCATTACACCTTTTCTAACAGTATTTCAGAAAAACACAAATGTATTTCCGAAAAGATCAATTGTATTTCAGAAAAACGCAAATGTATTTCAGAAAAGGCTAAATGTATTTCAGAAAAACACAAATGTATTTCAGAAAAGATCAATTGTATTTCAGAAAAACGCAAATGTATTTCAGAAAAACGCAAATGTATTTTAGAAAAACACAAATGTTTTAATTTCCTCTTTTTCTGAAATACATTTCTCCTTTTCTGAAATACATTTGGCCTTTTCTGAAATACATTTGCGTTTTTCTGAAATACAATTGATCTTTTCTGAAATACATTTGGCTTTTTCTGAAATACATTTGCGTTTTTCTGAAATACAATTGATCTTTTCTGAAGTCCATTTGTGTTTTTCTGAAATACTGTTGGAAAAGGTGTAGACTTGATTGCAAACTTTTCAATTTCCCATCTTCTAAATTCGTTCTAAATGCCAAGTATTTTCAAAATTTTAAAATTCGATGTTCATACTAATTCTCTATTCACTTTTTTTATAAAAGTTTTTGGCAAAAAAAAAATTAACCATTCTAAAAAACATTACGATATATCGTACAAATGCCATGAACTCATAAATCAATTTGTTTGATATATCGCACAAATGCTAAAAACGGTTGTGTGCTAGCTGCGGTGTTGTACATACATTCATCAGATGAAATGACTGCAGTATCGAGTGTTCACTAATATCGCTGGTCGTACTATCTATTTTCATTTTATAGAAAACATTCCAAGAGTGAACACGAAAAATAGAGTTAGTATTTATATAGATATTAAATTACATATTATAAAAGTATAATAAAAGAGAGAGCATAAAAGGCAAAGCAAAAAAACAAACTTAAAACAAAAATTTATAAAAAGCAAACCAAAAAAAAAAACAAAAAAGGAAATAAAAAATAAGCAGCTTGAAATAATGTATTTGTAACAACTTCAAAGTTTAATTTCTTTATTTAGATAAAAGAGATTCAACATAGAATAAGAAATGTTTTTTATTTTTAAGTTGGTAGTACTGTTATTGACATCTATGTAAAATTTTACCTCAATTGATTCATTGGTGTTGTAGTTACGCTTGTGTTTGCGAACAAAGAAGAGTTGGTTCTTCTATTTTTATAATGTCTGAAATTATTTAACAAAAATTAAAAAATGAAAAATGTCAATAGCAAGTGTTTTTCATTGACGACCAAGAACATCTACAGATCAGCTACATGTCAACAAAATTAAAGAATTGGTGCAGCGAAATCGTCGATTGACTACTAGAGAGCTTGCTGATATTATTGGAATTTCAAATGGGTCAGTCAACACCATTTAAAAAGATGTTTTGTGCCTAAAAGGAGTCAAATCGCGACTGGTGCGAAAAATATAAATTTTTTTCGAAAAACAGCGTCGCATGGAAGTCTGTGAAATGATGCTTTCTGACTACCAGGACAAGATGGAATGCATAATAACTAGAGGTAAGACTTGGGCCTACGCTTACGATCCAGAAACAACCGATCAATCGAGCGAATATCGTGCCAACGGAGAGCCGAGACCGAAAAAATCACGCCAAAGTCGCTCAAAAATCAAGGTCATGTTGACAGTTTTCTTCGATTATCGTGGTGTTATGCATTATGAATTCCCTTTAACCGGCCAAACAGTTAACAAAGAATATTATTTGAGTGTTATGCGTCACTTGCGTGAAGCGATTCGCCTGAAGAGGCCGGATTTATGAAAAGACAGCTCTTGGTTTTTGCACCACAACAATGCACTATCGCACACTGCACTCGTTCTTTGTAACCATTTTACCAATAACTCAACGCATATCGTTTCACAACCAACGTATTCGCCTGATTTGGCTTCGAATCGAAGAAGGAACTGATGGCCATTCCGGAAGACGAGTATAAAACATGTTTTGAAAATTGGAAAAAGCGTTGGCATAGTTGTACTGCATCCGGGGGGATAAATTAGTTGTAGAAGAATAAATAAAGATTTCAAAAGTTATAGATAAAGTCTTACTCCAATTTAGTAGAAACCAAAAAAAAAAATAAAAAAAATTTAAAAAAACAAGGTACAAAAAGATATAAATATGCATACAGATTGTTGTATTTGATATTTAATATCAACTACTAAATTAAAATTTGATTTAAGTGGGAAAGAAAAGGTAACACGCATTTGAAAATTTTCAATTTATTCGATTAATTTAAAATAAAAATTAAATTTTATCTGAAAATACGATTCATTCTAGCGAAAATGGAAAACCGTGCACTTTTGGTAGCCACATATTTACATCTTTTTCTCAGACTTTGTTCGCTATATCGTTGAAATTTCAATGGGCGGTAGACCACACGCAGAAAGTTTTACAAATTTTTTTTTACTTTTCTGTTATTTTGTATAAAATAAATGAGAAAAATGGCGTCTTGATTTTTGCGGATGACTAATTTAGAAAATAGAGACAAAGGGTTAAAATGTACTCTTATCGAGAAGCTCCAATACAATTTTGTTTATAAAATTCACGTACGCTGATGTCAATGTCGCCTTTCTTTTTATGATATCTACTATCAATTTGCGATAAATATTTTAAATTATGTATATACGTTTACTTTAGCAACGTTAAGCTAACGATTTTAAGAAGTTTTTTCTTATTGATTTTATATACATTTTTATAATTAACACATATACATTATCTATATTTAAATATATATATTTATTAAAAGCGCATATTTAAACAAAAAATAAATATAACGAAAGAGTTACAAAATTCCGCACTAAAATTTCCTTTATTTCTTAAAAATCGAGAAAATATAATAACTGAACTGAAAGCGAATTTTAATGAAAATAATTTTTTTTGGTAAAATGTGGCTTAACATTTTCAGGAGACCCGTTTACATAAAACGATTGAAAGCGTATTTTGTTATCAAGCAGATGACCTCACAAAATTAGAGTCAATAAGTGCTAACATCTTTAAAAATCTTCTCAATTAGACTGTATGTAAGTTTTTAATGGCAAAGCTAAACTTTTACTGCCAATATTAGCTGAGTTTCAAAATAACCAGAGTAATAAAAATAAATCCAAAAAACAAAAAATAAAAATTTTGCATTCAAATCTAGGCAAGGCATTCTCATGCAAACACACACACACACATTCCACTGAACTGCATTCTTTCTTACTTAATTTATGCCAGCAGCCGTAAATCTGGGCTCAAAGCGTTTTGCCTGCAACATGTTGCGCTCATAAAATGCGCTGAGTTATATCGGTCAGCAAGACTACACGCCCACCATACACACACACACACACACACACACTCATTGAATACAAATTTGTGTTATGTTTTCGTTCAACTATATTTTCGTATGTTCCATATTTTTGTTCTTCCACCTACTTTTTAGAACATTCATCAACTTTTCACCGCGACTGCCCACTATTCTAGCAAAAGCGTAATACTAAACAAAACACAGCAAAATGATTTATAGATTTGCCTATAAAATTTTAGTAGCGCAACAATGTTGCTATACTATTAATGGAACGAAGGTTGAAGTAGTGTTTGAGCGGGGCAAAAAATGAAAAGTCACAATTGCTAAAGCTGATGCTAAAGTGTACTTAATCGCATGTTGCTTTTTTTTTAATACATTAACTAATAATTTGTATCTCTTACAATTCAAATTTGTATTGTTTAAATTTTGTTGCTACCAATTCTTTCATGTTACAAATATTTTGACATTTACTAAACTAGCCACATCACAGCTATTGTTTTATTGAAGATCATCACAAACATACATATAACCGCTGCTACGCCCTGCTTCAGTTTCTGTTGCAAATTAAATTTACGACTTGCAGCCACCAACACCCTGAAAATGATCACCAAACAAATACGCATGATTAATGATTTTTCATTAAAAATTCATAAACATAAATCATTTGGATTGCCTATACGTCAAATGTCAGTCCAGCACTTCAATAGTTCAATAGTCGAGCAGTCGTCAATGTCGCCGTTAAAGTATATACTAAAACATACATACATACATACATATTTATATGGATTTTTAAAGAAACTAACACGAAACGTGCCCCAGTTGCTACATTTCTATTGCGTTCGAGGGTTGCTGCAGAAAACGACGCATTATATCTTCAGCTCGCTGAGAGAGGTTTTTCTTACGCCAAATAGCAATGCATGGCACGATCCTTTGTTTGCCTTCCAAATGAAAAGAATATTGCATTTTTAATTTTTTGCATCACAGCGTGACAATTTTATAACAACAAGAAAAATGTTTTTTTTGCGCTGTCACTTCCTTGGCACAACACAACTTCAATACAAAGGGATGTGGAAGGATACACTGCAGTTAGTTTAAAAAAATTATCAGCTGAGTTTCGCAAGTAGTTGGAATTTGAAAAATGATTATATTGTCGTAAGAAAAGGGCGCTATTAAGGGTATGTACATATGTATGTAGCTCAAGTAAGATAATAGGGATGATAAGAAGTGAAACTTATTGACAAAAAATAAAATAATATACAAAAAAAAAAAACTATAAATAGAAACCTTACGATAAAAGTACTCTAAATTTACAAATAAATAAAAAAATTTTGCATTAAAAATAAAAAAAAAATATATATATTTAAGTAATAATAATTTATGAGAAATATAAAAATCAAAAAGTAAATTGATTAATTTTGGAACCATTTTCCGAAGTCCCTTGCTAAGTTTGTGTGGAAACAAAATTGTGTCAATATACCATATATTCCTGTCCTATCAAAATCTTTTGCAATTTGTAAAATCCATGTTTAACTTCATAAAAAAAAAGTTCCAATTTACTTCTGAAAGAACAAACTCAAAAACGAATTTAGCAATTTGAAAAATTTAAGTCAAGAAAAACCTTTCAAACACATTGTTCGATATTATTCTGATAACATTAAGACAGGTTATTATAAAGTCTATTAAAAGATAAATTCCTGTGGAACAGGATTCACTACTAAATATATAAGATGCCTATTAAATTAAAAATATTATAAATAAACAAATGCATTAAATAAAAACAAAATTAAGAAGAAAGTACATAATTACGAAAATCAATTAAATATATAGATTTTTAATGAGCTCAAGGCCGG
This sequence comes from Philophylla caesio, assembly GCA_963971545.1. Taxonomy (NCBI): domain Eukaryota; kingdom Metazoa; phylum Arthropoda; class Insecta; order Diptera; family Tephritidae; genus Philophylla; species Philophylla caesio. The sequence continues at coordinate 16,207,811 of OZ020608.1, forward strand.
AAAAATAAAACAATTGAATAATATGTCAATTATTTTATTTAATCGTCAATATTTCGACTTCAGACTTTTCCGGCCTTGAGCTCATTAAAAATCTATATATAATTTATATAATTATGGCCAATACAACTGAATCAACAACGAAAATCAATTAATAAAAAAAAATGTGAATAAAATAAATAAAATTTGTATAAAACTAGCAAATTATATAAAAAAAAATAAAGTCGAAACACAGAAGTAAATTATATTATTCAATAAAATTTGTTATTACTATTTGGAGTTTCCGAAAATTTTAGTTAAAGACAAGGCGGTTTTCGTGCAAGATACATAAGAAGTAAACATTTTAATGAAACAAAAATACTAAATCGAAAAAAATAAAAAAACAGGATATATAAACCAAAATAATATAGCATTAAATGTAAAACCAACACCTTTTTCAATTGAAAATATAAAAAATTAAATTCAATATATTAGTTAAAACAAAATTACCAGAAAAAGAGTTAAATAAATTAAAAACAAAAAGTAATTTGAAAAAAAAAAAAATATTTAACTAAAATTAATAATCAAACTTATAAAATTTAAAATTACAAAAGCAAATTAACTAAAAAGAATACAAAAAAATTTTATAATGCTATACACAGCGGAAATAAAATAAAAAAATAAAAAAACACAAAAAAAAAATCCAAAAATAACTGAAAAAATTTTAAATTTGAATCCTTTGCAAAACAAAATAAAAATGATCTTAAAAATTTAACAAAATTTTATTGATAAACTAAGCAATTAAAAGAAATTAAAACACATTCCTTATATTTTCTAAAACTGGCAATTTTTTAAGGAAAGAAAGGTATAAAAACTCGACCATCATTTGTTGCAAATCTGAAAAATTAACAAAACCGAGGCACACAAAAATTTGTTTGGTTTAACATTAGATATAGTGGAAACATTTTTTGTCATTTGCGTATACCTACTTAATGAAGTAAACGGTATTTTGATTGCAATCGATTCATATTAGTAAAATTATAAAATATTACAAATATCATTAAACATTGAATACAATCATTGTCATTATCGCATTAATAATGAAATTCATATTCGATCTAATTTGCGTATTAACCGTTTATGAATTATAAAAAAATGTATATTTTTACTAACGATCTGTTTTTTGTTTCAAAAAATCAATGACAAGTTTTTAATCAGTTTCAAATAAACTCACACTTACGCATATTTTTGGCTAATCATTGATATTTTTATCAACCAAGAAAAAATTTAATTTTTTCAAAAAAATCATTGAAAAATGTTTGATCAGCTTCGTATATGTTATTTTAGGCAAATCATTAAACACAATGTCAAAAGTGTTACTTACGATAATCCACTGGCCAACAGAGAAGCTCACCAAAAAATCAATGTTGTCGCTGACTTGCAGACAACGCAACGAGGTGTGAATGAGTTGGGCATTTGACTAGCGAAGGCCAATAAGTTGCAACATGTTGTCTAAAGAACACAACTAATGACTATCAAATTAACAAAAATTGATTTGAAATAAGTACAAGTAATAATCGATAGACAATTGCATTAGCAGTCAATGAAAATTTCAGCAAAAAAAAAAATTAAATCAGTGATGAGTTTTGATTGCACAATAGACTTTGCAAGTTCATAAATTAAATGTCATTGTATGACAGTAAAAATAGTTAACCTTTAAAAAATATATATTGCAAAATATTGCAAGATGCCTTGGAAGACTTTTAAAATCATTAAAATAAAAAATATGGCAAAAAATTTGAAAAGACTTTTGAAAATGTCCTCCAGCAAGTCGCTGGTTATTCAACATACAAATATATACAGAATTAAATGAACAAAAAACTGTCAAAAATTTATTTTTATTTTGACAAAATATGACAAAATGTTCCTTTTTTTATATTTTGTATATTTGTGTAAAAGAAAATGAGCTATAATGCAACGTAATCTCATAATGAAAAGATGAGAAAATAAGCAGATTAATTTAGAGAAAAATGTTCCATTTAAAGCATCAATTCAGGACGGAATAATCAAACAATTATCTATACAAGTCAAATTGACATGCAGAAGTGATGGGTAGTGTGGCGAGTATTCAAACAAGAAGAAATCTCTTCCTATATCAAGGGTTCAAATATGAAATGCGGTGAAGAGAGCGAGTTTAATCTAAAAAACTCGTTATTTTACTGCAATTTCGGTTGGTAAATAATCCGGAAATTGGAATATTGCAAGGCTCAGTACGAAAGCATCCGCAGGATGAAAGAGTCACAGCGCAGCTTTAAGCTCAATAATCACCTAGGAGATTGTGGCCGAGCTAAGCATAGCACGTCGGTTGTTTCTCTCTTTCGAAAATTTGTGCCAATTTGAAATGACAAGGGTTCCCAAACCCTTTACGTTTTGGTCTTTCTAACGCCACGGAAGCTTCCCTTTTCCTCTGCCACCACCAGAATACTTTCAAAGTTGGAACTATAAACCTTTCGTATAATATTTCTCTTGAACACTCCCATAGTCTTATTATCTGATGAATAATCGTCCATGTTTCTACGCCATACAATGGGATTGTGATTACTGCTCAATTGCCTACCTTTTCCATATATAGTAGGAGGAAGGTTCCATGTGCAGAAGTCCGCCAAATGAGGATAATTTCTGATTACTATTCACCTAGAAGTGGCCAGAGCGATTTTTGGGTGATTTCATCCGAGTGTCCGCTAGGTAACTGCCGACCTCCATTGAAAATGAGCTATAGTGGCATGGTCTTCAGCAAAACAAAGCCTCAGATAGCCTAAGCATCAGCGATCACCAAATCCTAGCTGGTTCAAAAGTACTAGGCAGAGTTTTGATCAGCGCCCAAGTTATCGAGCGTCTTATTCGTCTTGGTTGTTGGCCGTAGGAACATACAAGGTAATGAGTTGGCAAAAGCAGAAATATATTTGATATTGGAGCAATACAAATAGTTCACACTTTCTTGAATTGCTCAAGAAAAGCTGAGCGGTTTTAGAAATTGTAAAAATGTTCAAGGAACTATGTTAAGGCCTGTATGAAATAACGCCGTATATCTCAACAGATTTCTAGCTTCAAAAAAATGTATTATTCTCTCTCAAGTCAAGAACAATTACTGACAAACTTTTTTTGCGAAAAATATCACACATACGCCTTGTCCTGCTTCCATTAAAATGTATAGCTAGATAATTCAACATTACTATATTAAATTGATGAATTTAAGTTACTTTCTCATATTAATCATCTTCTGCGTTGGATAAAATCGACAAGTAATATTAAAGCTACGAGTTCATTGTGTGATAAAACACACCAACAGCCAGCGGCAGTGTCCCATCTAATGATGAACAATAACTACAAAAAAAAGGAGGAACCAATACAGTGCTAATGCAACAAGCCAAAAGAAACAGGAATCGCTATATGGCTGACTACGTCGATCGATGTGTGCGACAGTTCACGTGAACTCAAAAGATTGTGCGGTGGTCGAGAATGAGGCGCGGCGCATACCGTTGCGCCAACAGTACATAAACATCTGCCGACTACCAAATTGTATCGCACGTACATAGAATATGAGCGTGCAGCTGTGGTGTTCGGTTTTGCAGCATAGCTAATGGTTACCAATATACGCTATGTCTTAGCTGAACAGCCTCAGTCATTTGACCATTTCAGCAATTTCAAAAGGTGCAGAGAGCAATGTTGCTTTGGAAAGACAATTAATTCTGCTCTTTCACACACTTCCAATGATGCAATGGATTTTCACGCGCTCCCAAAGCGTTGGTCAGTGGCACTTGACCGTCACACATTTTAGCGACCGGAAAGCTTTTTAGCTCTGTACGAGTGTGTATTTATGAAGCATGTTTTTCTGTTTTCTACTTCAGCTTCTGCAGTATGGAGAGAAAATTAAATACTATTTAGTTAGTATACATTTGTAAGTATCTCTGTATGTTCTACATTCACAACGGGAATTAAAGTAGAACTTCGCGAAATTATTTGCATTAAAATTTTTGTCTAACTTCTTTAGCCGCAGGATACTGCAATCAATTGAGAACAGCGCTTCATGAATGTCGTTCGTATAACTAAATACAATATACAATACAAAATAATGGTGAAGTTTTACAGTTCATAGCGACACGATATCCACTTAAAAATCATTAGGTAATATTTGTGCATTTCGGGGGGTTATCGTCAGTTTTCTTGAAATCGTTTTTTCAAGACTTTTAACCTTTTGAGCTTAGCTTCTTGTGAGTAAAAATATTTGCCATGATAAAATCTCGCTAGGTAGAAGACAGAGAAATATGTCCTAATAATACGCAAATATACATGTCTCGTTCGATCGGACTTTGGATAGACTTCTTTCTCTTGCTGGACGAAGATTTGAGCCGCACAGCAAATTGGGCAAATTTAATGGAGATAAAATATATTTCCACGATGTGGTAACCAATTTGGGCTTCAAATTCAATTCTAAGTTGACCTCTAATAACCATATCAATTTTTTTCTTGGCATAATATAAAATTATCCTCGAAATTTCTAGAGAATTGTCTAATTTTTACCACGAGCCACTAAAACGATATTAATGAAAACACTTATACTACCTCAAGCTTCATATACTTAGTTAGCGAGCAAATATATGGAAACCTAAATTCGATTTTACTCAACAAATTGCAGCCGACCTGACTGCTCGTTTCTAATTCTCTAAAATTTATTTCATCACATATATTTATACGCCTTGCAAATTCTTGGAATAAATAGTTGGGCATAATTTCTTAAACATGCGTAACCTTTATTTTTGCGTAAGTTGTTGTATCTCTTGTTTCCAAATTTCAAGTTCACGACATCTTCCACAATGTTCTTTGTTAGCACAATTCGTTTATGGAACGCTCTTCCCTCGACGACAAAGGCTGTTCGAAAGGCGAGTGGTTTTCTTCATTAAACTTATAACTCTTACATTCACCCTTTGGTCCCTCATGGTCTTCGCCATTGAAGAGGATTGAAATTGACCTCTACTTGATCAATCTGGATATAACGCAGAAACAAAAGGTACTTAATGACCAACAAAGCAGAATTCTTTTCTATTGGATGTTATGTACTCGAATATTTTCTTTCTAAGTTACGGTCTCATTCTGCGGTCTATATACGACTATAATATTAAGTATAATTATATTGTTAAGCAGATGTACTACCTAAAAGCTTTAGTCTTACTTGTACTTGTCTTGCTTGTACAAAACTAAGAAATAAAAAATTAATTAGATTCATATTTTTCTAGAACATAGTTTTATACAAACCTGCACATAAATCGGTTACCAAATATAAAAAAGAAAGTAACAAATACAAAAAAAAAATCAAACTAAGCCAAATTGTCTTCTCGAATGGAGTGGCATGAAAGCTTACCAGATAAATAAATAATCTAAAGCAAGAAAAAGTTGTAAATTTTGTTTGAATATTTTTTTAAAGAGGTTACGCCACTTTGTTAACCCGAAACCGTTGCCCAAATTCAATTTTTTTTGTATACTTTCACAGTGTGGTAAATCTTTTGACAAGGTTTTAATGTGCATTCATTGAAGTTGCTTAGAAGATTTTTATAAGAATTTTGGAACGATTTTCCGGCATAACTTGTCAAGTTTGGTTTTAAGACAATCCCGTTTCGGCGTTGTGCCATTTTCAGTGTCATTAGACCCGAGCGTACTTGTACACAAGTGTATTATAACTTTGTGCGCATGTTTGTAACAGCAAAAAATAATCGAGATAGATATAGACCTATATATAATAAAATGATCAGGATGAAATGAGGAATCGATTTAGAACTGACTGTATGTCCGTGGTTACAATAACTTGAGTAAAAATTGAGGTATCTCAATAAAATTTGGTACATAGATTGCTCTTTGGACATGGTATGTTGGTATTGAAAATGGTCAATAACTACGCCCACCTCCCATATAACGGAAAATTTTGAAAAATGCAAAAACTCCATTTTTTCGGTATCCATTAAAGCAAATAGAGTGCAATTTGGTGTTTGGAGCGATTTTGAACTAAGATATTAGGAAAAATTGTCTGTACCTCAATAACGGTGTAAGATATCGTCACAAAAAATCTCCTGTAGGTATTTCAATATTCAAAATTTGGTGAACATTGTCCTTGATGATCAATAATTTTTGAAATCGGCCCATAACCACGCCCAACTTCCATATAACGGAAATTTTGAAAAATGCAAAAAACTTCGTTTTTCAGTATTTATTGGCAGAAAATGAGTAAAATTTAATACAAGCAGCGATTTGAAACAAAGAAACGGCACCGCCAATACAAAAATACATCGCGAGGGTGTATAAAAATCGGTTTCGTCCGAATTTATCTTTTCTTACTTGTTTATTATTATTTTTATGAAGACATTGTCACTTGTAAATTTACGTTTTTGCGCTGATTATATTGAAGTCTCTTTAAAGCAAAAAGAAATTGCTCTCTCTCTTGGAAGGTTCAAACTTTACTTATTTATTTAATTTATTACAGCATTATTTTTTTTGCCTAGTTTTTCTCTCGTTTCAACAAAAAATAAAAAAAATGCAGGAATTTACATCGAAAATTATAGTTGAGATGGTACTGTTGGTGATGGAACCGCTTGTTTTTTTTTTATATTGGATATAATAAGAGAAACCTTGTTTAAGTGCTATAAAAACAAGGACGCGAACCTCAACCTCAGAAACCAAAAACAATTGGTAATAAATGGCAAACAAAATGCTTAGACATTTGACTGCTACTTTCATGCAGGTTCCCCATTATTCGCAAATGGCAAGCTTTAAATTGCAATTTAAATTGTCAATGCAACTTTTGCACAAATTCTAGCCAACTTCGGTTAACACTTATTACTATACCTAAAATGTTTGAATATTTACTAATTTTTTTTTAATATAATTCGAATATTATTTACAAACGAATTTATTATCATTTTTTTTCCTTTGGTACTTAACCTCTCACCCAACCAAAATGTTGTGGTTGCAAACAATTAACTAATTGCACCATTGCACGCTCTCGATACACATCCGCTTCAATTAGCCACATCTTGCAACCGTCCAATGCAACTTACTCACCACACTTCTGCTATAAGTTTTAGTTGATAGCTGAAGCAATCTGGCGTAATGGTCAACTTTATCCATTTACAATAAGTAGATCCGCCAACGAAGCTTAATAAAAGTGATGCCGCGCTTAAGATTTTACTTTATGATCGCTGGTCATTCCACCGTCAGCTTCATGTCAAGGCGCAGTAATAAATAGCGGATAAGTAGTTGTTATATTTCTTGTTTTTGTTATTTTTGCTACAAATTAAAATGCTAATAAATACACATACAGGTTATAAATAAAATAAATTTACATAAAAGGAAACTGTTGACCAGAGATCAGCTGATCTCTATTTTTTAACTTTTAATTTGTTCGTGGTTTATTTTTAATTAAGCGGTATAACAATTATTTTCATTTTATAGTCAGTTTTTAAGGGGGCATTCCGATTTTTGTAGCTCAAACCGTTAGTTTTTTCAACATTTTCTTTATATCAAAACTCAAAGAACATATTGTTTGTTCTAAGGTATATTTTCTACAATATTTAACGTTTACAAAAAAGGTTTATACATCAACAAATATGAAAAATAAGCCTCAATGATGACGAATTATCAAAAAAAATAAATTTTTTGGCTATTTTTTCGGAATTTTTTGTTTAGTAATTTAGATATGTAATTATTAAATTAAATAGTACAGTTTTTGAGAAAAGTTGCCAAGAAGCCGTAAAAAGTGGTTACAAGACAAACGCGATTAAAATTTTCGCGTGACTCAATACGCGAGGTGCACGGTTGGCTCAAAATGGGTATATCTCCAGAACTACAATAGATATTCCACGCATTTTGTGAAAGTTGTAGAGTGTAAATAAGTAAGAAAATTTGTTTCGATTTTTTGAACCCAAAAAACCGGAATACTCCCTTAAGTCATTCTCTACCATCGAAAGCTTACCTAGACCGATTCTATGTATAAAAAAAATACCAGGTTTTGAATTAATTTAGATTATAAAAGGCTTAAATACAAATCTCAAGAAATAATTTCCATTATTTTTCATTATTTCAGTTACTTGAAAAGAATCTTTGACGTTGCTGAAAATTTTCTTAAAAAAATTAATACACGAGCATTTTTTTCTTGTGAGTTTTAGACTGATTTATGAAATTTTTATGGAAGAAAATTTCTTTTTAATTTTTCTAATGTAATTTTTTAGGAATTTTTTGTTTTTTTTTTTGTTTTGGAAAGTATACACAAATTTTTGGTAATGTTTAAATTGATATGATCTTACTAATTTCCAAAAAAAAAATTTGGTTGAATTCGGTATTTTGAAAACAAAAATAAATCGCTATTTAATTTTCATTTCTTATTTCCGTGGCTACAGACATATAGAAATTGGTATGTTCCATAAAAATGAGTAACAAAAGCAATGAGTTATAAAATATTAACATAACTTTTCTTTAAGTAAAATGTATGCCAGGTTTTCTATTTTCAATTACAATTCTTAAACATAAATTCACTTTTATTTCTGTGTGAATATAGAAATGACAGTCCTTTTATTTGGGTTAGAACATCTAAACTGTTTAGATAATTAAAGAAGAATAACACTCAATTTACACTGACTTCTCGAAAGCGTTTTATAGAGTGTCCCATAATGCATTAGTGTCAAAATTATTCAGCATGTGTTCGCGCATCTAAATTTCTTGAATGGATAAAATCTTATTTGTCTGACACTGAAACTGCGTGGTTGCATGTGAGGGTGTTTACTCACAGCCTTTTATCGCTATGTCAGGCGGTCCTCAAACTAGTGTTCTGGGACCAATTATCTTTATTATATTTATAAGTAACATCGTAAACTTCATTCATGGTACGTAACGAATCAGTTACATCTTAATATAAAAAAAAAATGTTCACATTGTACTTTCACTAGAAAGCTCATCCTACCACCCACACGTTATGTAATTTCTGGGTCGTTACTTATTTGTGTAACTGAAGTTAAGGACCTTGGTGTTTATTTCGACACAAAATTAAGCTTTTCCACTCCTATAGACTACATAGTCAGCAAATCTTATGCAATGTTGGCATTTCATAGACGTAATAGAGCTTATTTTTCCAATCCGTGCACCTTAAAGAAGCTTTACATTACTCTAGTAAGAGCTAGAGATGGAATATGCCACTTTCATTTGGAGACCATATCACAACTCTCACATAATTCGCTCTATGATCTTACAATTTTTGTGACTCCATTCTCTCATCTATGAATTACGCTGCACATTTGTAAACATAAAAACTCATATTTAGTAACAGATATTTGTATCTTACTTGTTCTTTTGTTACCAAGCTCTTCACTGGTTCAATTGACTGCTCTTACCTCTTAGAAGGAATAATTTTTAATGCTCCTGTACGTAGTCTACGCAGCGTTCCAGTATTCTACCTCGGCTTTTCGAAATCTAACTATGCAAAGTATGCTCCATTAATGAGGACGTTTTGGCAATTAAATGATGTTCAAAAGTACGAACCGTCCTTATCTTGTGGAGCAGTACAAAGCTTACTATATAAATACATACTTATTTGAATTAGTCTTAAGTACTTTTGTCTTATGGTCAGTAAGAATTTATTGTTCAATTAACTTAAATAAATATAACAATTTAAAAATATTGTGCTATACTCTTATTATAATAGTTTATTTTTTCCCCCTTTTTTACTATAGCCAAGCTTTCTCAATAGAGGGGTTTTCTTCAAAGCAAAATACAATATATTAGCATACCGGAGCTGCTGGGAACTTGATTTGCTACCATCCACAAGAACTTGACCAACACAAATCACTGCAAGTTTAATGATCTTTCAATATTAAATAAGCTAAGCACAAACAACTAATACAACTATAGAGCCATACTAAATAGTTCCACCCACAGCACAAGCGAGTAAGTAGAAGCTGCAATTTTTTCATTTAATTTTTTTTTCTGCATTTATTGATCTGCCATATGTGCCACTGACATATATTAAATGCTAAAGTTTTATGCAATAAAATGCAACAAGCTACAAAGCTTATGCCATCAAACAAACAAGAAGCTGATATATTCGATTGTATGTATGTATGTATGTAGATAGTGGGTCGACTCACCCAACGACATGACCACTGACCATTGACCACTGCTGTGTTGTGCGAATGTGGTTCGAGCAGCAAGCTTTGTTAGTTGCACCACAGTGAGTGGTAATAATCACGTCAATGTTGCATGCAAGCGCCAATAAATTAAACGATTAACTTAATTAGCAATTAGAATTGCTAAAAGCATTAAAAATCATTACTCTTAGCTTTCATGTAGATACAATTGCACATAAATAACTACACATTTACATTCAAATGTACGAGTATAACAACAAAGGCGGACGAGGACAGATGCAAGCCAACACAAAGCACATCCTCTTTAGTGAGAAGTGAAATAATAATAGCAAGTTGTAGCAAGTCGGTTTTTAGTAAAGCAGAGCATTTTAAATGGCTAATTGAATGAAGTATTATAGTGTGCGTGTCACAATTATAGCACAAGTATATTATGAAAGATTTTGAAGCCACACACTGGAAGCTGAGCAAATTGATAGAACCACAGATGTGGGCGAGCACCAAATAAGGACATAACTTTCGTACCAGGCTCATGAATTTAAGATCTTGTTATAACTATCAACGAATTAAAAAAAAAAAAACTATTTTGGAAAATTAAAGAATATAAAATTAAGGATGATGAAAGAGGCAGTTGTAGATTGCAAGATCTCTTTTAATTACAGAATACCAGAATCACGTGGAGCACATAAGCAGGATAATAAATAAATTATATAAAAATCAATGAAAACTGAAAAACGACACACAAAATTAAAATACTAAAGTGAATAATCAGAAATATCAATAATATTACAATGACAGTGAGCATAGACTATCAAAAGGTTCTCATGAAAAAGTAGAGACTTTTAAACGTCGTGAAAATGTGATGAATGAAATTAATATTATTAATATTTATAAACAAGAACCATGAATACAACATGAAACTTCTTCTTTTTTCAGCGCAACCAAGGCATCTTTAATGGGTAGCCAGAGTTCTGTGTACTTTGTTTATGATTTTAAAAGTTAAAATTTCAAAAATATTTTATCAAATAACGCGAATTGCGCTGATAGTTCAAATTAAAATTAAAAAAAAACAAAAAAGTAAGATAGCAGTGCCTTAAGCACACCATAAATAAAAGAGAAAAATTTGTTATAAATAAAATAAACCTCAAAGAATTGTGTTTGTCCCCAAGGACTAATATTGAATGAAAAATAAAAGAGCCCTAAAATATCAAAACTCCAAATGACGCACTACAAATACTTTTAGCAAATTAATTCAGACTTTGTATATCAAATATTCATAAATACAGAAAATTTGACATAGCAGAAAAAACTGAACTTCACTAAATATTTTCGAAAAAAGTGCCATAACCAGGGTCAGCCTGTAAAGAAGAAATATAATTTCTTGCCTTCTAACTAAACATGACAAAGGATGGCAACAAATAGCATTTGCCACATTGTGGTATTTGACATTGAATATTTTCTTTGACATTTATTGTTCTGACATGATATTTCGTGCCTTGAATTAAAAATGCCTAAAAATAAATTTAAAAGTATTTTTTTTTATTGAATTGTTTGAAATTCAAAGACATGTTCTTATAGGAACGCAAAGCGATAATTTTTCACCCTTTAAAAAAACACAACTTTTTTCTTAGAGTTATAAGAATTTTTTTACCATACATTTTTATTGATCATGCAATTTCAGCACAAAAAAGTGAGGGCTTTAATTTTTTCTCGCAAATGAACATAAAAAAATTGTAAAATTCAACGGTAAATTTCAACTACTTACAAAGGTTTTAAATTTTTTATACTAAAACGGAATCGAGTCTAAAATCAATAAATAGTCAAGTCAGTTAAAAATATTGAAGTATTTTATTTTTATTATTTTCAGGCTAATAATGCAATGTTTTTGACATTTTGTTAGAATTAAATTAAAATTAAAAGGAATATTTTTTATGAGCATAAAGTTGTAAAAAATGCTGAACTTTTTTTTATTTATTTTACTGAAAATAATGGCTCCAAACTAGGGACCGCATGTCTCAGTTATTTTTTTTCGATGTTATAAAAATACGGGTCAAAATATTTTAGTAGAAGAAAGTTACGAATGCTCGTTTGATCCAAGCACTTGCTGGACAAAAATCTTAGGCAATTTTTTTTTATTTTTCAAACTTTTTGGGAAAAAGTTCAACATTAACTGAATAGTCCGGACTTTTATGTTTTAGTACATATGTTTATGGCGGAATCAAAAATCATTTTTTAATATTAAACAATGATACCTAAAATGACACCAAATTTGTTTAATTTTAATAAGCGGTTTGTTTATTACAAGGAAAGGACTTTAATATCAGACTTAAAAAATATTTGGTAAAGTATCACTGTTATCACTGGACTACAAAGATAAAAGTCCTGGTGAACCGCCTATTTCATGTCAAAAAAAATAAAAGTCCAAAATAAAGTTGAATCTAAAAACGTTTATTATAAAAGTTATAAACGGCTGGGTCCCTGTTCCAACCAAAATGCATTTTTTCCAAAAAAAGTTTTCCCTTCGATAATTTTGTTTTGTCATTTATCCACAAAGCTGCATTTTTCTATGGAAAACCACACTTTTATTTTATTTTAAAAGTATACGAATGTATGAAATGGAAAATATGTGTCACTGCGTGGTTGTGCTATAGTTACAAAACGCACTATAAATGTGGTTTGTGTGTCGTTTCGCTGCAAACGCTAGCCACACAAAAGCGGTGCACTAGTAATATAACTGTAATTGCAAGCTAATCACAGCAATAAATTCTCACAAGTGGTTGAGCACGGGAAAACCCCCATAAATGAAAGTGCAAAAATGGCATGTCAGACCAACTCCTTTTAATTTATATTTTATTTATAATGCTTGTCATACATAGCTGCTGTCAGTGCATAGGCAAAGCTGCTGCAACTAATGACTAATGCATTGAAATCAGTTCACAACATTTTTGTTTTACCAACTTACCGCACACCCAACTTACCGCACACCTTCGCCAACAAACTAAATAACGCTTTCCCTAACCTTACCCAAGCAACTATACATACACACGCACACACGTATATACAAATAAATGCAATACCGCTGGCTAGCCAAGTTTTATGCAATATGAAATTTCCCATCGTAATCATAAATAAAAGCAAAATTATTTTTAACTACGCTAGTTTTGTCGACACCAAACATGACACTCAACATGCACTGGGTTGAGCTTTGAAAAAAAAAATAAAAATAAACAATCAGCTAAGCACTTAAAAATAGCATAAAGTTTGCAAAAATATATTAGCAATAATCTATTAGAGATATAAAAAACAACAACAGCAACCACAACGGTGATTGATATAAATAATAACAAACATTAAAGCAAAAAGTGAGCGACATGCAATTAAAGCGGTTTTGTTATCGATAATTCATGTCAATCAGACGCTTACACGGAGCCATACACACACACACACACAAATGCATATATACATATATACGTTCGCAAATGTACTCAAATATGTGATATTGGTTGCAAGTCAAGAGTCAGACATAAATCGGTCTCATGTGTCTATCAACACCAACACAGGTGGCCAATGATTTGGACGGCCAAGTCAAATACCAGAAATATGTGAGTGGTACAGTGGGAACATTTTCAGAATGTAGATCAAGATAGTTAAATGCTGCTGATACCTTTTTCATAACACTTGTGCTTAGTTTCTTAGTGATACATTCAAATTTTTTTTAACATAAAATATTGGCGAGATATTTCATATCCTTGCAATTTTTCATATTTATTTAGTTTTATTACTTGAAATTCTGATTTTAAGAAAAACAAAGATGTCGTTGTGTAAATTTTCTTTTATAAATAAGAAACTTAAAATAAAATATTGATTTTCGGCAAAAATATGGAATAATGAATCAGAAAATACTAATATCTAAGACAGCTTTTATCTAGTGAAGACAAATTAAATGAGAATAAAGTTTCGAGTGTTTAAAAATAAAACGATGTATTTGTATACTAAGATTAAGATTAATTTCGAAGGGTGATATACATTGCGAACCAAAAGATCTATTCTGATACCCATTTTGTTCTTAAGGCGAGGGGAATCTTCCCTGAAAATCTTCTAGATGATTTGCCATACATATTTGGATGGACCCAATTTGACAAGAGAATTTCCAATTAAGGTGTATTCTCCAAAACATCTGAATCTAACATGCATAAGCATTCCGCACTTCGCGATCAAGTGCTACATTTGTATACTCAGTGATTAAAAAAATGTTCATTGAATTAACTTTGATTGTTTTTTAATAAACATTTTTTATAATTCTCCAACTTATATCATAAAAGATCTAGTTTGGATATTTTTAAACAATACTGATAAAATAATTTCCAAAACTGACAAAAATTACACAACTTTTGAATGAGAATTTAAAAGAAAAACTTAGAGTTCACGGATTTAAAGTAAATGCCCTGCACTTCAATACATTAAAACTAAATTTTTTATTTACTTTTGAATCTGTGAAAATGACGTTAAATTTTTAATAGATGAAGTATAATCTTTATTCGAGTGATTTACATTTTTATTCCTTTAGTGAGGTTAGTCTTATGCGAATCAAGTGTTCAAAAATTATTAAATTTTAATAAATTCGCAATTTATTTCCATTGTTAAATAAAAATACTGTAGATTTGCATGTATTAATTATCATTTTCATATTACTTTTTTTTTAATAATTTTTCTGCAAAATAGATCCCACCATTTTCGATATTTAATTTTTTAAATTCTCAAAGAAATTGAAAAAAATTAAATTCTTCTGTCGAATGCTTTTCTGATTCGTTTTAAATTATTCTTGAGCCTGGAAATCATGGGATATATTTTTAAATTGTTTTAAAATTACTTGCGACTTTAAAATATTTCTTCGAGACCCACTTGCAGTCTTAAAAAGTTAGGAATTGGTCTGAACATTTTTATATTTTTGTTGAAATAAAATTGTACAAATAAGCTCTTTTAGATATATAAAAATAAATATTATCACCTTTTTTTAATAAATTTTGTAAAGTTATTAGTCTTTTAAATTATTAATCATTGACAATTTAAATATGCTAGAGGCCAATTTATTAAAGATTTTTGTCCTTGGTAAAAACAAGGAAACATACCACAGGATGTAGCGAGTTGGATCTGCAACCCGGTAGTTAGCGATGATAAAATAATAATTAAAAATAAGTCTGATTCTTTCAATTATAAAATGGTGATTTTCTGGTGGTCAAATTTAAACTCTGTTTTTAGTTGTGACAAAAAAAAAGTTTATGTTATAATCGTGAAATTTTTTTTTCACCAATATATTTCTCTAGGTTAAAAACTGAAGCCAAAATGCATTTCAAATAGCTGTACCAAATTCAGATTTAAAAACAGTTCTATAAATTCTGAAAATTCGGAAATATTGAACATCTAATATTTTATGCCCCCTACACCACTGTAAATACAATGCAACAAACACTGCGCTTTGACAATTTGCATATTTTCATGCAACAACAATGGACGTTGACAAATAACAAATAATAATATGTTCAATAATAGAAACTCATAAAAATGTTAAGCGTGAAGTATGCAAAAATTGAATTTTTAACGCCATGCCGACATACGAAACGGACTGTGTGGCACACGCGGACACAGCGGCGGCACGCCCATACAACAATTAGTAGTGATTAGTTCAAAATAAGCAAAAAAAAATTCAAAAATTGCTAACTATAATTAGTTTAGCAATAAACTTGGAAAATTGTGCAGGCGACAAAGTTAATAAATTTCCGGAGAATTAATACGAAAACTGTGCAAGCTTTGGCGTGGGTTTTGTGGCTCTATTAATTTGTTGAAATTATTGGTGCTGCAAAATATGACGAAAAGAGCGCAGCAAAATGTTACAAATATACTCGTATGTACGCATGTATGGGGCGTGTATCGAAATATAATTTTTCGGAACAATTTTGCACGCAGTTGTTTTTAATAGTTATTAGACAATTAAAGTTTCAATATGGCAACCATTTGAGTTACAGTTATCATTTTGTCTAATATTACTATTACAACAATAGTATTATTTAAATTTCTGATTGTAATTACTATTACGATTACTATCGAAATAACATTACAAGATACAAATTTCAAAATCAATTATAATTACAACTAGAATTACAATTACAATTACAACTACAATATTAATTACAATTACAAATACAACAACGGTTACCATTACAATAACAATTACAACCACAGTTACAATTAAAATGCCAATTACAATATTAATTACAATTACAATTACAAATACAATAACGGTTACCATTACAATAACAATTACAACCACAATTACCATTAAAATGACAATCACAATTACAACCACAATTACCATTAAATAACAATCACAATTACAATAACAATTACAACTACAATAATAATTACAAATACAATTACAATTACAATAACCATTATAATTGCAATAACAATAATAATTACTTATTCATTAAGAACTACAATTATAATAATAATTTCAATTACAATTACAATTACAATTACCATTACAATTACCATTACAACTACAATTAAAATTACAATAGCGATTACAATGACAATTACAATTACAATTACAATTATAATTACAATTGAAATAATAATAATAATAATTTATTCGATAAGAACTACCATTACAGTTACAATTACAATTTTAATTACAAATACAATTACAATTATAATTTTAATAAAAATTTCAATTACAATTATAATTACAATTACAACTACAATTTCAACTTCAACTACAATTACAATTACTACCATAATAATAATTAAAATTACAAGTGCATTTACAATAACAATTACAGTTAAAATTACAATTAATATTACAATTACAGTTGCAATTACTTACTTACTTACTTAATTGGCACAACAACCGCCTAAGCGATTTTGGCCGAGGTCAACAAAGCACGCCAGCTGTCCCTATCTTTTGCTAACTGGCGCCAATTGGAAATCCCAAGTATAGCCAAGTCTTTTTCCACTTGGTCTTTCCAACGCAGAGGAGGTCTTCCTTTTCCTCTGCTACCACCAGCGGGTACCGCGTCAAAAACCTTCAGGGCTGGAGCTATTTCATCCATTCGTACGACGTGGCCTAGCCAGCGGAGCCGCTGGTTCTTAATCCGCTGCACTATATCTACGTCATTGTACAGCTCGTACAGCTCATCGTTCCATCGTACACGGTATTCGCCGTCGCAAAGACGCAAAGGTCCATAAATCTTTCGAAGAATCTTTCTCTCGAACACTGCAAGAGCTCTCTCATGTGATGTTGTCATCGTCCATGCTTCTGCGCCATACAAGAGGACGGGCATGATGAGAGACTTATAGAGTATGGTTTTTGTCCGTCGAGAGAGGACTTTACTGTGCAATTGCCTACTCAGTCCGAAGTAGCACTTGTTGGCAAGAGAGATTCTGCGTTGGATTTCAAGGCTGACGCTGTTATTGGTGTTAATGCTGGTTCCTAAGTAAACGAAGTCCTCTACTTTTTCAAAGTTGTAACTGTCAACAGTGATGTTTGATCCCAGTCGTGAATGTGCCGACTGTCTATTTGATGACAGGAGATACTTCGTCTTGCCCTCGTTTACCTACAGACCCATTCGCTTCGCTTCTCTATCCAGTTTGGAGAAGGCAGAACTAACTGCGCGGTTGTTAAGACCGATGATGTCAATGTCATCGGCGTACGCCAGCAATTGTACACTCTTATAAAAGATGGTGCCTGACCGATTAAGTTCTGCAGCTCGAATTATCTTCTCCAGCATCAGGTTAAAGAAATCACACGACAAAGAGTCACCCTGTCTGAAACCTCGTTTGGTATCAAACGGCTCGGAAAGGTCCTTCCCGATTCTGACGGAGCTGGTGATGTTGCTCAACGTCATTTTACATAGCCGTATAAGTTTTGCCGGGATTCCAAATTCAGACATTGCGGCATATAGGAAACTTCTTGTCGTGCTGTCGAAGGCGGCTTTGAAGTCGACAAAAAGATGGTGTGTGTCGATTCTTCTTTCTCGGGTCTTTTCCAAGATCTGGCGTATTGTGAATATCTGGTCGGTGGTAGATTTACCAGGTCTAAAGCCGCACTGATAAGGTCCAATCAGTTCATTGACGGTGGGCTTAAGTCTTTCACATAATACACTCGACAGAACCTTATATGCGATGTTAAGAAGACTAATCCCGCGATAGTTGGCGCAAACTGCAGGATCACCCTTTTTGTGGATTAGGCAGAGCACACTTAAGTTCCAATCAGTAGGCATGCGTTCTTCCGACCATATTCTAGAGATGAGCTCGTGCATGCACTTAACCAGCTCCTCTCCGCCGTACTTAAATAACTCAGCTGGTAACCCATCGGCCCCGGGGGCTTTGCTGTTCTTCAGCCGTGCTATCGCTTTCCGAATTTCGTCACAGTCGGGTGATGGTACATCGCGTCCATCATCATTGATTGGGGATTCGGGTTCAACATCTCCAGGGTTGCAGTTGTTTCCATTAAGCAGTGTGGAGAAGTGCTCCCTCCATAATTTAAGTATGCTGTGGACATCAGTCACCAGGTCGCCGTTTTCATTCTTACAGGAATTCGCCCCGGTCTTAAAACCTTCTGTAAGCCGTCGAACTTTTTGAAAAAATTTTCGGGCGCTTTTCCTGTCGGCCAGCATCTCAAGCTCTTCGCACTCGCGCATTTCGGCCTCTCTCTTTTTCTCACGAAAAATGCGTCTTGCTTCCTTCTTCAGCTCACGATAACGCTCCCGCACAGCTCGCGTTGCGCCCGATCGCAGTGTGGCCCTGTAGGCAGCGTCTTTACGTTCCGTAGCGGCGCGACATTCCTCGTCATACCAGTTGTTCTTTCGGGCTCGCTGAAATCCGATGGATTCTTCAGCGGCGGTATGTAGACAGCGAGAAATATGGTTCCACTGCTCGGAAATATCGTGCTGTTGATTATTGCTCTCAGAGAGCAGGAGTGCAAGTCGAGTGGCGAAGTGGGTAGCTGTCTGTTGCGATTGCAGCTTTCCGACGTCGAGCTTTCCTTGTGTCCATTTGCGCGCGCTTTTTGCTGCACAGAGGCGCGTGCGGATCTTAGCTGCCACAAGAAAATTATCCGAGTCGATGTTGGCTCCTCGGTTCGTGCGCACATTTAGGACACTGGAAGCATGCCTTCCGTCTATCACAACGTGGTCGATTTGGTTTCATGTCTTACCATATGGAGACAGCCACGTAGCCTGATGAATCTTCTTATGCTGGAACCTAATACTACAGACTACCATGTTTCGGGCCCCGACGAAGTCGATCAGTCTCAATCCGTTATCGGACGTTTCGTCGTGGAGACTGAATTTTCCGACTGTGGAACCAAAGATGCCCTCCTTGCCCACCTTGGCATTGAAGTCGCCAAGCACGATTTTTATATCGTGGTGGGGGCACCGCTCATACGTGCGGCCAAGGAGATCGTAGAAGCGATCTTTAGTCCCATCGTCCTTCTCTTCCGTCGGGGCGTGGGCGCAAATTAGGGAGATGTTGAAGAATCTCGCCTTGATGCGGATTGTGGCGAGACGCTCGTCCACCGGAGTGAACGACAGTACTTTACGGCGCAGTCTCTCTCCCACCACAAATCCGACACCAAATTTGCGCTCCTTTACATGGCAGCTGTAGTAGATGTCGCAAGGGCCTATCACTTGTTTCCCTTGCCCCGTCCATCGCATCTCTTGGATGGCGGTGATGTCAGCCTTTGCTCTGCTGAGGACATCAACCAGCCGGGCAGAGGCACCTTCCCAATTAAGGATTCGGACATTCCAGGTGCATGCCCTCAAATCATTGTCCTTTAAACGTTTGCTGTGGTCGTCATCAAAAAAGGGGGGTCTCATCCGAGGCTTTGTTTTCTTTTTCATTGGATGTTGGTTTTTACGTGGCGGGTTCCAAGCCCTGCGCACAACCCATTGCTGGGGGTTGAAATTTTATATTTGTTTATATAGCGAGCCGCTTGCTCCAAGACAGACGCCCGCTTGCAGCCGCACCTCCTGGTGGACAGACGCTGCGGACTTTAGTGGACCCTTAAACCGAATATGTCGGAGTGGCTCCGCTAAAGCTCCCTCTCTATTAGCCGTGACCCATGGCTCCACACGGGTTGGTTACCGTATCTCGCACATGGGTTGCTCACGTTGCCCAGGGTGCACGAACGTGGACGTTAGAGTAGGGATTGAGTACAGCCGTGCAACTGTAACCGCATACCCAGAAGCACCACTGCACCCCATTACACCTCCCACAGTTGCAATTACAATAACAAATATAATTACAGTTTCAACTACAATTACCACTATCATTATTATTACAACTACAATTACAATTACTATAATTACAATTGCAATTACAATTACAATAAAAATAAAATAAAATTACCATCACAATTACAATTACAACGATCCTTATTAAAAATTCGCTTACAGACATGCCTCTTTTTTAACAGCAACACCATTTTATAATAAAAAATTATTCAAATAATAAAAAAAAATTATTAAATGTCCTCCTTCTTCTAGCATTGCTCCTGAAGATTTAAAATGTTACTTCATATTTATACTCTTGTTAGTGTAAACACATACCCGAAATATCATTTATTGCTTATAAATTCATATAACTTCGACGCCACCGTCGTACTTACTGAACTTATATTTTTTTAAGCATCTTGACATGGATATTGACTTTCGAGTTGTGTTGCACATTTTTCTACTAAAAATTGTTGTCATAATTTTGATTTGTTTGTGCTGATCATTATTTTGGCTTTTTATTGCCACTCACCATTCATTTGATTGTGCTGTGTCCGTTGTTTGTGGATCGTTGTCACTGTCAGCAGGGACAGTGACAGCGTCAACGCCAACTAAATGTCAACATTGAATGACACATATCTTACATACATATACACACATTTCATATTCATTCCTCATACATATGTATATGTAAAGAATATGCAGCTTGCGTCAGATATCGATATGCAACGATTGACATATACAAATGTCTGGTAGATCTGCCTGTCTACCTGTTATCCGTTTATGTTTATTATTTTTTTTTATTTTTGATTTTTTCACCTCCTTACTAAACTGTTTGCTCTTTCTGGCGCATATAAGCATGCTAAAATATTGTTTTTGGTACCGTCTCGTTGACGCGACATTGACGACTTTGTTGGTAATTTTGATTTTATTATGTTAATAAAATGTTATGGTTTAAAATGTTGTCGCTGTATGTCGCCAGCTCTTGCACATTGTTGGACTGTCCCCCAATCGACAATCACTTTGGTTTCTCTCAATCGGTTCATACATCAAAAATTTCCCGTACAAGCGCTGACAGTTGCTCTTTGCCCTCCCAACCACTGCTTTTTGTGCAATGATGTCTGTGCATCATAATTCATTTCTACATTTGGTGGCGTCCTCTTCGCTTGACTTGTTGTCTTAAATATGCTTTAATTGCTGCTCTTTAGTATAAAATATTTTTATTAGGAAGGCTTGGAAAAAAAAAAATGAAGAAGTTCCAATATGAAATACAAAAACACAAAAACTTATAAGAGAAACATACAAATCAGCGTCGCTTAATTGGATTAAGTAACACGAACTGGCATTTTCTTGGTCACATGGCGCGCTGTTGATGAGAACGTTGAAATCAAGTGCAATCGTTTGGCCAAAATCAACGCAACAGCCCCGTCGTTGCAATCCAATTCTCGATGCATATTCAGTTGGATTGCCAACGCTGTGCCTATTAACGCTCCTCATTGCGGCGCTGGCGCTGCGTGTGTGCCTCCTCTAATCAGCTGCCAAAGATCGTCAATGCGTGCGACGTTTAATGTCGTTTTTGATTCGCTTGTATGTATGCCTTGCTTTCAATTTTATGAGTAATTCAGCTTAGCAAGTAAGCGTGTGCACATGCATTTCTACTTAATTAAACAGCGCATTTTCATATTTTAAATTGGATCTCCAATTCAGCTTTCAGCGTTCTCTGTTGTGTCTGTTGTGTGTGTGTGTGTGTGTGTTATTTTTGTTTTTGTTTTTCTTTAATAATATTATTGATTTTTTATTTTTCTATAATTTTTTATTTGGTCTTCGCTTAGTTTAATGAGCTCATTTCAACTCGTTGGGAGGTCTTTAATTTTCCACTTGTGCGTTGGCTTTGCATTAGAGTTTGAGATAAGAAGAGCTTGTGATGCGATATCTGTCGCGCAGCAAGGTTGATAAACATAAATAGGTGATACTTAAGTAACGTATAAATTTTCCAAAAACTAAATTAGTATTTCAATTCATATGTTCTGCATTTTATTTAAAAAGTGATTACTACAATCAGACATTAAAATAATTTTTAATAGAAGATAAAATATATTTTGGTTTAAGTTTTTCACATAAATTTTTGCAGGCACTGACTTTTATTAAGTTCAAAAAAATATCTTGGTAAACAACAAATCTTACTTTCATTTTTGTTGTTTCGCTTGATCAAGCACCACGTGAAATTGTGCGACGAATAATTTTGTTGAATCCATTAACCCATAAAATATTATATTTTTGAGTAATGTTGACCCTTCCTTTTCAAATATTATTAGCAGTCTTAATATATTTAATAATGATTTTCTGGACCAAATTGTTTCATAAAAATGTCCTTAAAATGTATGTATGGTAAATATGTAAAAAATGATTATTGCTGCGGTCTTAAATTGTATTTTTACAACTTTGTTTTAAAACCAAGTGAATTTACCATCTCTAGGCTAAGATAACCCACTGCTAATTGCATTTTTTTTACCGTCCTAAGGAATAACTACTAGAATAACTCCACATACTTTAGATGTATAGTTAAGATGTTAAATTTTATTTTTATTTGTGTAAAATAATATTGGAAAGTTTTCGTAAATAGGACTTCATTTCTTCACTATTTTTAAGAACGTAGTTCGAAATTGGCCTCTTAAAATATATTAGTTTGCATTAAAGTGTTCAAGAAAATAATTTGTTTAATACTAATGAGAAACATATTCTTTAATTCAATAAAAGTCAAAAATTTTGTTGGTTAATTTCCCGCCGAATAAAAAAGGTGCAGTTTGAATAGTACTCCAGGGTACATTTGCATACCATTTCATGGCCTTAAATAACTTTTTTTATGAAAAGAAATTCGAATTTGTGTTGAGAGCGTTCCCTGAATATGCCTTCTCTGGAAGCTCGTATGTACATAATTCGCTGTCTTTATTAGTTAGTTTCATCCAATCATTCCGATTTGTCGGTTTTATTTGATTATTTATTTAATTTATTTATCAACAAACAAAATGCTTATAGACCACGCAGTAAGAACTAGGATACATAGTATTTAAAAAATAAAATAAAGATAAAAGAAATCGCTGTTGTGAGAAGTGTCTTAAGAGTTTATTCTTAAAAGTTAGTTTATAACAAGTAAGAAAAGCTAAATGCGAGCGAAACCGAATTTTATATACGCTCGCAAAGTTTAATGGTATAGACGGGACCACGCCCTTTTCCAAATTTGTATTAAAACCAATTTGAAAAGATATGGTATTAGAGTTACTGAAATATTGCATTTTCAGATTATAAGAAATCTTATGAGAGATAGACATGGTTTTAGTCCAATGAAAATAATGTCTTCGCATTCATTGCTTGAACGGAGTTTGATAGAGTTTCATTACAATTGGAAACACAAGTGGGTATTCGGACTGGAATATTGTGTTATTATCATTATTCATAGCATAAAAATTTTAAAAAGTTTTGATATACATAAGTCATATAAAATTCATTAATTTGTTAATATATGTATACATATTTAGCTACATAAGTAGAAATATTTTACATTAAATTTCTTAAAAACAATATTTAATATGAATATGCCAATTTCTTCCGTTATATGGAAGGTGGGCGCGGTTATGGTCCGATTCGAAAAATATTTGACCATAGCAAGACCGCTATCAAGGACAATATGTATACCAAGTTTTGTATCGATACGTGATACCCATATTAGATACAGACATTTTTTCATAAGTGGGTGTGGTAACGCCTCTTTTTCAAAATTACATATACATATATACAGTTTCTTTACTTAAAATCACCCCAAATACCAAATTTCACTCAATTTGCTTTAATGGATACCGAAAATACGGAGTTCTAGCATTTTTCAAAAACTTCCGTTATATGGGAGGTGGGCGTACTTATTGACCGTTCTTGACCATTTTTAATACCAACATACCCTGTCCATAGAGCAATCAACGTACATTATTGAGATATCTCAATTTTTACTCAAGTTATTGTAACCAACAAAATCTTAATCATAGAAAAAGTTTTTTCTTATAGGGGTCACTCCTCGGCAGGCAATGGCACACCTCCGAGGGTATTTCTGTCATGAAAAAGCTTCTCATTAAATACATCTGCCGTTCGGAGTCGGCACAAAACAGTAGGTCTCTCCATTTGTGTTATAATATAAAGACGCACACCACAAATGGTAGGAGAAGCTCGGCCAAACACTGAGCACTTACACTTTATTGTAAACGCCAAAATTATATTATATATTATTGTAACCACGGACAGACGAACCGGACGGACGGACAGACAGTCAGTGCTAAATCGGTTTCTCTTTTCATTCGGATAATTTTAGTATATATATGTCTATATCTATCTCGATTTTTTTTTCTGTTACAAACAACCGTTATGCGAACAAAGTTATAATACCTTTGTGTACAAGTACGATCGTGTATAACAATCAAAGTTTTACACAGAAAAATGAGCATTAAATTGAGAAAGCAAAGAACGCCAAGCAAAGCGAATAAAAGCCTTTAAACAGACTCTAGTCTACTAACATAAATTACACGAAAAAATGCATATTTCAACCGAGGCCAAACCAAAGACGAGTACAAAAGTTTGAGTGTACTCGTATACGAAACAAAAAGAGAAGAACAATTGCGACGAATAAGCGCCAACATTGCGAATAATTTATTTATATATATATATATATATAATATATAATAACATTTGCGGTGTGCGTCTTTATATTATACCACAAATGGAGGGACCTACTGTTTAGTGCCGACTCCGAACGGCAGATGTATTTAATGAGAAGCTTTTTCATGGCGGAGGTTTGCCATTGCCTGCCGAGGGGTGACCGCTATTAGAAAACACTTTTTCTATTATTAAGATTTTGCTTGCCCTGACTGAGATTCGAACCTCGAACTCACCGGCATATCAAGTTATAGCACGCACCGCTACCAACTCGACCACAGCGGCCATAATTTATTTACAATGAAAGTAATTTGAGTGGTGAAAGTGAGCTTGGAGTCAAAATAAACCCAAAAGTTTTTAAATTCACATTTAATTTCATGAGAAATGTTTAGATAATATGCATATCTACATATATGTAAAAAAAATTTGCTTTAATAAAACAGCAGGAAATATCATTTACGAAAAGCACAAATAATAGAGAACCTAGGACCTACCCTGAGTGATAACCGAACAAACAACAAAAGAATTAGACGACACTTAATCAACTCGAACAATACAGCATATTTTATCCAGATAAAACTCAGAATGAAAAACTTAAAAAATGTGGTGATATTCGAAATAGCTGTTTTTTCCTATTAAGTTTCCAATAAACCAATCGGCCTTAAAGCTGAAAAATATTTAAAAAAAAAAACCTAAAACTGCAAGTTTAGCTATAAAGATTCGATGAGATACGCTGTCAAAAGCCTTTGAGAAATCGGTATATCGATCTCTAGAAAATGTTTGATGAAGTCTCTCTCGGTATAAAAAAAAATTGCGAATGCGAGATATTTTCCGTTTTACTTTTTATATGCAATACCAGCGAAAATGGTACATAACGGTTTAAGTTTTCCCCAATAAAATTATCAATTGCCACGATGTTTAAAGTAAAGTCTTAAAATACGCCACGAATCATCACATTCAAAGGCTGACTGTTAAAAAAAAAAACTAACAAGGGAAGTAAATTGAAATTAATGTAGATTATTCTTTGAATAGTTGCCAAAAGTTTGATAGATAGAGCGAGTAATACAATACAAATACATAATAGAATGTTAAAATAAATGTATGTGAGTTCTTAATTTTTGCTGTGATAGCTAAGAAGCGATTACAATCTGGCGTTGAAGGCACGCACGCATTAATACAAACACATGTAAATATATAAATGAAATTGTATGATTGGAAATAATGTGTGAGTGCCAGTTGCAAATCTCTCGCATTGTTTGCGCTATTAGGAAAAGGATATTAATGCGCCAACACGCTGGCGTGACAAAGAAAAGGATAACGAGATACGGACACAAACTGGCAACAAATAATGCATAACAATTGATTTAAGGCATTGATTTGAGGCAATGCATTGTTAGAAATGCACAAACGAACTACTGTCACTAATAATGAAATACATACATACGAGTATGTAACCGCTGCTATGGCTATGTGTCACAATTATTGATATCAGCTTCCTGGTATCCTACCAAATAGTTCCTGGTAGCACGATTGATAGCCTCACCATCCATAAATATGTGTTAGTGCATGTGTGTGAGTTTTAGTTGATGGCTGATAAAATCTAAAAATCCACACATTGCTACAGCAGTCACAAATTGCTGTTTTCTTCTTTTATGTGTGATTTTGTGGTTTTGTTTTTTTTTGCTTTTTTTTTTGCTGCTAGTTCTAAGTAATTGCGCATGTGTTTGCCATTGATTACTACTGTATGCTGTGCAACAATGTTGTTTTTCGTTTTTTTTTTCTTTGTTTTTATTATTTGGAAACAATGGACGCAATTTATTGTGTAATGGGCGTTTGTCAACAATATGTTGGTGATGGTGTGGCTGATAAGCGAAGGCAAAGTTTTTGTGCAACGTTGGTGGCAGCTGTGGCACAGAATTTTTCAGTCAGCTTGTGATAAGAAAATGTAGTACATCAAAATGGCTGGTATGAAAGAAACTTAGTTAAACTATTATACAATAGTTCATATGATTTTACTTGCTTTAATTGCAATTTTTCAGTTTTTTCTTTGAAAATGTATGGTAGATAAAATATTTTCTTTTTACAATAGAAATAATCTACAAAGACTGAAATAATCAAAAGCGCTTTAGGCTCCTATAATAAATTAGAAATCACAAAGGCTTTGCAAATAATAAAGCAATACTCTTTGGGAGAGTCTCTGAGAGCTCTCATATGACCAATCAAGAAATCTACACGCGAAATCTGCAGCTCGTAAGGGAAAGGGTCAGACACAGCAAGACTCAACCAGAATATGTGAACCCATATTGATGGCCAAACGCAAAATGAGCCTAGAGAAAAGTTTGTGGGATAATTGTGCTGGAAATCAGCACCTTAAAAAATTTCGAATCGCGAACAATAGATCTTATTGTTATTTGTTATTGATATTATAAACTGCAAAAAAAAAATGGAAAACAGTTAATAGAAGAGCCTAAAATTAGATTTTCGAACAGAAAGGGTTAAGTTGCTGGATCTCTAGTTTCAAAGGGAGATATATATAGTTTTTTATCTTATTTATCTTATCTCACCTTATATACATATACTGATGATTAAAAATTTTTTAATGGTATTGGAGCACTACTACTACTTAACTCGAACGACCTGCAGATAAATCAGTTCTTTCAGCTGCCGGACGAAAGTACAGCGAAATTCTTAAGTAGCCGAGACGATAGTCAAAATATTCGCTTCCGGCATTGAAATACAAATTTTTTTCTCAAGGATGAAAGGCTGAAGTTTGCCCGTTTCTTCACTAGACGAAATATTGTTATCCCTCCTTTTAAATCCATGGCAAAGGTCGCATCACAACACTGTTGATAGTAACAAAATTAAAAAAGTAGCGGGCTTTTATGTAGCTATGAATCAGCGTTGAAATCCAATGGATCATCTCTTTTGCCAACCGGTGCTTCGTCGGATGAACGAACAGCGAAGTGTTTGAGCAGCAGGAATATTAGTCAAAATCTTGGAAGTTTGGCGCATCTCGTACGCTCATTACTGCACGATATTGGAGTTGAAAAGATGATTTTTCTCTAGCGTGACCGGTTTTCAACAAGAGCTTGCTCGTTTCTTCACTAGACGGAATCTAAGTCGCTGAAGGTCGCTTCTTCGAAAAAGGTGCTCAGGCTGCAACATTCAAGTTGGGGGTAATCGCATTCCGACGGCCATTCAAAAATCATCAACAAGGTACTGTTCTGTGAAAAAGTCCTCAAGGATCTTGCTCGAATCACTTGTGACTAATAAGTGCAATGAAAAGTTGCTAAAAACATTCCAGACTAGAGACTATCGACATGTATGTATAAGCGCTAAGGCCGACATGTTCTCGGTAACGAAGCATAACTTCATGCTCAGAAAGCAATTTATTCTGGACCCATCAGGCACCCACAGGAGGGGTATCTATACCAACTGATGGATGATATCAAGCCATACACAACTTAACCTCCGAATCTAACTTAAAGTAAATTTCAACCTGCCGAGACTATCGTCCACGAAGCCCATCACAAGAGTCACATTGGCATTCCTAGTAGCAGAGGAGCTCTTACTACGTCATAAGTTCCGATCTACATACTGTAGCAGGTGAAATTCCTATATTTCCAGAATCACACCTTATACCACTAACACTTGTCTGGTGTTCCATTCTTATGCCCATCTAAACCTTCTTTACTATCATCGGCCTTGCTATGGTGCACAGCCGTTGAAACCCGCGGGCTTCCCGTTATCTGAGCTTTGCGACAATAAACGATGGTGTTGCCGAACTTGCCCTTACATAACAACAACAGCAAGAACTTACCTACTGTGGAGTGTTCTAAACTGAGTACTACTGAATAGAGAATGCGGCAACTTTCAAATTAATTTTTGTACAGTATTTAAGGAAAAGCGTCGATGGTCGGGTTAGTTATGATTTGCAATTAGTGAGGCATGAAACTGAGTTTCCATGTGAATGTATAAAATTGGTACAGGCCATCCCTATCTTAGCTAAGGTTAGAACGCAGTTCTCTTTTTTCTGCAAAATATTAAAAATTTAAAATGTTTCAAACTTTCTAAAGTGTTGATATTCTAAATATTTTTATAAAAAAGCTATCTTTAAAAATAATTAATAGTACCAAAGTATTAATAAAACTCATTTTTCTGTCACATAAATATATTTACAAGCGATGTCATTAAAAATAACATTATCTTTTTCAGTGAGATACATTTTTTTCATATGAAATTTTACAAAATTTTTATGTTCAAATATGAACCACAATCATTTATTATGCGAAAAGTGGGAGAGCGAAAATGTGCATATTTGCCACTTTGGTGTCATAAAAGAAGCAAAACAGAAAAAAAATAATGATTTGTCAAATGCAATTTGCAAGGGCAAAGAAGAAGAGAATGAGTAGTCAAAGTTGCTTGTATATATTTAGGAATGCGACTGCTGCATAGTTAACAGTGAGCACTGGATAGCTCGATATACATTGAAGGAAGGAGAAATTTTAGATATATTTAAAATTTTTGGTTACAAGAGTACGCATGATGGGCTGAGTGAGGTTTTGAGTTGTTCAAGTCATGTTCCGTCCCTAAAGACTTTAACAAAAAAAACTTTTCTTATAAATATAAAGTTTATGATATTTCAACAAAATACAAACAAACTCTCTTACAAATCGACTCACACCTCTTATTGCCTTTCTCAATCATACTAAGATGCAGTATAGGTTAAGGTGCCAGATATAGTCAAAAAGTGCTTGGAAAATGTTTTTAGAAACGAAAAATGCTTTTCAAAATTCTTATGAATACATTTGGCGAAGACAGAAACATTACTGGTTCAGATACAAATTTGCTACTCGTGGAATGACCGTTGAACAGAAATGTTCTATACAACGCAAATCTTCAACTCGAACTCTGTCTTCATATATCCTATGTCCACTGTCTCGCCTCGAAATAACGCACTATGTATGACAATAATTTAAGTCACAAAACAATGGTACTCGTACAAAATGAAACACACACCTTGTTTGCTCTTGATTTTATCAACAATAAAAAGTCAGACTCGAGTGTCAGTGTCACCGGACACAGCAGGCGGTAGCCAGGCGACAGACATTCAGAGTAGCATACCAAGCCAACCAGACAATAATAACAACAACAGCAACAACAGCAACAGCAACAACGCTATCTCAACATACTCATACAAAAGACAAAGTACAAAGATGAAAATAAAATCAAAAAATAAAAAATAAGAAAGAAAAAACAAACATATTGGTACATATAAAAACCCACAAAAATTAAAGGCAAAACCATAAAATTTTGGCCACAAGCAAAATAAGCAAACAGCAGTAAGAAAAAAATAAGTGTATGTACCACTTGTAGGAACATTTGGGCTCGACTTGGCTTACGGTCTGAACACCAGTGGATATACATAGATATATAAGCACACGCCTGTTATGTATACTCGTATCAGGCACTCTCAGCCTGTGTGGAGGAATGCCATGAAAATTGAGATCCATAATGAAATCACCCACAAATTGCGTGTATAATTTATAACAGTCAGCGCGAAAGTGCGATTTTTAAGAAATTTGAAATCATGAAAAAAATTCAGAGGAAAAAAAAAACAAAGAAACAGAAAATATCAACACCGAAATAAAATCGAGGTGTTCATAAATTTTACTTAAGCACTACATGGCAAAAGTTTTAAACAATAAGGCGCAAGGAGCGCTGCGCCGCAAAGGAGACGCGTAGTAGGCATAGCATTTTGTGAAATTCCTGTACGCTTTGCCACTCCAAATGCATTATTTATCTGGATCATCGAGGTCGTACGTGGTCAAATTGGTCGCGCGCCACAATTGCGTATGCGCAAAACATTTATCAAACGGTGAGTGTATCACGTGTGTTGTATGTTGAGGACTAGTATGTACATATTTTGTAGGAGCAAAAAATATTTTGAACAAAAATTATTGCGAAAATGAAAGGCTTATATAGCGCTTATCTTTTACTAGAGGGCACACACATATTTCGACAATTTTTTTTGATTAAATTTACATTATTGAAAAAAAAATTCAATAGATTTTTATAAAAAATTCGAATTTAACAAAAAACATTTTGAGTTGCAGTTTCATCGTTATATTTTGACAATTTTTTCACTGGCGTTCTTCCGCAATTTACATATAACAAATAAAATCGCGTGCGTTTGGTCCACTTCAAATGCATTGCTTCAGTTTTTTTGGCTTATTTGTGTATTGCGCCAACTAATTTGCTTCAAATAACACAGTACAAAATAATTTTTTTTGCAGCCCGGTGATGAGACTACACTTGTTATATGTTTTTGGGGTCGCTGAAACTGAATCTGTTGTCCATTTCTTTCCATCACGTTACGTCTTTGACATGGCCTCAAACAACTTTGACAACAAGTGGTATAAATAAACTGAGGGTAAGGCAACTGTTACTACATTTTTTGGGGTGGCTGCATTCGAATCCGAAGTCCATTTCACGCGTTCATGTAATTTTTTTAATACAACCTCGAAATTTGTTCACGGTTGCCCAAATAAACAAAACAATGCTGACCTTGAGGTCATTTCATTTTTACCTTATGCTCTAGATACCGCTGAAGTCCAATTTAAGGTTTGCTCAACTTCTCATTTCTCTGTTTGTTGTAGTCAAATCACATTTCTCTAATCTCGACCACACTTAGCCATTTTAAATTGCTAAATCTCAATTTCCACACAAGTGCCGCCATTCTAAAATCATCAACTAATTAAGTAACGTAACTTTTTCGAACCATAAATGATGTACATACATTGGAAAAAGTAAATTTAAACGTAGAAGTCCCGATTTGTGAGCAGATTTCAGTTGGATGCTTAAGAGGAAAACAAAGAAGTGTGATGGAAAGCGCAAACGGTATCCACTGCACAGATCATTTGAAGAACAAAAAACACGCTATAGTTCAAAGAAGAATGAAATTTTTGAAATCAGTCGTTCGTCATGCTTCATATTTAATTCATTTATTAATATATTTGAATATACTTTTTTAAAATATTGAAAGCTCACTTTAGGTTAAGTTGTTGTTTAGTTGTTGTAAAGGTTTTTTCAGTTTATGTCGAAAACGTGACGTGATAGAAAGAAACATATTCGGTTTCAGAGACCCAAACAACATATACGAAGTGTAGTCTCTGTGGCTGTGTAATTACATATATCTACTTTTTATTTTATAATCAATATGTGGGCTTATCAGCGAGAAAATCTGACATACATCAGAATGATCAAGTAAAAATCTTGATATATGGTATACACTCTAATCATCACTTATGTTATAGCACAAACACATATTGACTAAAACTAAATTTTAATTAACACATCATTAATTTTCTAACAAAAAAATGTTTTTTCTTAATTTTATGAAACATCAAAATTCAAAAATTTCGAAATTTTAAAATATAAATTTTAGAATTTTTAGGGGTATGTAAATATATTGCTGATTTAAGTTCAATGCAACCCTGTGCAAGTTTCTAGCGGCT
This sequence comes from Philophylla caesio, assembly GCA_963971545.1. Classification (NCBI taxonomy): domain Eukaryota; kingdom Metazoa; phylum Arthropoda; class Insecta; order Diptera; family Tephritidae; genus Philophylla; species Philophylla caesio. The sequence goes on from OZ020608.1 coordinate 16,240,454, forward strand.
ACAAATAACTACTGAATTTTGAAAAAATTTTAATTGAACCTCTTTCGCAAAACCTTTCATATTAAAATTAATCGCCATTTTGCGTTGTATGAAGAAAGAGTCAGTAAAACAGTTGTCAAAAATCATTTATAACTTGCAGACACTTGAAACTTGCTCTTTATCACACTAAAATTTAATGAGCCAAAAAACTGCATATCCAAGAAATTTAAAAAAAATTTTTTTTGAAAGTTCGAAATTTGTGTAAAATTTTGTTATATCATTGTACATTTTGAAAATACATTTTTATCGTTTTTCTAGAGAATGAACCATATTTAACTTGAAAAAATAATTTTTATAAACTAAAAAAAAAATAAAGTGTTTAAATCTGAGTATTCATAAATTCCCAAAGCGTACCACTTATGCCAAGTTGACCGCACCAACCGTGTTTGGAGAAACTTTGAGAGTTTGTCTTAAGAAAATATCACTACCTTTTGCCAATGTACTTTGACTTTGAGCCGAAGCTACCCAGAAAATTGTTTGCCTTAATTATTCATATATTGTTTTTTCGAGAGCAAACAATTTTTTATTACTCCTCAAATGATTTGTATGTCCGCATTAAAAATAAATTTTTCTGACGCTCTTATTTTGTAAAATTTTTATTTGGAGCATGCTTCTTATGTCGATTCGTATAAATAATTATACTTTTCAGCTTTAATTTAATTTAAAGAAAATTTTTCTATTCGGCTTGACGAAGCAATAAGCGACACAGAAGGTGCGTGTTTGTGATAAATTCTGCAACCAGAAATATAGAGGTTACAAATAAAATTGTGAAATTTCTATGAAAAAAAATGTCAACTACAAACATAAAAACTGAATTGAAAAAATAAATAAGCAAAAAAAAAGATAAAAATAAAATGAAAATAAGAATTTTAAATATTAAATATTAAAAAATAAAAAGTTTAAATGTTTATAAAAATATATATTTTTTTTTCATTGAAAGGTATTTTTACAAGTTTTAAAATGAGATGAAATTGGATTTTTAACAGGTAATTTTGTCGGTTCACAAATACGATTTGGGATGGCAAATTTTTTACAACAAATGACGTCTTCAAAAAAAAATGCATGGAAAGGTTTTTCTTTTGGGTGTGAAAATTTTCTTGGAAACATATCGAGTGAACATTATAAAGACATAGTAAGTGACATGCTGTCTGCCAACCATGCCATGGGTTGCAATATTTTAATTAAATTGCACCGTCTGCATTCTCATTTGATATGTTTTCTTCAAATTAAAGCCAGATAAGCGATGAACAAGGTGAACGATTGCAGGAAATTCTAAGGATTAAACAGCGTAATGTTACAAAAAGTAAAATTACTAATCCTTCCAACTATTATTGATCTCTTAAAAATGAAACGAAATCATTCCCGGAAGCGAAGGAAAAAAAATTTATTAAATCTTTATTTACATATAACTTTTGGAAAACTGCTTTTGTATAAAGAACAAATAATTATTTTTATTGCCTCACGATTAAACGAGAGCGTAAAGTAAATGAAAACTGTTTGAAAAATTTTAATTTTCTTAATTAAAAGACCTTAACAGCCTTTCTCAAACTTTTTCCTTTTTTTGAAAAAAAATAGTTAAACTCATATCTCTCAAACAAATTCGATAAAAAAATAACACAGTTATTATTGCTTGAAGTTGCAACTTGTAGAATACTAAAGTTATATTATATTGGTTAGTGAAAAGGTAATAAAAGAAGTAATGGAGAAAATCTATATGTATAGTCATGTCCTATAACAAAACATACTTTCTATATGAGAAACCCGTGTAATTTTTTTTGTTTACTTTTGTGACACTGTGTTATTTGAAAAAAAAAATATTTACAGAACAAAAGCAATCTTCCGAAATTTCGTTATTTCAGGGTGATAAAATCACAAATTAAAAACCTTAATTCCGCTTAAGTCATTCGAATTTTAGATTCAAAAGAAATAATACTAAAATAACAATTATTTACTAATTTTTTATTTACTGATTTCTTTACCAAAGCATGCTTTTTATGAATTAAAATTTGTGATACTTGAAATTAATATTTTATTTTCTTATTCGCTGCTTCCTTAACATGTACCAAACTTGTATGTTAATGATTAAACAAAAAAAAAAACTGCAGCAAAGCACTAATCGAATTTTGAACTCAATAAATATTTCAGTGTGACACAGCAACGAGAGCTATAAGAAAAAATAAACAAAATTAAACAACAATAAAAACAGACAATTCGCAGAACAATGAACATAAAGGTGACAACAAAAAGAACAATGGTAACAAAAACTCGTACAAAATGCCACAGCAGGACAACGTCTATAAGCGACCAAACGATGCGCATAGCAAGCAAACGAAGAAGCGCAACATGAAGCGAAGCGAAAGAAAAGTGCGTGTGGCATCCACAAAATGCAGACAAAAGCAATGCAATAAAATTTATCAAAAAGTTGTAAAAATGTCGCGCAGATACACAAAGCAAAACACGCAAATACACACACACACAAAAGCGCAAACGCAACGAAAAAGCATTATGAGAAAAAGGAAGCAATCAAAGTAATAATAACAACAAGAACAGCAGACATAGTAAAGTTTCGACAGTGCAAGGAAACTTAGTACTCTGCATGGAATATAAAAACCAAATCGAGGCAGCATTTTGATTTGGGGTAATGCGTACATTCAACCACTTTGAAATAATTTATGAAGGTACATTCGAATTGCCCTCCATGTCCGCGCAGCGTTTCGTACGAGTATGACGTCAGCATGTGGTGCGTAGTAGCAGCTACAAATGCTCATGTGTGTGCGACAATTGCTGTGCGAATTTGTAACAAAGGTAGCAATAATGTTTTCGTATAAATATTTTGTTCTCATTTTCTTTTTTTTTTCTTTTTTTTTTGTAGTTTAATGGCTTGCAAAATGACAAACTGGGCGATTGATTGTGATTTGGGGGCAATTGTGTGTACATCAAGTTGTTAAGTGGGTGGGCAAATGTGGCAATTAATGTCACATAATTTTCATTTAAGACAAATATTGTTGTGGCAAAATAAGGGCATATTGCGGTTGTGGTTTGATAGTTACTTCAACAAAAGAACGCTGGCAACTATAGCGAGTAAATAAAAGTGATTTTGTTCACCAAAACAAAAAAAAACACAACTATGTAGAATCAGAGTTACTTGTACGGAAAAGTGTTGCCGAAATATATGCGTAAAATAACATTTTAAGTTAATATAGCTAATTAAATCAAAAAAAGGAAAATATGAAGAAAAAAAAGCAGATTTATTTAATTTTTTTTGAATCGTTTTATTTATATTCGCACTTAATACAGTTTTATACACGACTAGAAAAAAGTGATGAACGAAAAGTAAATAAGAGATGAAATGAGAAGGTATGGTGATCTCCGAAATAGTGGCTATAACTTCTTTCATTAAACTGTTGTTGTGTTTCAATAAACAAACCTAACGCTAATAAAAATGCTCGCGTTCTCAATTGAAGTCAGAAGTTTTTTATTTGAAAAAAAAATAAAAAAACAGATTCTAGTACTGTAATTTGGCTTTGAGCGCAATAAAAATGTCAATTTTTAATAATTAAAAAGGCTATTAACAACTTGACAATAAACAAAGAATGTTGAGGGTTTTCATAAGTATTCAGGTCTACAAATCATTTACGTTAAAAAAAAAAAATAAAAAATCAACGAAAATATGTATGTACTACAATCTTGCAGACTTAAACAAATAATAGATTAGGTTATACATTTTCATACTAAAAAAAAATTTTAATTCTTTAAAAAAATTTAAATTAAAATATGTACATTAATAATTAAAATTTTTTTTTTAATTTTAATTTTTAAATTTTATTTATAATTGGTTCACTGTAAAAAACCTTAAATTTTTTATGAATATATGTAAGTCATCATAAATTTTTCAAAAAGGAGATGTATAAGAAAAGTATGCTATTCGTTTGCACTTGTCAAACATGTTTTAAGTCTATTTTCAATAATGTTTTTTGTATATTTTTCACTAATACTGGTGCATTCAGAAATATGATATGTTTATTGACATACAAATTTGAGTTGTTTAGCAGGTAAATTTTTTTTTTTTGGTACTAATTTCATAGAAAAAAGCGTTAAAGTAGCAGATTTCATTCATAAATCTTTGAAGTGTATTATAAAAGTGGTAGATTTCATTTAAAAAAATCTCAGTCAAGCATTTTCTAACAGACATTAAAATTGTGGTATTACTGCAAGAACGCTGGCTGGTCAATAGTGTAACGCCTAAAATGTGAGTGAATGCATGCTTTTAATTCACACGCCGCAGTAAAGCAACAATTAGCATTGATTTGGTCTGTAATTTCTAAGACAATACGGATATAAAGCGCAAATAAAAAAATGTAAAAACAAATAAACAAAGAAACAAAAGCAAGAAAGCAAGTAAATAAAGCTGAGCGATTTGAACTGAGTGCAGTTTTGTATAGAGCAGCCGCACCCAATTTCTAATTACACTTGTCTGCGAAGAATATACAAAAGACAAAATTAATAATAAAAAAAAAACCAGAAACGCAGCAACTTTATTGATTTTCGGCAGCTTGAGGGGAGTTGCAGCTAAAAAGCTTCACGCCTGCTGCTTTCTGCCAACCAATACATTTTTTCGTGTGTGTCTGCCACTTGTGAATCAACTGAAAATCAACACAAACTAAAATCCCATGAAAGCAACAAATTAACGTTTTGTTATTATTTGTAAGACAATAAAGACACGAACAAAATTTGATTTTAACTTTAGTTTGCCTACACATATGCATGTTTGGTCATTTAGTTTTGTATGCAGCACAGTTAAAACTAAAGCTCTGAACAAATATTTCACATTTACACTATATGGCTTTTGGCGCCTTTTATTTTGCTACGGCAGTGGGCAGTTGGCGTGTATTAACTTCAAGTGCACAAACATATATGTAAATACACATATATACATTTATACTAGTGTGTGTATATTGCATGTCAAACATTTGTAAGTAAATTTAAATTAAATTAAAAGCTGCATGTGTATATAAGAGTTTGCAGCCGAGCCGCAATTGAATGGACTTAATGAAAGACTTATGGCACGAACTTGACTTGATACACTGAACATTGAGCATTGTTGAACAAATGTTGTCCATTGCAATGCTTTTGTTTGTTTAATTTTTTTTTTTATAATTCGTTGTCTTGTTGAACGTTGTAGTTAAACTAAAAAAATGCATATGCTGAGCGTTGTTTGTTCCTGAAATACGAGTAGTATGATCCTGATTTTTTCTCCCACTGAACATGTTTTGTGTTTGTTTACTTTTATTATGCAAATATTTAAGCTCACCCAAATTTCGCATTTACATTGTTTTAAGAATACTGTTAAACTGCTAAAAAAGTAAACTTGGCTGCGGAGTAATTGAAATCACTTGGAGATGTTGATTTAGAAGCGATACGTGTGATTTTTTGTGAGAATATGATAAAATGACACGACAATGAAACTACCAGATTTCTTTGAAATTAAAAAAATGTATTCCAAAAAAAATATTTGAATGTCTGCATGCAAATATGTAAAGATGTATGAATTTCGGATCATTTGATATGCACAAAGAAATTATAAATACTAGTATTTTAAAAACTTTTTGCCTACATTCGAAATCAGCAAAAAAAAAAATTTTTAATATTTTCAAAGGACCACCACTGTAAAATTTCAACCTTTAAAATATGTTTCAAACCTTAATAAAAACAAATTATTAAATCGAGAAGAATAATTCCATATCAACTTTTCAAATATTTAAATTGTTTGCTGCTTTCATTGAATTTAATTCAATATAAAAAAAAAATATTTTCAATATGTTCAAACCAAAGATTATTAAATTTGCTCTACTAAATAGATATATATTTAAATAATAAGATGTAATATAAATCTAAATGGACCTTTCTCCTATTTATTGGATTTATTTAAAATTTTCCGAATTAGTTAAAGGTAAGAATATATATGTCCTTAAAATATGGTAAATTAAATTTATTTATCAGAACCATAACAATTTTAAAGTCTATGTTATTCACAAATGTCTTTTAGGTATGAAAATGTTGAAAACCCGTAAAATTTCATATTCAAAATAATATTTACTTCCTCTGAGAAATGCAAGAAAATACAATTTTAACTGGTGTAAAATTGTGTGAAACTATAACTGTATAGCACTTGATGAAAATAAGGGAGTTTCCTTATCATAAATCACCTCTTAAACGATGTATATATAAATAAAAAGCAATTATAATATTTTCTTTTAATAACTGTTGCTCCCTTACTGCCAATAACAAATTTAATCAAGATATTCTTTTGGAATTTAGTTCATGCTAATTTAGGACAACTAACTAATAAGTTATTTCTTCTAATAAATAAATAAAATAAAAATAACTAATAAGTTAATGAGCCGAATTTCAAAGATTTTTTAAACATAGAGCTATATGAGGATATATGTGAATGAGAAATTCTCTTGGAAATATAGAATTACCTACCTAGTAAAAGTAATGCAAGTAATTTTCATGTGATTTATTTTATAAAATAAAGCAAACTCGAATATACATATATATTTAGTGTAAGAATTATAAAAACTTAAAATATCGCGAAATTCGAACACTTTGATATTCTGCTAAACGGTTTTATTAAGATCTCTTTTTTATCAAATAAAAAACCATTTACCGCCAGTTTCATCAAGAAAAAATAATAAAAATATAAATTATGTTAAGTTTCTGCTGAAACCCATTCCATTTTGATTTAATAATGTGCAAGTTGTAGGTATCTGAAGAATACTACAGAATTTTGAGTTTTTGTTTATGCCACATTTGCTTTCGAATAACGCATGAGGGACTTTTATTTATATAAGGTCACAGACTAGGCAAAAAATAAGTCAACTACATACTTAAACATGAGGTTTTAAAGACGAAATAAAACTCATGTAATTTAATGCTAAGACCAAGAATTTAGCTTTATTACAAAGATAAGGGTGTGCCATTATGTTTTAAAAATGAATTCGAGCAAGTGACCACCGCGGCTGGCTCGAAAAAATTCCAGCCGAGAGGCTGCATGTTTTGAAATATTTGTGAAAACTCAAAATCATTATATCACACAATGTGTGAAAGATAGTTTTCCCAACAAACTGATTCTTATAAGCAATACAACACACCAGCAAGATAAGAGAAGGTTTAGAGCGAATTTGGAGTTTTGCTACTTTTTTATATATTTTTTGTGTGATAAATTGCTTATGATTTTCGTAAATATAATAAGTTAATGTATGAATATTTTATAATTAAGCAGATATGTATATAGTATTTTTTCTGATTTTAATATGTATCTTTTAATGACTTGTTACATATTTTTTCTTTTTGGCAAAATAAAGTAAATAAAGATTTAAAAGAGTTTTATGCTTTAAATTTTTCTGAACGGTGGTCGGCCGAATTCTAAAAAAAAATATAGATCAAAATTTATTTCATATATATCTTTAGTCAGCAATAAAGCGTATGAAACTCAAAATTAAAAGCTCCCTAAACATTATTAATAAATATTTGAGTTAGGTAAAATTCTGATATCTTAATAACTAAAACCAAAGCTTCTTCTATGGAAATGAAACGGTCACTGCAGCATTATTGGCAAGTTTTTTGTCCTGTAAACGGAATAAGGATACCATACTTCTTCTTCGCTAAATTCTAAAATAGTCGTACCGCTTAATTTGCTATCTAGGAGGTATTGAAGAAGATACCAAATAAATTTAGAAGATTCAAGAACTCTCGTACTGACATATCCAAAATGTGCCCTGATAAGAGGATTTTTTTTCTATGTTCATCGAGGCGATGAAGACGGCATCTCAAAAAACCCAATTCCAGAATAGCCAGGAATTGTTAGTTATATTCAGGTACTGTGGTCCAATAAATGGCCATCTTCTTATTTGCTTTAAAACCAACAATAAAGAGTGCGTCTTAAAAGAGGCTCAGACGATTGTATGTTATTAAACAATAAATCGAATCGGAAAAGATTTCAAAAAATCTTGATACCAGATATCATTAAAGATTTTTATAAAATTATCTGAGAAGAATGCGCGACAAAGGTAGAGAAAAATAATAAAAAATCGTTTCACATAGAGTTTCCTAATTTTTTTTTTTTTTTTTCAATATTCGTCAGTTTGCTCTCCTTGAATGTTTTTTAAAGAAATATTGGAATTTATTTTAATAAAATTTATTTCAAAACTTTTTAGTATTTATTACATACATATTCATGTTTTTTTTATATGTCATATTTTAATTTACCCGTGTGTATATGTGTGTACTGGAATATCGTATGTACATAAATATATAAAGTGGCGAATTATGTCGTTTAGATTAAAAAAAATAGCATTTTTTAATACTTTTGTGCAATTTCCAAATCATTTTAAAAACAACAAACAACTTATTTTATACCTGCACATATATTGAACACATTAACAATGCCTTCATTTATATAATTTTAAGCATTTTTACCAACACAAATATAATACACTTGAAAAATTATGCAAATATTTCCCATAAATATGTCAGGCCCAACACGCATTTCAATAGTCCTCCAGAGTAGATAAAATAAGATATGAGTTATATATTTACATACGTAAAGTAACACAGACGAACAGAAGGCATTTTTTTATAAAACAAAATCATTTCGTAGACACATTTAAATTTATGACCACCTCTTCTACTCGATTATCCTTTACAATACCTTAATTATGCTAAACTGAGTTGCCCGAATTACTTGAACGATTTCATTTCAAATGCGGTTGACCAAACTTAATTGCCTAATGAAATAAAATAAAATGTATCTACATATGTATGCTTGTGTAAATGTATAACACCATACATACTATGAAGCACAACCACTGTCCTGTGCAAGGATTTCGAAAGATATCTCTGTTTTGAAGAGCAACGTTAAATCTAAACTTGCTAAGCAACTGCGTAAGAAATGTATAAACATTTTTCTTACTTAAGCCACATTAATTATGTTAGTGACGCTTGAAAGGTGAGACGAATTTCACACAAGCGACCAGAATCAACCGAGTAGAGTATAATATAAAAGAAAAGGATATGCAGTAGCATAGTTGAGCCAATTGAAATGAGAGTAGATACGCAAGCGCGGAGCAATAATAAAGAAGTCACAGGCAATGAGAAATGTATGATATACGGAAGAAGTAAGCAATCGTTTGTGGCGAGAAAGTGTAAAGCTAGCAAAGGAGCATATTAATTAAACGAACCGCACATACGAGAATCAATGAAAGTGTGAAAAAAATGTATGGATAGGAAGTAAGCAAGCGCAATGTCCTGCGCTGGTATTTGTTGCGGTTGAAAACATGAGCTGGTTGCGTAATAAATGTCAACTTCCTGCTCAGCATTTCGTTATGGATATAATACTACTACAATTGTATAAGAAGCGAGGTCATAAAAAGGAAGCACCAAAAAAAAAATTGGGTAGGCTGACAATTGTGTATGATCCGTTTCGCGGTTGTTTTGTCATGATGACTTCATTAGCGTTGCAGTGTTCACGCTCGGTTTGGTTGCTAAATAAAATGTACGTCAAATGTCGTTACTAGCATTTAAATTGCGTTAATTATTCCCTAGAGGAGAGAAGAAATGCTATGCTTTAATCCTTTTCTGAAGCTTAAGTTGAAGCAGAAAATTTGCAGCAGCTGTGATTTTGTCAATTTTAGAGATTGGTGAAATTTTTGTTAAAAAATTAAAAAAATGTGATAAAGAAGAATAAACATTTTAGATACGTTCAAACGCTTAACGCAAATAATAACAGAAAATATTTAAAGCACAAATTTGAAACTTCATTATAAGCTTGAATACCAAGCAAAATAACTGAGATTAATTTTAGATTGCTTGACGCCTTTGCACCATTAAAAAAACTTACATTTAATAAACGAATTAAAAGAAAGATATGTATATACTTTGAAAGAAAAGATAACCAAGCTACAAAAATATATAAATTAAAATATTTCAAGACATATAATAAAATATATGTATGTTATCAAAAAATCAACCGACATGGAATGTTTTCAAATGGCATTCTCTAAAAAATATAATTTCCAAATAAATTGATCAATGGAAGGATCGCACAACTTGCAAGGTGTGTTCAGAAAGTAGGGTGACTTTGATTTTTTATGAAAAAATCTTAATTTACTCATTAATATTTATATTGTCCACTTCAAAGTAATTCTCCACAGATATAATGCACTTGTGCCAACGCTTTTTCCAATCGTCAAGCACTTTCCATAAGCACTTTTTGGTATCGCCTTGAGTTCCTCCAGCGATGCAGCACTTTTTCGGTCTTGTCTCTACTCGGTGCTTCCATTGTGGCCTTAGGTTTCGACGTCAAATTATGACCCTTTTGAGTAAATTAGGATCATCACTGATGTCATTTAAGAGTTCCCGTTCGACGGTTCCTCTGATCAAAATTCAAAAGTTTTGGGGAAAAAAAAATTCGCTGACACTCGTCTCATGCATCAAAAGTAACGATACTGTAGAAAAATATAAAAGATATTTAAAATACCTGATGACTTGTGTTTGAGTAACATCAGCTTAGTGAATTTCTGACAAGTATACTAACTTTTTTTTGTATTGCTGAGTTATAAACCAGTAAATTTTCTATTATAATTTAATATCAAATATCAAAAAAATCTCTTTTTATGTTTTTGCATATTCAGATAGATACATATATGCTTTCAAAATTTCGAGTAGAAATCTGTTAAATTACGAAAGTTATCGGTCGTTTGGTTGAGCGGTGTCAAGCGCACTGGTTCGCCGCGGCCTGAAAAGGAGGAAGGTGGCTTGTATGTTCCGGGCATAGCAGACTAGGCGTAAGTGTCGAGATTTTATGACATACCATTCATTTTGCAAATTTGATGACAAATAATCAGCGACGCCAAAAACATGAAATAAGATGAATACATTAATTTAGATACCAGGAATACAATAAAAATTTTTGCAATTTGAATTCAAATTTTCAAACGCATTTTTCTCCAAAACACGTTTTTCGAGTTCGTGGAAGCCCTACAGGTCGCAAAAATTGAGCAATGGCCATGAAATCACAGATGTTCATCAGGAGTTTGTGCATCCGTGGTACTAGAATTTGCCAAAAATATTTAAAATGTTTAAAAAAAATAATTATTAACAAAAATCGATTTTTTTTTCAAAAAGTCATAATTTTTGCATTTTTCATGTTTTCTCCTTCCTTCTAGTACCACGGATGCCGAAAAGTGTAAAGATTAAAAAAATATTTTCGTTTGCGTTTCAAATTTTATTAACGGACGCTAGGGTTTCCACTAAGAGGACGAGTCGCCGCCGACCTGGCGCCCTTGTCCGTACCCCCCTCTACTCCTTTACTTGGATCACCAAAAAAAAATGTGTAAAGCTTCAATAAACATTTTCCGACAACTGTGCGAAAATTGTATCCTTTCACCAATTTTACTTTCCGACAAAAAAATTCCAAAAACAACTGCAGGTTTTTGGGTCAACAAAGTAGAACCCGCCCCCTTAAATAAAATCGCATAAAATTATTCACTGAAACTGTGACTTGCCATATGCGAAAATAAATTCGATGATATCCTAAAACCAATACCTAAACTGATTAAATTTTGAACATCAATATTTCTATGGCCATCGAGATTTCAACCGCGGAGAGCCAGAGTACTTTTAATCTGCTAACTGACACGCATTCTGTATTTCACTTATAAAAAATATACCGTAACATTTTTTTTTTCGCTTTGCAAAAAAAACCATAATAAATCACAAAGCAAATGACATTTAATCCGTCAAAACTCTGAAGCGGTGTTAATTGACTACGAACATTTTGGATCAAATTTTCAAAGGACTCAGTAAGTAGGTAATTTTTCATTTGCCAATCTAAAGGTGAGCAGATGAAGGTACATTAAGCAAAGGATGTGCAAAATTAATGATAATCAAAAATAATAAAGAACTATTGAAAGAAAAAATTTTACTTTGATTTTTAAAATAGTTTTTCTTTTTTTTTTTAATGACGCTCAATGTTCAGATAGTGTTTACGAAACAGTATTTAAGAAATGATTAATTGCATGTTCAAATGAGATTTGTTGAGTAGCTTTGGGGGTTGTAATATTTGGCGGGTAGTTTGAAATGGTAAGGAAAAGAGAGCAGGCGCGTAGATTTATCAGTCTGTGTTGTATAGAGAAAGTGAAATTTATTAGTATACGATCAACGTTTTATAAAACTCTTTAAGCATATTTTGCTAGTGAAAGGTTTTGTATCATTTTCATTTTGTGTTATTGTAAATTAATTTTCAAACAACTGAGCGCCTATTTTGACAAGCCTATGACATCCGAGTGTCAACTGTGCGGTGCTAAAAAAAATAATTAAAAATGTTTGCACCGCCGTCTTATTCATTACTTCCATGTATATAAATACTGGTATCATTTGTTATTCGATAAATGGCATATTTTGCTGATATCTGCGAAAGATTTGATAGGTTTCTGTTTTTTTGTTCCTTGCATTTTTCAAACTCAACAAAATGAAAACGATTTGGCCCACCGGATGGGAAATGATATTTGTCTCCACAATAGCTGGTAAATATAGTTTTTAAAACATGCATCGTTTCCATATCAGCACATCCATATTTATATATTTTATACATACAAGCGCAAAGCCGATCAAGAATTAAAAGTTTGGCCCCTTTGTTTCAACGGAAGTCACATACGAGTCAATTAATTGCATTCTCGATACTTGTAAAATGCAAATGCGTTCTTACAAACCTACCTCTTCGTGTGTGAGCGTACCTTCAAACATATTATTTAATTAATTTTTTTTTAATTCATATATGCACACTTTCTAATCATACATGCACACAAAACCACTAACAGCTGAAACGCATGCGCATTGCTAACAAAATGCAAAAAATAAAATTTTCCGCCCTTTTTCTTGTCACATAAAACTATTTACTCTGTGCAATGCATTTGCTTTTTGTATTTTTTCTTTCATTAATTTAGTTATTGTTGGTATTTTATTGTTTGAATTTTAATTTTTTTTTTGTTTTTTTTATTATTTTGCTTTGTTAGAAAATTTACGAGTTCTATCGCTAGCCCTTTTGTGCATTCATATCACTTGATTTGTATGCGGTATGTTTTAGATTTTAACATGTCGATAATGTGGCAATAAAAAATAGTTGAGTTTTAGAGTGGTTGTTATGCATAATTAAATAATAGGCTGAGATTTGTAGGTTCACTAACCGGTAGAACATTTTTCAAGCACATATATACTTTATATTAAAGGATATGAAATTTATTGCGTTAGTTTGATATACGAAACCTTTTGTCGCAAGTGTTGTAAGTTACTAACTCCTTTCAGTATTTTATATTAATGGCTCTTTTATAACCACCAGAATTTTTCTTATTATAACTTAACGGAAAGAGTCTGGTGATGTTATATTTTCTTACGATTTCGTTATATGTAGAATTGTCCTGCTACATATCCATAAAATACTAAATACCATTTCATAGCTCTATAAGACTTCAATTTGCTTCTAAAATCTGAACAAACAATTTTGTTTCAATTTGCGCTACATCTACTTATTTTTGCAACATTTCTTTTCCATTCAATTAATTGGTTTATTACAGTAGTCACAGCAAAAAAAAACCAAACCCCTACCGAGAATATCTACCGTAAAGAATCGCACCGATATAACGAATTTCTCCTTTGGTTGATGTAAAAATTGGCAGAGCTTCACTGAGACAAAGCTTTAAGAAGCCATAGAAAAGGAGACGCTAGTAAAACTGAACATTATTTAATTTAATCAATTTACTAAAAAAATATATATAAATTAATAAAAGAAATTATTTCTTCATTTTAAGAATTCTTTAGTCCAATAAGAAGAAGAAGTTGTTATCAATTTTTTTTATTTTTTTAAATTTTTATTTCCCTTCCATACAGCCTATAAACAATATTTATTTGTAAGCACAATAATTAAATTGGCTATCAAACTTAATACTGGAAAATACTCAAAAGTATTTTGAAACAAATTTTTTTGCGAACGAGCTCTATCTCACTTGAAAGTTATTTTTTTTTATTTTTATTTATTATTTTTAATTATTTAGAAGAGCATCAACTGTTACGAGGATGAAGAAAGAAATATGCCATGACAATAAAGTGACAATATTAAGAAGGTTTCTTCCATTCTTGTTGGAGTTATTTTTGCTGGTTGATAGTAGACTCGTTACACGAATGAGATGTCTAAGTTGCCATCATCCAACCACTTTCACTATTTCCGCCTTTCATTGAAATAAATGCCTTAATTAGAAAAAAAGTGAAAGACTACTATTTCTAAAAAAAAAAATATTTTTCTTTGCTAGATTATTAAAAAAGAGTTTAAAATTTTCTGAGAACTTTTCGAATTTTGCAAGGTTATTTTGAAACTTAGTTCCACAAATTTTTTGTTGCATTTAAAACTTTATATTTATATGTTTATAAAATATAAAGTGATACGTAATCAAATCTAATATGAATTTCTAATATCAAAAAATACTACTGTTTCCATAATAAATAAATTTTATAAAGCTCTTTTATTGCCTATTTAATATCTTAAGAGAATTATCCCTAACACTCTCGGCCCACTAACCCAAACAACTTTATATTTTATTTATTTTTATTTATTTATTTATTTTATTTATTTTGTCTGACATCATAAAGTCTTACTAACAACCAGCACAATGAAATGACCCAAATCATTTCACTTTCATTTCTATGATAAATGTTTTTTATACATCTTATAAGCATACATACATTAATTTTTTTAAGTATTTCATAACACAACAACTCTTCATATTTTCATGAATCTTCGCTTTTTGATTTTTTTTGCGCACATCAAAGTTTTTGCACACTCCCAGCACCTAATTAGCTGCTGATTTAAACAAATATTGTCGAGAATGAAACGCAGGATTTTTTTTTTCTAATGTTTTTCTTGTAGTTGTATATTAAACATAAGACAAATATTTTTCACAACCAATTAGTAATGATTTCTTTAGCATGGCGCGGAAGCGAAGAAGCGCTTGTACATAATTTTTCGTACACGTTGATAAGCTAAATAGTCAAAAAAAAAAAATTAAGTGCACAACATCAAGGCCGCAGCGATTTTTTGGTTAATTATGTGTACAAATGAAATGACCATAGAGTATGAATTCCTAAAATAAACAACTTAAGCAACTACGTAAATTCTTTAAAAATGCAGAAAAGCAAAACAAGGTCAAGTTTTTTGCTGTATATTTTTCTTTAGAAATATATATGCTATGGCATTTGTTGCATGCAACATTGATTCTACATAGTATTACTGTTTATTGCATGTATAATAATACTTTCAAAATATATAAAAATTGTAAAAATATCAAAAAAAAAGTATTAATTAATACTTATTAGTTAGATATCAGTAGACTCGCTTTATGGCCATAATGAGTGAAATTTAACAAAGCTTCGTGAAACAGTTAAATGTAAATTCATTGATTTTTCTAAAAAAAAAAAACGACTTCCCTTATAAGAAAAATTATATTTTGCTTAAAAAGGTTTCCGGTATCCACCGTTAGGGAAAACTATTGAAAGCTGAAATGATGAAAACACAATAATATAAAAAAACATTGTTTTCTAACGTTTCTAGGACACCGGATTTGAATGAATACAAATGCTTTAGTTTTCCCAGCATTTCATATATGTATGTATGTACTATCCGCCGATCAGAGTAGTTGATCATAGGACTTCTTTAGATTAGCAGGCGCACAAGGACAAAACCGCCTTTAAAAAAAAGATAATAAATATCGGCTTTAATGTTGATCAGAATGATCGATTATATTATTATAATTTTCCGTTCTATCTTTGCGCAAATGAACTCACCTTAGTGTGTTCTATCATCTAAGCACTTTCTAACGTACAAAAATGCACGCACGTTTTTTAATCTTCATTTCCTTCTTCGTCCTTCTACTGCTTACTGCAATTCTATTTTGTATTAATTTATGATAGCTATAAATCATAGAAACTCAATTCATAATCATACCAAGACGCGTCCTTACAGAAGCGAAGCATCAAGAAAATATTTCGAGGTAGTGGGAATTTTTGTTTGTGAAGTTTTTTTTTTTAATATTTTATTAAGGTGTGAAAGTAGCAGTCTCTTTGTGTTGACCTATTGCGTGCTCTTATAATGAAAATGTAACGAAGAAGTTCCTTTGTTAAGATTTTAAAGCCATAAAAATTGATACATCAACATTTTTACAGGAGGCTGTAAATAATAAAATTATAAAAAGTAAAAAACCAGAGAGTAACAATGCTGATGCACTAGAAAATTGGTAATAAATATCCAGGTCATCAATTAATATATCATTATTCTTCCGAAGTCGACTTTACTCAGCTGGCGATATTTCTACTGACTTATCTTGTTAGTTTGGAACAATATTTCGTGAGGCAGTCGTGATTGTTTTTTAATAATTTCGTTGTGATTAGTATTTTATGTTATATATTTTGATGGTGAGGTAAAATGTGGTGGAGTGGCGTGAGGTGAAGGTGAAGGTGAGGTAAGGCGAGAATAGTCGAAGTAAGTTATCTAAATGTGGGGTGAGAAGGGGTCAGGTGACAAGAGGTGCTGTGAGATATTGTGAAGTTAATTGTGGTGAGATGAGATGAGGTGAGGTAGTGTGAGGTGAGGTGAAATGAGGTGAGATGAGGTTATGTTAGGTGAGGTGATGGGATGTGATGGTAGGTCAAGTGAGGTGAGATGAGGTAAGGTGTAGTAAGGTGGAGTAAGATGTGATAAGTTGGGGTGAAGTGAGGTGATGGGTGGTATGGTGAAGTAAGGTGTAATGAGGTGGAGTAAGATGTAATAAGTTGAGGTGAGGTTAGGTGAGGTGAGGTGAGGTGAGGTGAGGTGAGGTGAGGTGAGGTGAGGTGAGGTGATGTGAGGTAAGGTGAGGTGACGTGAGGCGAGGTAAGGTGAGTTGATCTGAAGTAAGCAGGAAGGGGAGTGGTAAGGTGAGGTAAAAAGAGTTGCGATGAGCTAAGATGAGTTGAAGTGAGCTGAGGTAAGAAGAGGTGAGGCGAGGGTCATCTACTAAATAGTACTTTGGAAAATGTTGGCACAAAACTAATCCCAAAAGGGATCTGAACTTATACCGAACTTCTCGCGAGCAATGTCCACAGAGGTAAATTATTCAAAATTACAGTTTTCGTTTCAATAAATAAATCTTGATAATACTTTTAGAAAAAAAAAAATATATCCTAAGTGGATAAAGTATAGTTTTTGGTGATATCAAAGCTTATTAATAAACAAATCTCTACTCAGTATTGTTAGTAGTAAACTAAAATGCCCATCGTGATCAGCTTTCAAAAGAAGAATCGTTGATATACGGCACAATTACAAACAACTGATGCACTTTACCATATTCATTCAACAATGCAGCTATGCCTATTTATCATGAAAAAGGTAGGAAAATCGCTCAAGTCGCGTCTACAACTTTCTACACAATGATTGCCCAATTTGTCTAAGCGCCACCGCCTCCAGATGCCACACAAATCGGTTAGGCATGACATATGTAATTTGAGCAATAAAATACAAATCGTTTCGACTCAAGTGCATGGGCACATTGCTGCACTATACTTACATATATGCAAGCGCTGTATACAAACGTGCAACCATTTAGTGTATTATGACACAAAATTATATACAAAAGATGAAAAGGATGAAGGCCAGCTGTAGCAAAAGGTTGAAGCGCTGCACCAAGACTGTGCAGTTCGAGTATTTGGCAAATATTTATGCCGCCCTCTATTTGAAAAAAAAAATATTTATAAAAATCAAAAAATACTGAAACTCTAATAAAACTAAATGCATGGCAAATAGCGCAGGTAAAAAACCAAGTAAATAGCTATAATAATAAAGAGAGCATATGCGCCAATAAAATACTAAATGTTGTGAACAAAAACAAAAAAAAATAGCTACAGTATCAACAATTATAATTTACTAGTATGCCGCAGCAACAATAAGTGATGGCCGGCGGGCATGAAAATCCAGTCAAAGGCGGCACAAAATACGAGTACTCACAGCACTGAAGACTGCTAACAAAGCGCCGCTTATTCTCGTATGTATGTATGTATGTATGTGATGAGCTTGTGTAGCGACGACGACGGCGGCGGCTGCGCATGCGTTGCATTTCTTTTCGTTAAGCAAGCGCACAATCGCTAAACTCATGAGTATGTGTGTGCCTTTGAAGCGGGGGTGTTGACGTGGCCGAGCGACTGTGATCGACCCACAAGCGGCGACTGCTATCATTTAGCCACAAGTTTGAGGTTATAAAAACTCATTATAATTTTTGCTACAATGCACTTGCAGAAATAAAAAATCGCTAAACAAGGAAAAAATAAAGCAAGAAAGTAACTGCATGATTGCCTTTGCCTTGGATTTTTGCGCAGCAGTCTTGTTTTTATTATTTTTTTTTTTCTATTACATTTTGTATTTTTTGCTGGCGCATATTTGTTGCTGTATTATTTTTTTTTCTTTTTCCGTTTTGTACATTCCCATATGCGCTTTAGATTTCAAGCGCACCGTCATCAGCATCAACATCGCCAGCCAAACTGTGTTGTTGTTTCTGTTGTTGGCGCTCGCATTGTGACCTTTCCATGACTGACAGCGAATTTGACGCCCACGCGTGGCATCGCATCTCTTACTTCATGTGATTTTTTGTTTATTATTTTGTATGTTTTTTTTCTTGTTTCTTTTTTTTTTGTATTAACAGTACACTATAACTATCCATTGGCCGCATCTGTGTCAAAATCAAACTGCTCTTTTATACAATTTTTTTTTTTGCTGCTTGATTTGTTGTTGCATTTTGGGGCTGGCGTTTGTTCGTTCACTAAATCGCTGTCTGCCTGACTGGTTGCTAGGCGAGTGAGTGTGGGAAAGCTTTGATTTATGGGAATTAAATTTGGCAAACTTTTTGATTCGTATTACTTTTTAATGATTCGCATTGAGCTGTGGCAGTTGGAGAAATTCGATTTACGAAAATCGTAAAGTTATGGAGCAGGAAGTTGCTCTGTGTTATATTGCCATTGCTCGAGGGTAGCGAAGTTGGCGTGGCGTTATTGTTGGCTTATTAGAGTGTTAATATTCAAGAGTTTTTTGGCTTAACGTTGAAGGTAGAAAGATGTTTGCGGAGAAAATGCAAATACTTTCATATATGTACATATGCTTTTCACTTCAGTTATTATTTGTAACACTTATGAATTCCTCTAAATTTGTTTATCAAATCAAAGCTGCGTCACGTTGAAAACATATGTTTATTTTGATTTTCCGATGGGGTAGAAATATTTTGTATTTTAACAAACTTTTATTCTTGAATTAGAAGCAAACAACGATCAGAGATGAAAACTTGTCTCCATCGTCCAAATATTATAGGTTAGGTTAGATTAATCTGGCTGGCTAAGCCACATATAGACCGATTGATCCCTAGAAATACCAGATGGAGCTATCCTTAGTCATTTAGGATGTCAACGCCTTTGGCGAACTTGAGTAGAGATTGAAGGCCTATTGCTGCGGCATCTTCAAGCTGATTAAATTACTGAGTCTTAAACAGTTTAAGCATGTTCTTGCTACTGCAGGACGTAGGCATAGGAGGTGTTCCAAGGTCGACCATGATCCTACCTACCTGCATTTCCTGCACACACCGATTATCGTAATTCCCATTTTGAGCGCGTGAGTCGTTAATTGACAATATCCTGTCAGAATACCTATAATGGTTCTGCAGTCGCTTCCTGACAGCGATACTTAGCACCCACTAGGCATCTCAATCCCGGGATCCCGAAATCTCGGGATGTCTGCATTTTTCAACTCCCGAATATCCCGGGATCAGTCTATTTAAATTCTGTAGTTAAAGGAAATAGTGAATTTAAGAGTAATTTTTTTTATATTTAATTTACATTTTTTCAAACAAAAATAATGGAATGGGTGATGTATTTAATTTTTACTTGATGTATTCCTTTTTTTACTAAATGGTAATACATAAATATTTATTAATGGTCTCAGACAGTGATTGAAAAAATCTTACTTTATATAGGTACAATTGCTTCTATACCAATTATTAATATTTGTCCTTGAAGTTTAAATTATTTTGTGTGTGTCAAATTTTACGTTTATTTCTTTTTTATTCTTGAAAAGACGAATACATGAATAACAACAACCCGCTCTTTGTTCTATAATTGTTATTTTACAAATTAAAATTTACGAATTCAAACTTCGTGAAATTCGGGATCCCGAGATTATCCCGGGATGTTGTTTTCAGATCTCGAAAAGCGGATCCAGAACGTTTTATAAACGGAGCGAATGAAAATTGCTATAGACGCTTTTCGTGAGACAAATCAAGTTTGTTGTGGCAGCTACCTATGTATGTCTTATAGTCATATGAAAATTTTCGTATTTTTTAAATTTCGTTCAACTGTAATTGATTTGGGTGTGCAGTATCTCCATAAAAATGTATGTATATTTTACATGTATAGCTGATATATGTAGCTTTTCCTTGCAGCTGCTTGGACTTTGAAATCGAGGTTAAAGTTTCTACAGCAAAATGTTTGCAAGTTCAACTACTAAGCACACTAAGAGAATGGTTCACTTGCGTAACAAAGGAAAAACATGAAAGTGAAAAGGTCCTACGAGCTCTGTGACATGCGGGAGACGTCTTATGTTACTATCCAATTTGGCGACTTTGAACTCACTTTAACGGCCTTATTAAATAAAGTACATTAATAAACAATTCCTTCACATGTTCCCAAGCCTCTTGCGATTGCAGATCTCGGAATTGCTTCTCCTGCACTTGACTCAAAACCTGTAAAAAATTCGTTAAATTTATGTTTCGGGAGGAACAAAAATAGGCACTATTCTTAATTTTTTCTAAAAATAATCTGAATTCTATTGTTTTCGAAATATTCAAAATATGTATAAAAAAACTTCGAGTTCTGGGGGGGCAGTAAGCGGTCGCCGCACCTACCAATGTCCTGAAAATGTTAATACATGTTGACAATTTATGTTACTTGTATTCAATTTCCATTATTTTTGCGTTAAAAAAGAGATTATTTTCTAACAAATAAAATTTTACCTCAATTTTAGTCTACGTAAAACCAGAAAATAAATCAATACGTTTTCTTCAAAATTTCACCATGTCAGAAAATCGGAAGAACACTTAGTATTTTTTGCAGTATTCACTTTTTTAGTTCACTTATCTTTTTTTTAATAAAGTGAAAGCTAGAAGGAGTCATTAATTATCGTTCATATTTGAAAATTTTTTTAAAAATTTTAGAATATTTTTTAGTATGCGGTTCGGTGCGACATTTTATTTGATAAGAGCAAACTTCAAAAAAGAAAGTAAAAATTTTGTTACATTTTTTTCTAGTATTAAATTGAAAAAAGTTTCCATGTGTTATTTTTTGGGTTCAGTTAGAGAATTAAAAATATTTTAATTAAGAAAAATTACAATGAAACTAAATATTTAGAAATATTTCAATAGTTTAGAAACAAAAGTTAAAAAAAAATAGTTTTTATATTTACATACAGCTATTTTAAAATAGAAAGGACCTTAATAAAATCTGGTGCATAGCTGAAATTATATCTAAATGAAATTGAAATTTAATATTACATCAGAAAAATATTGAAAATATTATATAAATTAATATTGAATATGTCATCGAAATTGTCAAGTTTTGAAGTTCCTAAAATAAAAACTATGTTAATGCTTAGCAAAAACTAACGCTCAAAAATATTAAAATTTTTATTTTTCAATCAAAAACTTAAACTCACAAAAATAACTGCATTTTTCTTTATAAAATGTGCGTATAGCTAAAAATATATCGAGTAAAACTTAAGGTATAAAGATTCATTTTAAAAATTAACCCCCATCCGCAGATATTTTTTAGCAACATTTACAGATACATTAACCGAATACGAAACATTCGTACCCTTAATAAAAGGTAGCTTTCTACCTTCTCCAGTCAAATTTATATCTAACAGTCACTCAACTTGTTTAAACCCAGCGATAAATGTATCTCTTTAAGAAACAACAAATAAAGAAAGCAAATCACTACATTTGCCACTTGAGCTGCTATTTTTTTTTAAATATTTGCCTAACATTTCGTGAGTTTTATCATTTGCTTATTTGTATGTAACATACATGTGTACAAGTGTGCATACTTCATCATCGAATTTAAAACACTCCTTGACACTTAAGCAACCGCTCCACTTGCGGCAGCAGCGCAGCAACTTGAAAATCAGACTAACCACTTCATTATCATTGCGCTAACGAAATTTATTGAATGTCAGTGAATGTAACAACTTTATCGCAATTTGTTTTTAAAAATAGTGTAATATTGCCATAAGAGCAGACACTTTTGCCTTTAGCTGCTAGTTTGCATAAGAAAAACGTTTCACTGCTAAACGACGTAGTATCCGCTTGGGTGATTAGACGCGGCGAATTATTTAAAAGGCTATTATGATCGAGTACTAATTAAGTTATCGTTACTGCACAGAATTATACGAAAACACTTGAGTTCAATTGGAAGCAGGTTTTATAAATCAATTTTGAAGTACATAATTGCAACTTGATTGCAGAAGGAAATTATTATTTTGAAATGATTAGATCGAGTGTATAGCCTGAGGGAGTATTGATTCAAATGGAGTTTAATATAAAATTAATGTCGGTAGATATGAGCAGAAAGCAAATGCTATCAAACAAGTATACTGAAGGTGGTGCAGTTCTTAAATTCATAGAATTTCTTGGTACTGGATCACCATTGAAATTAGGGGAATTTTTGAGTCGGCGAAAGAGCTTTGAATAAAAAATTGAGTTCATAAAGTCAACTTTATTTCTATATAAGCACCAAACTAAATATTTCGAATATCTCTAAATAAGCCCATATAAATATATATGTACAAACAAATATGCATATGTATGTATTTCCATACACTATAGCGTACTATAGGAAAAATAAAAACAGTACCTATTTGAAATATTTTTTTGAGACAATTTTGAAAACGCAAATTTTTCCTTCCCTACCACCTTTGTGAATTTTTTGTCATAACCTAGGTATTTGTAGTCGGCCCCTTTTAAAAAAAATCTGAAAACGGGACATCTAGTTTCGGCAAAAACTCTTTACAATATGTACATTTTTTAAATCAGAAAAAAAAAATTGTATAATTACCTTCAAAATTATTCGCCAAATTAAGAATTTTTATTGTGTTTTATTGAATTTATTAACAGATCAAATTCTCGATAACTTCCTGAAAAACAAATCAGTAATTCAATAAGCGATTAACTAATTTTATTGAAACTTTAGAGAATTAGAGGAAATAATTCTGACTTATGAATTGCGTTCACGAATTTCGCGGAAATTAATGCTTTCATATTTTTAACCGAATTTAACCCTCAAAAACTTTAAATTCTTCACTGCTGTTCTTAATTGTCAGCTATTAATAGACTACTATCAAATTTTGAATAAGCTGAGTCATCTAGTTTATAATTGGCAGCCATTGACAATAGGTCACATCTTGACTTTTAGCACAAATGGAAAAATGTGAATTTCTTGTGCTGATTTACCATTATTTTTTTGCTTTAAAAAACCATCATTAAAACAAAGGGAAAGCTTAATAAATAATATGGGGACACTCCACCATCGATTTCAATGATTAAGACGTTGTTTACTGAGTTCAGTTGTGGTCGTATCAGCACAAGTGACGCCGAACGTTCAGGTCGCTCAAAAGAGGTGCTTACAACAGAAATTGTTGATAAAGTTCATGAAATGATATTAGATAACCGGAGAATGAAAGTGCGCGAGATGGCTGAGGCTATAGGCATCTTAACTGAGTGGGGGTATATCACATTTAACATAAATGTTTGGATATGAAAAAACCATCCGGCCGATGGATGCCGCGTTTGCTTACACTCGGTCATAAGCGCAACGATGTGATCAATTCAAAACCATGGCAAAAATCTATGAATTTGGCGACGAACAACTACTCATTCAGCATATTCTTCATGCAACTATTTCCAAGCCTGAATAAATGGCTGGGTGGTAGGTGGTTTGGGTCAAATGAAGAAGATATCACAGAAACTAACGCCAACTTTGAGAGTGTTGAGAAAAGCTATTATTTGGAAGGAATAAACAATTTTGAAAAAACGGTGGACTAAGTGTATAGAGTTGAAAAGAATTTATGTTAAGTAAAAGAACGCTTTTTTGCCGAAAAATATTTATATTTTATTCAAAAAGTCACCGACTTATCAAACCCGCTCTCGTGCAGTTATTTACATATAACCGAATTGTTTTTATGCTCTGGGCTTTATAAAAATCTCAAAACATTGCCAGTTGCCAACAAACCAATTTCCGAAGCACGTAAATTAAATTAATCATTTTTAAATTAACGCTTGAGATTCTTATCAAATAAATTTTTTTGTATAAGTACCAAGGCACATTAAACAGGTAGTATCAGCAGAGCAGTTGATTTAATTGTTTCTATTTTATGAGACCCTTAAACTGTCTTTACTTGTAACTTATGGCATTTTGAATTTATGTGCCTTGCCTTTACTTTGTTTATATATGTACATATGTATTTTCAAAACAAACTGCAAACTTGATATTTCATAGGTTGACACATTAGAGGCCTCAGACAATAACAAAATAAAAGGGATTTTACCATGCTGCTACCTGTTCAATATGCCTTCGTAAGTACTACTTTTGTATTGGAAAATACGTTGATAACTAGGGTGGACTAAATAATTATTTATTTATAAAGTTATGTATTTAAATTTATATTTAAATAATTCTATCTATATATATAAAACAGGATGTGTGTATGTATGTAACGTATGGGCTCCAGAACGGCTGGGCTGATTTTGATGAAATTTTTAGGGAATCTTCAGAATATTCTGGCGGGTGCCACTGTGAAGTCCGATTTTTGGTCTGCCGATTTGAATAAAATGTCTATAAGTGGCGCTGGAGTCGAGATATTTCTAAAATCCGTATTTACAGACCGATTTGATAGAAATTCAAAACCTATATATACAAAAATGAAATGCCCCATGTATGTTACCGCATCACTTGAGAATGCCTGAACCGATTTGGTTGATTTTTTTTTGTTGTGGTAAAAGATGAAAAAATAAGAGGTTTGTATGATAAAAAAAGTGGAACAACGCCTAACGGTTTTTAAGAAATTTTAATGTGGAAGATACACCACACAAAGTGGGTCAAATTGACATGCGACAATCTGTTATTTGTTTTGTTTCACCTTCTGGGGGTTTTCGGGTTCGAGAAATCTGTATCTGCATTTTATTTTTACTAACAACGGCCACTAGGATGCGCTTTGGTACGAAAAATCCATATTTAGTTATTGTATTATATCTGTTATTCATACAGAATGTATAAGAGGGGGCAACAACACAAAAAATACTTTAAAGGCGCAGCGAAGCACGCCGGGTATTTGCTAGTATATTATAAAATTTATTTAAAAATTAAAATGTTTATATGTTGTTTATTAAGTTTTTTCGTAAATCATTTTAAAATTTAGCGATTGGTTTTGTGTCCTTAGGGATGAAGACAATCGAGCTTAACAATTTTTTTTTCTAATTTCAGTGCAATCCAATGCATATTGAATAATTGAGTTAAAGTTTAAAAAAAGAAAAAAAAATTATTAGTTCTATGTATTTTGCATTTATGTACTTTTAAAAGCTAAACTTTTAAAAATATTTTAACAACTTTCTTGAATTGTACTGAAAGAATTTTTATATAAACGAATTTACAAAATTTGACAATTCAAATAAAAATAAAAAATAAAATCGCTCGAAAAAAAGTTTGTTGCTGCTAACTCGTCGATGTGACTTAGTGTAACATTAAGAGCCAAAATACCAATGAAACAGAACAAAAATCTTATTATGTTTAGCAAAGTTACATAGATTAAGGAACTACTAACAAATTACATATTTAATTAAGTTAAAAAAGAATATCAGTTGGTAGCAAGAGAGGTAAAGTAAAAAGAAGCAGAAACCAGAAACTCCCACCAACGCCAATCCCAACAACTATCAAGTAATCAAAACACCTTTGGTAGAAAATCCAAGAACACAAATGAGAAATGGCATTTTTCACAGCTCCAAAAGAAAAAATGTCCACTGATTGGTTTGCTTGTCACTGAATTGCAAGAGACCAGCTATAAACAAACACGCACACCTACACACAGCCGCAAAATGACACCGATAACAAATGAACATACGCGCTCACTTGCAAGCTACTAAAACAACACTTGGCATTTTTAGCTTATTTTGGCAAGAGCGGGCGTTACGCCTGACCACCAAAATGTTCTGCTGCAAAGCACATCGGCAGCTTGGACTTAAGAGTGTTGGCATTTTTTTGACATTCCATGCTGAGATAGATGGATTTTCTCTATTTTCATTTTGCATGTATGTAAGTAAATAAATAAGGATTGAAGGTGTGTGTATGTGTGTGTGAGCGTGCAAGCGATGCAGTGTTCATGTAATGGCCATAACGGTAAAATTTGTCAATCATTAAGCGGCAGTTGGCAGGCAAGCAAGTAAATATACATATCTACATATGTACATTCATATATACATACATACATATATTCATATATAAATATTCGCGTGTAAAAAAAATAAGAACAAGTTTGAAAATCTGCGGCTGTTCCTGGGAATACACTCTGTTCACTAATTATAGCACAAACACGTATTGACACATTTGGAAAATTTATGTATTCTATAATTTTTTAAATTTATTTTTCAATTAAAATAATTATAGCACAAACACGTATTGACACATTTGGAAAATTTATGTATTCTATAATTTTTTAAATTTATTTTTCAATTAAAATATCGTTAATTCTCTAAGAAACACCATTAAAACCAATATTTTAAATGTTATTAAAAAAATACGACCTTAAAAAAATATTTAAAATGTTTTGCGGTGTGCATTTTTTTGACTCATTCAATTAATTGACAACTCAATTAATTGACAACAAAGGCAAGTTTCTAGTATCTAGCTACAAGCTATCACTAATTTTTGATCCTCTTTTTGCTGACGCTTTTTCGCAATTCCTTCCATCTAAAAATAACCGCGATTTTCCATCGTATGGAGGATACCGTCAATAAAAAAATGGTCGAAAATCAATTATATCTTGCAAACACTTGAAATTTACACATTCTGACAATAAAATTGAATCGGCCAAAAATTTTAATTTTTTATGAAAGTTTGTTAAATCATTGTTTATTTTTTATAAATTTGAAAAAGTGGCTATTTATGGTTTTTCTTAGAGCATGAACCATGTTTTGCTTAAAAATTAATTTTAATTAATTAGAATAAAAATAAGTTGCCCAAATCTGTCAATATGTCATTATGCTATAATTTGTGAACAGAGTATACAAATTATACCCAGCGCGTGTGTTATTTAATATCTGAGTTTATTGATTTAAATTTTGCAGATAATATTTTATTCTAATATCACATTTACAATTTTAATTTTTGAATCGCCACTAAATCGCTGATGACTATATTCTACCATTAAAGGCAATTAAAAATATAATTACAACTCGTCTTTCTTCGATCTTTCTTGAAATAAAACCGAGATAGTTTCGAAAATTGTTCCGAACTATTTCGTGAATTTATTCATAAATGATCTCGAAGCAAACTGTTAACGGCTTTAAAATGTTTCTTTATTTCCCTCAAAATTTTATCAAACTACTTCTGACATTTTCCTATAATAATAATGGAAAAAAATCCACAAAACGTTGGGACATCATCCTAAACAAGTAGTGAAATATTCTTGATATAATCTTGGAAAGGGGCAGAACTAATTTAAAAATAGTTATGCATAAGTTTTGGATTAGTTTCGAAATAAATAAGTCCAGACGCTGAACCCAATTTCGACAGTTTTCAAGCATAAATCGGCCGATACTGCTGTAATTTAAGGTTCGATATTCGTGCGAAGTTCATCAATCGTCGCTGGCTTGTTGGCATAGACCATAGACTTGACGTAGCTCCACAGAAAATAGTCTAACGGCGTTAAGTCGCACGACCGAGGCGGCCAATTGACTGGGCCATTTCGGGACATAACACGTTCACCAAACCAAATACATATCATCCAATTCGGGCAAAAAATATTCGGTTATAATTGAGCGGTAGCGATTCCCATTTACAGTAACGTGCCGGTCTTGATCCTCACGGAAGAAGTACGGCCCAATGACGCCGGCGGCCCTTAAACCGCACCAAACCGTAATTTTTTCGGTATGCAATGGTAACTCATTGAGTACGTGTGGGTTGCTGTATGACCAATAATGCATATTTTGCTTATTGACGAAGCCATTCAGCCAGAAATGAGCCTCATCATAAATTGCACGTAGCGCTCTTAAAGTTGAGGCAACAGACTCCGAATTTCGGTAGTAAATTTTAATAATTTCGACTCGTTGTTGGTGCGTATATCTTTTCATGATGAAATGGCAAACCTTACTGAAGAGAAATATCAAGAGAGCGGGAAAAAATATGACGACGTTTGCTGTCCCTATCGGTCTACTCTTGTAGCGTGTTTATTGAAAAATCATTTAGTTCGGAAACTATATGTGAACCAGTGCCGATAAAAACAGAACCTTTTCTTAAATAGTCCTCAACTCGTCACAATTAATCCTAAACAAGTCCCGAAAGGCGGCAAAAATAATTGTTAACTATTCGTTAAATATTACTGATATATTACTGAATAGATCTCGTAATGATGCCGATAAGACCTTCAACTTGTCCCGAAAAGATACCGAGCTAGTGCCTAAATTATACTGACATAGTTCTAAAATGGTTTCTGAGGAATTCCAAAACTGTTTCGCAGTTGTCTCAACTCATTTTTTTCCAGGCTTAGTTTTAAACAACATCACATGCTGAAAGCAAGTTTTCCAAATTTGAATAAATACAAAAATTTGCCGGTTAACCCACTTACAGCGACCGATCGTTTAAACGATCAAAAATATTCTTAAAAATTACCTTCAGTTTAATAAAAGTAACGGCCAGAAATTTATTGTTTATCGTTTACAGATCGTCGCAGTGACCGTTTAGCATTGTTTCGGTGCATACATATTTAATTTAAGGTTTTAGTTTCGCAACGCATTTGCAGTTTGATTCAGATTGGTGGAATTAAAATTTGTTATGTCTTCGAAGCGGTAAGTTTTTCTAAAATTTCTTGTAGTATAAATTTGTTTTTTCCACACAATTTAAAAATTTATAACCTGTCTAAAATAACAGTAAAGCAAAGTTTGATTTTTTATATATATATTTTTTTTTAACTGATGTTAAACTTCATGATCGTTATAAAGATCGGTAGTAATATGGGGATGTATTTTTACTTCAAGGCCAAGGCAAAGTAAACCATTGTCTCTCAATGAAATCATTGACGAATTGGAGAAATTAGATGATGATACCCCATTTCCAAAAAATATAACGATATTTCCACCGGACAACGCCAATGCTGAAATTACCGATGAAGATTCTGGCGATGAGGAGATAGTAACATTGAACAATCTTCCAGGTTTCATATAGATCTTCAAAATGTTTATGTTTTTCTTGTTTGCTAAGTTATTTTAAGTATATATCTATCTATGCAGGTTCTCAGCTAAGAGCTTCGGCAGAGATCGGATACATGTCCTCTGACAGTGACGACGACGACGCGCCTTTGTCTTTATTGGCTAAAAGGCGTCGAACCACCGAGGAACCGATCACTGAAGAACGTCAACCTGAATATTCGACATGTAGTTTAGCTCCAATCATTAGCAGCCCGTCAGCCGTTCCTTTTGTTGATCCAACCATAACAAACAATCAAAAATATACTTGGAGAAATCGCCAGAATCCACGCGCCCAATTAGAATGGCAAGAAAACCAGGGTCCAAGATACCCTCAAACGCCTATGTATTATTTTGATTGTATGTTTGGTGATGGCGTCATAGACTTATTGGTTACATATACAAATATTTACGCCACTCAAAAAAACAAAGTGGGTAATGTAACAAGCAGCGAGATGAAGTGCTTTCTGGGTATTCTCCTTTACAGTGGATATATTGTGGTTCCCAGGAGATACATGTATTGGGATAAATCATCAGACACTGATTTCAGTATTGTTTATAACGCTATGTCAATGCCCCACTCCTAGAACTTATAGGGAAACTTCACGCTACGACAAGATTGATCATCTGATAGAGTACAATGACTCTCAGCTTCGATGTTGGCTTTGCAAAAAAAATACAAACTTTACTTGCCAAAAGTGTAAACTTCATTTGCACCCTAAATCATGTTTTGTAACATACCATACTCCTACATAGATGGACTAAGTACTTAGCTTTTTTTTTAATGAAATAAAAATGAGATGTAATGAAACAAAAATGAAATCAAATAAACCTTTTTCAGTATAACAATTGGTTTTTTTTATATAAATAGGATACGATCGGATAACTTGTACTTGTATGAGCGGTTGCCTAACCGCTTATTACTACTGATCGTTATAACGATCCACATTTTCCGAGCTTTCCAGAAAACCCAGATTTTTTTTACTATTTTCCCTTGATTACTATATGCGTTATGGTAATAATATCAAAAAATCACAACTGGGTTAAGGGCTTAGGTAAAATTCCTTTGTCGTTGTTGATAACATTCCTGATGAAATAGTTAGTTAGTTAAGTTATACGGTGAGGCAGGATCAAGGGGCACCGCGACCTAAACGATCTTTTTATTATTTGTTGCTAACCCTGATGGTAGACGTGTTCCTAATATTGAGAGGCTCAACTATTGCTGGACAATCGCACATAATGTGCTCCGAAGTCTGCTCCTCCTCAAGACACAGACGGCAATCCGTCTCGGTGGCGAGTCCAATCCGGTGCATGTGGGTACGCATAAATAAATAAATAAATATTGTTGTGACCGGTCAAATAACCTGTAAGCAACCTAAAATTCCCCCTATTTAAGTGAATTATGTCCTTACTAGAAAAAGTATACCCAAATAATTTGTGCTGTCTGAGGCCTCCTACCGTTGCCCAGTACCTACTACGTTCTGAGTTTACCCACGTAGTGATTAAAGATGTCGAAGAGGA
The DNA here is from genome assembly GCA_963971545.1 of Philophylla caesio. Taxonomy (NCBI): domain Eukaryota; kingdom Metazoa; phylum Arthropoda; class Insecta; order Diptera; family Tephritidae; genus Philophylla; species Philophylla caesio. Next base: position 16,271,635 of record OZ020608.1, read on the forward strand.
CCAGCTAAGTCCGCAAAACGTTTCCGTTCCCATAAAGACCGACGATTAGCCTTTTCTGGCCAGTTCATCAGCGGCCTCGTTGCCTTCAATCCCGCAGTGCCCTGGTACCCAGCATAGTGTAACCTTGTTTTTCGCTGCCAAGAGTTGAAGAGTGTCGTAGCACTCTCTGAGGAGCCTGGAATTAATCACCCTATTAGATAAGGCTTTGATAGCCGCCTGGCTGTCTGAAAATATAATTAAAAAAGCACCTTTCAGTTTCAGACTGATTTTAGAATATTTTGATAGCAGAAAATTTCTCTTTATTTTCTTGAGTGGCATTTTATATGAATTTTTTGATTTGTATGTGCTGCATAAGCTTGTAACTAACCTAAAACTATTAAGTGAATAATATATACCATCCAAAAATAATAATTTCACATTTTTCCATTGGGTATACAAATTCTTAGTGACCACTCTGATCAGCACTTGAACTCACTCACTCGCTCATGCTCTACGTGGCACGCATGTGGCAAAGAATTTGCGCTAATCAAAAAAAAAAAAACAAAAACAATGAGAAAAAAAATAAATACAAACAACTAAACTTAGTAGTGTGAGACAACACAACCGCAAAGCAGCAAACTTCGCTGCTGGAAAATCGAAATTTAGCGTGAAAAGACATTTTTTCTCACAAAAATTCTTGAACAGTTTTCCCCACAATTCTTTCTCCACGCTGCCAGCGCACTAAGTTCAATGCTGTGGATTGCCGCTTGCGATGCTGCTGTTGTTGTGTTAACTCTGCTTTGTGTTTAGTTAATATTTTGCGTGGCTTAAATTCAACATACAAACAAACATATTAAACGCAAAGAGAAGAAGCCAGCCGCATAAGACGGTTTAGCAATTGAACATGAAACAGGTGTGGCACAGCGCAAAACAGTTTCTTCGACAACAAAAAAAGCCAAAACTTAGATAGCAAAGCCATTGAGTTGGTCTAACAGTAGAGCATAGTCGGATAACTGGCTGACCGTTTGCCGTCGCTTAAGTGACGCTTTTACCACACATTTATTATTGAATTTTTGTTTTTTTTCTGCTTTTCTGCAGATGTGTGTGTGTGTGCGAAAAGGTGACAGCACAAAAACAACGCCAACTTAAGGTCATTTACGCTGGCGACAACCACAGCCTCGGCACAGCAACATCTCAAGTCAAGGCAGCAAATACTCGCACAATAAACAACAACAACATTGCTGATTTGCTCAACTAGCAAGTAAGCTAGCAACAACAATGATTCACCATCAACAACAGTCGCATCATCAGGCATATTTTTGTTTTATCTGCAATAAGTGCCACCGCGACGACGCGATTATGTTGACTCGCCTGATGGTTGATTCACTGTTTGGTTGTGTTAGTTGGTTGGTTGGCTGGTTGGCTGTTTGGTTGCTTGGTTGGGTGGTGGCCGCTAGGTTTGCTGAACCGAGTGAAATCTATCGCTGTAACGGATCAACGCGCAATGCGCATCAGTGACTACAATAACAACTATTTGATAACACCAATATTCGCATGCATCCACCGACCTCTGCCCGACTCTAACAATGATCGAGCACACAAGTAGGCAATGTCGCAGCACTTACTCTTATAACGCCCCCTACTTCGCTGAATTTCAACGAGAAACCGCGTGTTTGTACAAATGCGTTTTTGTGCGATTCCATGCGGCAATGTGCGGTGACAAAGCAAGCAAGAACAAAGTGTGGAAAGTAAAAAAAGAGAAAAATTTTAAAAAGTTATAATAATAATGGATATTTGCGCTGCATATACATATACTAGGCAAGTTAATCCCGGGATCCCGAAATAACCGGAATACCGGGATCCCGGCCGTTTTTAACTCCCGAATATCTCGGGATAAGTCTATTAAAATCCCGGAATTGTAGATAACAGTGAATTTCATAGTCATTTATTTTTTTGATTTTGTATCATTCTTAAAAATTCCGCTTTCAAGGGCAAAACAAAGCTTTTAGAGAGTTGACAATCGACAAATAAAATAGCTTGTTAACTCCCTTAAGGCTTTGTTTTGTTCTTGCCATCATAAATCAACTGGAGAATATCCGACTCGAGTAGAAAATGAGCCTCTTTATTTCTTTGAGATTTCGTTTTGATCAAAATAAGGTCTAATTCTGCCTCGTTAAAAATGAAATGGTAATATATTAATATATAATAGGGCCGTGTGTAGAACTCAGCCCACGTGGGGAGGGGGTCGTTTTCTGGATTGAAATTTAATTTACGAACAAAACTTGATGAATACGATTCACTTCTTTTCATATACGTTAATTTGTTCACGCGCCTGATATAAAATATTGGTCTCAAACAGTGAAATATGTATATTTCTACTTGAAGTACAAATTATTTTGTATGTGTGTCAAATTTTATATTTTTTTCCTTTTTTTCTTCAAAATATCAATAAATACATGCCTGATTTACAACAAATTGTTCTGGTTTGTTATATTAAAGTTATTTTTTATATTTCTATAATACAACGATTAAAGATGTGTTACTTTTTTTTTGCAAATTAAAAAGTACGTATCAAATCTTCATGAAATTCGGAATCCCGGGATTGTCCAGGGATTTCGTTTTTAGATCTCGAAAATCGCGGGGTCAACAAAATGCCCAAAATTTACATCCCTAATATATACACATTGACACACATGCTTATAAACATACAAATGAAAACGGATTTGTGCCGTTGTTCCTCATTATTGACTGTTGTTTTATCATTGATTAATATTTTTTTTTTTCTAACTCAATCTTTGACCCAAGTTATGTACAACAATGTGGAATGATCACTGAGTGTTGCAATTATTTATTTTGTCAAAGCAAAGTTTTTAATTTAGATTTTCCGAACTCTATGACCTTGGTTAGGCTTTTCTTTCTCAGTCAAAGTTTGAGAGTCGAAGATGAGCAGGCCACAATTGTACATCGAGCGCTTAGTAACATTTCTTAATTATACAGAACGCAAAACTGGACAAGCGAACTGTTCTGCTTCAAAAGGTGGTTCATCATATTTGGTGTTTGAATGTAAGCTTAACATTATCTCTAGAAAATTCAACACTGACTAGATTTGAATCTAAAAATTATCATCAAGTCGATCAACGGTATGGAAATTTTAAGAGCTTGTGAAGGAAGTAAGATTTATGATCCTCTCTCCTCTGGATGAACTATACCGAATAAGATTGAATGCCAAACTGTATGATGCACCGAAAAGAAAATAATAAATTCTGATTCTCATAGAAGTGAAGAAACTAACAACAGAAAAATATTTATAAATGCCTTTGTAATAGTATGTGATAATAGTGCGGCCACATTTTTCAGCAGTGTGGCCATATTTCTTAAAGGTGAGACCAAAAATTTCAGCAGTGCTACCGAATTCAGTCCGAAAAAATTATTGTATTTTCACAACCATCAAAATTACTTAAAAAATTCATAAATTTAAATCAATTTTCACATGATTTTTAATGATGCTCATAAAGGGATTTCCATCGACCCATACCTAAGTGTCTCTAAAACGCTATGTTGCTTGCAAAAGAACGAAACAAGTGGGCGCCATTCATGTGGTCTTGTGAATTGACCTGCCTTTAGTAGCTGACTTAACATTATCTTCACTTGTGAAAACAGAAATCTCATAGAGCTTTTCTGCTTCAATACGCTCGCTTAAAATTTGACCCAATAAGTTTCCGCGCACACTCTTCCTCTCTATAATTTTTTCCGCTACTATGATTGAGAATAGTTTCGCATTAAAAGTTTTGAAATCTTTAATGATTTCATCTTGCAGCATAATTCAATATACAAAAAGAAACTAAGCTTCTGTAAAAAGAAAAAATGTCAATGACGATCGAAAGCGAATATGATATTTTATTAACCGCTTTCTACTAGAGTAGCGCGCCGTGTTCGAAAAGGTCTCATATGTAACTCCTATAAGGTACTTTTATTTGCATACATTATTTTTCAATTGCTTTTTGGTTTGCGCCAAGTCAAAAACCATTAGCAATTGCCTCTCTCTTTGTAAATTTACGTCAGGTAACCCATGTCATGTGATGACCGGCCTTTCTACATATAACTGCTCTATTGCTTTCTGAATGCACTTGCTTTCATAACACCCAAACTGTTTGTCGTAGTTAATGAATGTTTTTATGTTTAATTATATTGTCCATCATGATGTCAAAAAATTCTCACTTTCGATATATAACATTCAATATATTCGTTCTGAAATTTGTCGAAATAGTAATTCAGTACAGTCCTGAAAATGAACAAAGAAATGTTTGAACAGTAACCACTTTTGGGTCGCCGTTAATAAACTATTGTTTGTCTCCACCCCCAAGAGTCCCTCAGAAATATTAAGAAGATGGAAACAAATATAATCCTTCCTTAGTCTCGTAAAACCTGGCTAGCATTGAAAAAATTGATAAAAATGATTCCACCCCATCAGCTTTCAGACAGCTTCGAAAGAACGGATCACTCAATATGTGCAGCCCTCCCGAATGAACCTCATAAATGTCCTACTCCCGTCTGAACCCAAACCAAATTATTGTGATTGATCAGCTTGTAAATCGTTTGTCACAATCTTACAATTGTGCATCTATTTGAAATGTGTCGTCGTTAGGAGCATTCCTAGAGGTATTATTTGAAACGACTTCCCATCGTGCACTATCAAATTTGGTTTAATGACAGACCGATTTTAGCAATGTGCCATATTCAGTATAGCTGGCTAGACTAATAATAATGTAAAACATTTTAAAAATATCTACACTACACAACTACATATATATTATCCATATACGCTCCTCTTATTTTCGATTATCATTTAGCTTACGAAAGCGAATACTCGTTTTGCCACGCAAGTTAACCCCAAAAAATTGGAGTTATAAACTTACTTTGAACTTTCGCCCGCTGCTGGTAGACAAACAACGCAAAACGGCGATTTCTCCTACAACACGATAGTAAATTATAACCACGCCACACGCACACACGCACGCACACAAACATACACTAACACATTTTTCTATGTGGCCAGTCCAACTTTTTATGTGCCTATTAAATGTGCGTAAATGTCACTAGTCAACAACAACAAAAACAACAACAACAATTATAAATGCCACAACAACGAACACATTCAATGACATTTAACACTTGACAATGCGCGAACCGTAAATACAACAACAAAAGAAAAAGTGTCAATAAAATTAACAATAAAGAAAAATAATCAAACAAAAAAAAGAAGAAAAACAAAAACTAAAAAACAAAGCTTAGAACCACAAAAACAAGCAACATCAAATAAAATTGCAGCATCAGCAGCGGCGCATTAAAAATAGCGACAGTAACAACAATGAACAGCAAAATACTTACATACAACACAGAAGTAGCAACAACAACAGAACATTAGCAGCCACAAACAAAACAAACAAACAACCATCAACAGCAGCTGCAGCAACAAAAAAAAATCAACACTGCAAAAGCAGCATTTAAACACCATCAGCATCAGCACATCAGGGGCATCAGGAGCAACAACAACAACAACAACAGCAATAACATCTCTTCACTATGTACACATCTAAGTATCACAACATTTAAGCAACATCAGCGCGCAACATCAGCTAAAGAGTCGCAACATTAATAGCAACAGCATTTAGTGTCGCACAACATTGCAATTTCGAGTTGTTGTTGTTGTTGTTGTTGTTGTTGTTATTGTTGTCGCTAACATACTGTCAAATGTGCTGTTTAGATTATTGTTGCTGATTGTGTGCGTGCAATTGACACTCCATGTTGTTGTCGTTGTCGTTGTTGCTGTTGCTTTAATGCGTGTGCAATTACTTATTAACTGCTGTAACTAGCAATTGTTGGTCGTAATTGTCTGGGACGACATAAAAAGCTTAGGGGATTTCAGTTTTACACTTCAGCAATGGTTCTCAAATCAAATGGGAGCCGTCTTTTCACGTGTTAAATACTCGAAATTTACGAAAATTTTTAAATCCTTTTTTTTTTTATAAAAATGCTGCAAGCAAATGTAAATGTAAATGTCAGTAAAAAGCATTGTCCAGTGATCAATGTTAATTGGAGTTCTCTCTAAACAAATTTTTAATAAAATTAAATTTTAATTTAAGTAATAAGGAACCGAAAGCAGCGCTTCCTGGTTTCGTTTCGGGTCGTGTGAGCTTTGGTGATATACATACAAAAGACTGATAACATTGGTCAACAAAAAAAAAATTTTATTTGGGCGTGGATGTTACTTTATATATTTTAGTTATATAAGCAAATAAGTATATATGGCAAAGGGCGATTACGAATCGAAAATATTGGCTTTTTGAGCAATTATAGCGATTTGACCATTTTTGATTTTCGCGCCCATATAATGTCAATCTTCGCTCGCTGTTGCCGTCGAAAGAGAGGGAGGAGCACGGGAGATAGTGTTGCTTGCATCGCTCGTTGTGTACGAAGGTATGTGTTTGCACATTTTAGAGGAATAATGTGTTTCATAATTTTGTTTCCTGTAACAACCAGAACAAAATGTCTTAAAGAAGTTGTAAACGAGACTCTGACTCGTTTTGTTATATTCGCGGCGAATTTATAAAAGTGAGAGAGAAAAAGTAGAAGATTTTGGAAGCATTTCAAGCTTACTTCAATCTACTTGTTAAAAATCAGGACAATAAATGGGCTTCACATGTGTCATGCAACTCTTTCAGATATATTCTGGATGGTGTGTATATTTACTCTTTTCTTATTATAATTACTAACTATTTTGATAACATAATTAGGTTGTAATATGTTATATTTTAGGCTGTTACCGTGGTGAAGAAAGAGCAATGAAGTTTGCAGTGCCGAGGATTTGGAGCGAACTAGGTGATCATCACTCAGACTGTAATTTTTGCATTGTTAATCCACTCCTCGTCAGGCAATGGAAAACCTCCGAGGGTATTTCTGCCATGAAAAAGCTTCTCATTAAAAAATACATCAGCCGTTCGGAGTCGGCACAAAACTGTAGGTCCCTCCATTTGTGGTAGGATATAAAGACGCACACCACAAATGGTAGGAGAAGCTCGGCCAAACACTGAGCTTTATAGTGTAAGCGCCAAAATTATATTATTATTATATTATAGTCTGCTGAAGGGTAAAAATTCAAAGAAAACATTTTATCCTGGTCTGCTATCGACATCCGCTCCAATACCACATACAGACAAAAATCCTGTACAGGTGTTGGAAAATCCCTTAGAACAGCCATCCAACACGGAGTTTATCTGTATCCGTACATTCCGAATTCGTTCTGGAAACTGAACCAAAAATACCACCTCTCATCATCTCTGAAGATTTCAATGGTTTAATAAGAGACTTTTATCTATCAAAAAATAAGGCAGAGTTTTACTGGAATTTACTGAATCCCGATGTTCGAATATCCCATCAATAAAAAATAACTTGAAAATAAAGACTGGAATCTTTGTAAGCCCTCAAATAAAAAAAAATATGGAATGTGATGTTTTCCCGAAGTTACTTAGCAATGAGGAGAAAAAAGCCTGGAATAGTTTTAAGGCAGTAGTGCATGGTTTCCTTGAAAATCCTAAGGCTGGAATAGTTTTAAGGCAGTAGTGCATGGTTTCCTGGAAAATCCTAGTGACATAATTACGAATTTCTTCATAATCGGATGTATAATGTCTCTAAAGATGCACATGTTACTTTCTCATTTAGGTAAATTTAAAGATAATATGGGTGCTTATTCGGAAGAACACGCAAAACGCTTCCATCAAGAAGTTATGGAATTTGAGAAACGTTACCAAGGTCAGTATACAGAAAGCATGATGGGGGACTATATTTGGGGGTTAATGAGAGAAACTTCTACGGAACATGACAGGAAAAGTGAAACTGTTTATTTTTAAATATTTGGAGTCTATTTTAAAAGGTCTATTGTAAGAATAAATTCCAAATGGATGGTCGGTTTCTTTTAATAAATTGTTTATAAGAATTGACAATTTTATTGAGGCCAGTTTATTGAAGATTTTATTTGGAAAAAACAACAAGAGTGTTTAAATGGTAGCAGTTAAAGTACTATTTCGGAAATCACCACATTTCTTCATCAGACTTATTTTTATTAAATTAATTTTATTTATTCTTCATCACCACTTTTGCCAAGCTTTGAACCAAGAAGCTCGGCCGATAGAAAAATAACTAAATTATTTATATGTAAAATTTTTGTGCAATTTTATTGAGTTGAAGTTTTCCATTTTTTATACATAAAAGCAAATTCAGAACTATTTTTTATTCTTATTCTTATTTTGCGGTATAAAAGCAACAAACATAAGGAATGTATAGCTCGTGCGCAAAACTGCTGTAGACCCCTGTAATCTTACGAAATTAGGGGCTAAGTATAGCTCCTAGCTTTCTGTTGTACATCTAGACAGATAGTTAATGAAAGTAGATGACTGTTATTTTTTTTTTTTGATTTTGCAAAAGCACTTGGTTTATAATAGCTTTCTGCGTACTTATGCCGAGGTAATGTACTGCACCGGTCAACAAAAAAAAGTAAAGAAGCATTTTCAAATATTCTACCAATGTGAAAGATTAAATTATCGAACTTTGTGAAAAACTAAAAAAAAAAAAAACTTTAAAAATATAAAAAAATATTCTACAAACTAACGCGCAAGTAGTATATAAAAAAAAAATATATTTTTTTGGTATACCCTTTTCAAGTTTCAGGCAATGAAGTTCATGTTTAAACTTATTTATTGGCATCCTTCCAATTTTTGCTTCCATATAACTTATGCTTGAGAATTGTTTATGGAACAAATTGCGGAAGAGCGTGAGTAAAAAAATGTGTTAAAATTCAACGAAAAATTCTAGTCATTTGACAATTTTATTTTGCAATATTCAATTAAATGTGCAATAAATCTGCATTCTTAATAAAGTAAACAAAATTAAATAAAAATGATTAAAATATTGAAAAAAAATTGTTGAATTTTTTTTAAGTTTTTTCTCGACTATGTTTTAATTGAAAACCAATTGAAATAATATATAAACAGATTGTATTCTTATCTTGTTTTTCTTTTCCGAAAGGGTGGAACAGGAACAGATGGATAGGGCGGGTGTTAGTTGGAACGAGTTACCGTCATCTCTTGTCTAGTTTGGTTTGAAGACAAACCGTTTTTGGCGTAATGCCATCTTCAGTGTCAGTTTTTGTTCGGAGAACGAAACGTCAACTCTCAACGAATGGGCCTAGATCGACTAGTTCTTTCATTATGCCACACATTTCGCGCTTTTGTGTATTTATTTTTATTTTTTGATTAGCATTCATGACTAATATGAGTATATAGTTTTTAGCGCTAATATGAACTATAAAAAATACTCACAATTTACCACATTTAACAATAAAAAAGTTTAAAAATAAAATTTCTCCATATTTGGTGCTTATATAAATTCTCTTTCCATGGCATGCTTATTTACATAGCCTAATTTTTTACTTACTTATTTTATTCATACCATACATAAATATGAGTATATTGTAAAAGTGTACGCATTCAGAGGCGTCTATTTGGTTGCACCCCTTTGCGCCTGCTCATCTTACACGCCATTTATAACCTATTAAATCAATGAATTCGTTTGTTCATAGGTAATAAAGTAAAACGATGCGCACAGCGGGACATGGAAATAAAATCACAAAAATGTGCGTATATTAAAATCTAACAAACAACAAAAAAAAAAAGAAGAAGAAAAAAACAACAACAGGAAAGCAGCAAATCAGTGAGTGTTTAAATGTTTAAAGTTTGTAAAAGATCGTTGCTCGAAATCAGTGCGTAATTTCGTACAAATGAAAAAGGCAATCAATTTTAAAAACTTTTTTTTCGAAATTATTTTTACTCTTTTTTTTATTGGCTCTACTAGCAATACGGCAACAAAGCAAGTGTTCATAGCTATGCGCATGATTTTTTATATGATTTTTTTTTTTCAAAATATTTTTAACTACATGTATAAATAGCTAATGAATAATGTGTTTGTACACACAATAGTTAAGGTCATGAGAAATGTAAAACGAAGACAGCATATGAGTGGCATAAAAAAGGTGCGTGGAGATATAAATCAAATACACACTGTGAAGTATAATACACGCGCGCATATATATGTATATATAAATAAGTATGTATCTATGTTTGTGCAACCCTACAGTTATTGTTAAGGAAATGAAAAACGATAAAGTTGTTATACAATCATTAAAAATTATAACTGGTGCAGCATTAATTAAGGCAAACCTCGAAATTGTTCAATGATCACTGAACTGTTTTTAAATGCTGGAAAGAATTGATTTCGCTTTGCCTTAGCCACATGTGGTGCCTGAAAGGGAAGCTGTTGAAAGGTGATTTGAAAAATTATGCGCGTAGGCTGAGTATTAAGTTAAACACTTGTCTAGTGGTAATTGTAGCTACGAAGTAGTTAAATTGTGTAAAATTTTTATAAAATGCGATATGGGTAGACAAATTTGTAAAATTGTTTAATTTCCTTTAATTTGAGAAAATCACCAAAAAAAAGTTTTACATCTAAGACACGCCTTTCTTTTCGAAGTTCTTACTTTGCGCAAAGTTTATCCACTCAGTGAAATATGTATATAGCGGTAAGCTGACCTGCGAAGTTTCTCAAATGGTAGCGGCTCCATAAACACCATCACCGATTGTCCCCTTGTCAGCCCTTTTTTTGGGGTCGTTTTCCTAAATATCGCACCTGTCACGACACAAGTCTGCAAAAAAGGTGATTTTTATGTTATAAACTCAGACAAGTTAAAAAAAATAAAACAATAGAGAGCTTCTCAGTGTTTGAAAAGTTCAGTTTAATTAAATTGATTAAATAATTAAAATCATTTAATTTTTTTATTTAAACTTGAATTATCAAATCTTTTATTTTTTTTTAGATAAGAATGCTTTCGGTACAATTCAAGGTATTTTATAAAATATCTTTAAAACTTACCTTATAAAATCAAAAACGAAATGCCCACTGGAATTTTTTCTATTGCTGCTACCTAGTAAATACGAGTATGCCTACACAAATTTCATATTATTACAATAAAGGTTTACAACTAAAGAGGTTTAAGAAAGAGAAATAGAAAGAGCAATTTTCAAAATATTTTTTAAGAAGGTGGCGAACTGTTTGAAAAACTGTACACAATCAAATTAATAACTTAAATGTATCGTTTCTAAGCAAGTGTGAATATAATAATCTTTTTAATAGTTAATTTCGAAAATATTTAAACTTTTTCAACGAGTGCTTGAAACATTTCAATCAATTGAATTTTTTAAATAAATTAAGTATTCATCATCAGTATGGTCATCTTTTCAAAGTGGATTAATAGAATTTGATTTTCTTAGATTTTTATAGCTGTTCGAAATTTTTTTTTTACTTTATATGAAATATTAAAATCTTAATATGAATATATTTTTTAATGCGAAATATATTTCATTATTATGGCTACAATTCAAAAAGTTAAAATAACAAATACAAAATTAAATGCAATACTTAGAGATGGATGTTACATGAAACCGGTGTGAAAAGGCTTAATTAGAATCAAGAAAATACTTACAACTTATTAACAAAATAATTCTTCAAAAATAATTTTTCCAGATATATTTAAAAAGAATTGTCACTGATATTTATTTTTAAACTTAAAAATATTTATGAATCAAAAAAATACAAAAAAACGTGATAAATAATTTAATTCTAAAAAATTAATTAAAATATTTAAAGCTGTCAGAGTTTTACGTTAACAATTAATCACTTGAAACTTGCGCAACGTTTAGTAACATGATTTTTACAATCATTAAATAATTTCAAATAAATATATATTATTTTTCTTTTATAAATAAATCCCTTTTTCCGTTTTTCAAACTTTGTTAATTTTTGGTATTTTTCGTTTGAAGACTTTTAATTAAAAACTCACACGACAAAGACGCATACATTTTTTTTAATATCTAAAATAATTTATTTCAAAGCTAAATTTTTAATTTTGAACATTTTAAAATGCTCATTACATTTTTTTTTGACTGGCATTTTCTATATACACAGCTACATACATACAATTTATTTCACAAATCGATCAACTCTTACTACATTCTCCAACAAGTTACCTTCAACTTTATTACCTTAATGAACAAACAAATTATAACTTAAAATTATGGATTGACTGATTGATTGAAAGTGAAAGACGCAACAAAACCTGTATTTAAGATGAAAAGAGCAAAAAGTCAGAGTTTGATTGATTGAGCGATCTAAAGCTAAATTATTTCATGCGCCTTAAAGAAAGTGAACTGGTTTTGGGTCATCCTTTTGTGCGCCCCCAACATCTAAAAGGAAGAACCAAAAAAAAAAAAACAAAAAAACGGAATTGAAATCAACTGAGGGGAAATACTTAAATAAGAATCCAACGAACAATAGCGGCGATTGAATGTTAAACCCAAATACTTGAGCTAATTTATTATGACACGTACAGAAAAGGGAAGGCACCGAGTGACAGCAGCAGCAAACAACAATATAATTTATGTAAAAAGTACAAATATGACAGACAATAAAGGCAGCGAAGAATCATTTGGCGCTGATAATGGATGGCAATTTTTCATGCAAAACTACAGAAAATACATTCTTACAAATTGGCGATTGACAACGCCAATAAAGTAGGGTGGAGAAATATTAAAAATATTTAAGAGCACAAAAAAAAAAATATTACAAAAAAAACGCTAGTATCAGAAAGCATATAAAAGTTTCACTTCCTTTCGATGCGAAAATTCAGCTGCACGCGCACAAATACTCACACTCATATGTACGTGTAATGTGCGATCATCATGCGCTATTAACAATAACAACAAATCCATTCAAAGGCGATCATCACAGGCATTGTTCGAAGGTGTGAAGACCTTCAATCGATCATCGCCTTGATGAACGTCGTTGAACGTTGGTTTTTTTTTGTGTTTTTTTTTAACGTACATACTCGTACATTGAGTGCTGATCGCTCAAAGATCGATGATCGTTGGTGATCACTCATCAATCGTTTTGATTTGATTGTTGATTTCGTTTTACAATTATTTTTCATATCTTTTATTTTTTTGCTTATTTTGCGCACTGCAATGTTTCGCTTTTTTTTGTGTAATGATTTCGCATTGAATTTATTCTTTTGTTGATTACGATTTTTTATAAGCGCGCGTATGACCGATTTCTGCCCCTTACTTCTCCCTCATTTTACATTTAAAAACTTCCCTTCATTGCATTTGTCTGCGCGCCTGTCTTTTCAATTTTTTTTTTATACTTGCTTTTCTTTTCGCATAGCGTTACAATTTTTGTATGGAAAATCGCTCAACGAAATGCCAAAACAGTACAATCTTCAACGGCTGGCAACAAATTCCATTGGTGAGTCAGTCAAACATTCAGCGTTGTAAGCATTCATTCATTTGTACAGTGCAGAGTTTGTTAGGCCAAAGCGGCCGACTGGCAGACTGACATAGGCAGACAGACAGTTCGACATCAATTAGGCGTAAATATGATTGATCGTTTATGAAATTAGCAATAACGATTTATATTATTGTTGTTTTTTTATTCGAGTAATTTCTTTTTTCATACTTTTAATTTAATTTTTTTTTTTTTGAGCGCAGTTTTTCCCCTTTCGCTGATTTTCTTGATTTTTACTTTTTGCAAATACATAATTTGCCTGTTTGTTATCGAATGTTTTGACGATAAGGTAAGTATCTCAACGTGTAATCGGCATGCGATATTTTGATTGACATTAACATTTGAGTGCAAATTGAGTGTGAATGAGAAATTTTTCACTTGGGTATGTAAGAAAGTCTGAAAAGGATGGACTTGAATATAATCTGAATTCGTAGTTTTTCAAAAAATTTGATTGGAATGTCTCTTCTTTGTAATTAGATGTTTTTAAAAAATGCAAAATTCTTTAATTATGACGTTTAAGTTATAGAGCAATCTTAATTTTTATACGGGATGATAATATTCATAAAAACTTATTGATCACAATATTTTGAAATTTACAGCCAAACATTAGTTGATTTTTTTTTTATGTCAGTATGTCTTCTAGGGAAATGTCCATTTGAAATTTTAATTAAAGGTTTGGCCTTTAAAATGTTTTTTTTTTGATACCAAAAGATATTGATGGATCTGACTTCCCATTTCGGATTGCTTAATCGAAGAACATAATGATATTCGATGACTCTTCTATAGTATTTTGCTTTAATTCTTTTATGTTAAGTGATTTTCAAATTAAAATCTAAAAAATTAGAATTTCAAATTTTCACTAAAGGTTAGAGCAGCAAAAAGAGTTTTTATTAACTGTCAGAGATATTGACATTTGATGACTTGCTTTTAATATTTATGTTGAATTTCAGAAGTTTACGACATTATTCTATTGGCAAGTTTTAATTATTGATTATTCCACAATTCATTAGAGTGTAATTTTAGTATGGACATATTTGACATTACTTCACAAGTATTGTTCGTTCTGCCTAAAAGTAAAAATTATTATATTTGTTTTATATATTGATTATTATGCTTTTGTAATAACACAAAACTCTGATATAACAACTAAAATAAATAAATTTTATCAATTTTCAATTCAATTTGCATCATAGTGAATAATAATGTTTGGAAATTTATAAAATCCTAAACACGACTGAGCTTTTTATATAAAAATTATATTGATTACACGGATTATACTTTTCTTATAGCTTACGTATAAAACAATGATTAGAAATTAAGCAAATGTAGTAAAATTATTTGCAAATCGTACGATTTAAATTATTATAAATCTCGTAATAAATGTAAGTAACAATCTACTTTTAAGCCATTGTCAGGAGTTAAATAAACAATAGTTCGTAAATGTTTTATTACAAGCATTTGCTGGCTGTGCAAAATTCCATGGTCTTAATAAATGTAAGTTAATAACCTATGCCCGAATTATTGTAAAATATGAAACGTATCGATTGAATTCTCTTGAACGAATGAACTTTTATTTTAAAATATTAACAAGTATACAAAAAACACAAAGCATATTTTGTTGATCTTCAACAATCCTCCTCAACAAAATATCAAATGTTAAATAAATATAACTAAAATAAGCAGTAACTTCATACATTGGAATAATAAAGAAATATATATATGAGACATTTCAACAAATTTCTGATGTTTATTTTTTGATTAATTTTTCGTAAAAAAATCACCTACGATCTCGTTCATTGAAATGTACATCAGTTCGAATTCGTGCTTCATATAAACTTCTCGAATATAATGGTATCTTATGTCAATATGTTTACTGCGTGCGTGATATACTGGATTCATGACGTTGTCTCCATCGGTTGATTGTCATATAGCAAACCTACTCCCTAAGTTACCAATATTACCTTAAATTGCTCGACTGCGCGTTCTTTGACGTGTTTTAATGCAAAAACCCATTTGCATCCAACTGTCTTTTGGTTACGCGGTAAGTCCATTAAACACCAAGTGTTGTTTTTAAGCAGCGACTCATACTCCTTTGCCATTGCTTTCTTCCATTCTTTAGAATATTTTGAAGTAATTGCTTCTGTGAACGTTTGCGGTACCTCTATATCTTTATCACAATTCATGGCACCTAAAACATTAGGTTGATTTCGCGGTCGACCAAGTCTACCTGAGCGAATTATTCTAGGGGATATTATGTTTTTATTAAATAACTAGCTTTTAGATGAAATCGTCTAAGAGTTAATTGCTATAAAAACTACTTAATACAAAACCATTAATTTAAATTTTAATTTTAGCTATGCAGCTGTAGAATTTTTATTTAGATCTCATACTTTGGCTAGGCTAATTAATTTTTTGGTAAATTATAGAAACTTCATTGCTTATTTTTAATAAAATCTCTTGAACCAGTTGAATTCAAGAAAATATAAAAATATTAACTTTTTACGAAAAGTTCTTCTGTAGTGAGTTTAATATATAAAAAGAAGCCATAACTGAAATTGATTATTTATTTTAAGTACGACCATAAATTCGTTGCCAATATTTTTGTTAACAATATATAACATTAGTTATTGTGACAAAAAATCGCTGCCTTACCAATTTTACTTCGCGATAAATAAAAACCATAATGCAAAATTAGCTTGGTTGTCAAAAATATATCTGAAATATGCTTATTTTAATTAATTTGCGCAAGCATTCGATAAGATTTGACTAGAAGGACTATTCTCAAAATTAAGAGGTTCACTTCCTGAAAATATTTGTGCTTCCTTGATGGCAGAAAATTTCGTGTACCCCAAAGTAGCGTTTTAGGGCCAGTCTTATATTTAATTAATACAAATGATCTTCCCACAAACTTAAATCTAGTCACATCAACTTTTGCAAATGCTACGGCAGTACTTAGTATGCACTCGAAAAAAATTACAGCCGCTAATAGATTGCAACAACATATAAAACTAGTAGAAGAATGGCTAAAAATTTAGAGAATTAAAGTCAATGAGTCTAAGAGTATACAGGTAACGTTTATACTTAAAGAGATACTTGTCCTTCGGTTTCAATCAACGACAGAATTATTCCGCAGAAAGATTTAGTTACTTACCTTGGAGTTACGTTGGATAGAAGGCTAACCCGGAAAAATCACATAGACAAAAAGATTACACATGCTAAATTAACAATCGGCCCTAAATCCATATTAATCTTAGAAAACGAAGTACTACTAATACGGTGATACAACAATCTTGGACACATGGGATCCAACTTTGGGGTTCCGCGTCTAAATCTAACTTAGATAGGCTGCAGTCTAAAACCTTGAGGGCAATATGCGGAGCCCCCTGGTATGTGAAAAACTCCACTATTTACAGCGACCTTATGATTAATACGTTGGTGGATGAGATATAGATAATGCAAAAAAGTTATTCGCTAAGATTATTTAATCATCCGAACAAAAATTTTCTCAAACAGAACTACCCTAGGCGATTAAAGAGAAAGGATATTGGATTAAATTGTGCTTAAGGGCTTTGTTCCACTTATTTACATAACATGGAAGTAATTTTTCAATATTTTGTAACATATGCATTTTATGCTAATATCCTTCCAGATATTGACTATAATTTATATCATGGCATCCCTTATGATGCTTATAATATATTTTTTTATATCCCTTATGATCCCCATTAATGAAGTACTTTTGTATGATATCCCTTATGATATCCTTATAAATAAATTCGCTACTTAATTAAGTGCATTTACAATCGACTACGCTCACTTTGCTATTTTGATGCAGTGGCAGCAAAGAGCATATGTATATATATTTTTTTTAGCATTGAGAATTTAAAAATTATTGTTAGTTTCTCATAAGAAAAATACAATAAACAACTTTGGAAAAAAAATTTGATTTTATTAACTAACACCTAAAATTCGAAAGGCTAACTAGCAAAAAAAATTAATATTTCAAAAATTTTTTCAAACTTATTAAATTTGACGCTTCAACTTTTGATGTACTTTCTATATACATACATACATACATTGTATATGACACGTATTTATTGCAAACAACGCCATGCTTTCGTTAACCCTATTTCGCGTACGTATCAAATCAATTCTTAGGCAATGCGATCACCGCACACACTTGGCAAAGTACAAATGAAATCACATTGCGAATTAAACGAAAGCTTACTCATCACGCGTCAAGTACACTCACACAAAATGAACAAAAAAAAAAGTTTTTTAAATAATCTCGAACAATGGTAAAATTCACACTTCAATTGTGAGACGACAAGAAATTCGTGAGTTATAATTTTCAGTTTCAATTTCAATTGCAATCATTTATACGCTACAAATAAATTTAAAGAAGAAAAAAAAAATAAATACATTCGTAAACAGTACACTTTCTAAATGTGATTTTGATTGCTGAGTTTCATTTTTTTCTGACTTATTTTGCGCTTCATTATCCAGCACTTGGCGCTCGCTGCCTGTTGAATGAAAACAAAAAAATCTAATCCTACAGCTCCCCCACTGACCTTTCGCTATCTACCTTACTGTTTGTGTGCATTTTTTTCACTTGTGGCAATGATTTTTTTTCTTAATCTATCTTGTTGTTATTGTTGTTGTACTCCATGATTACTTGTTTGTTTGTATGTCTTTTCGTGTTGTTATTGATGCACTACAATGATAAAACTTTAATTGATTACTTTTCAATGTGTGTCTTTATTGATGGAGCAGCCGAACTTAACTAACGTTCATCCGAGCTGACCACATGCAATCTCATATTTACAGCACAAACACACATATACACTAATGTTCGAAATGTTGTATCTACTTGTGTTTGAGTTACAGATATCCATCTGCATGAGTTGTCGATATTTTTTTGTAAGAGTTCCCACGCCATAGTTGCTTCGGCGATATAAGGGAAAAAATTATGGTGAAGGTAGGTCAGCTGAAGTTAGTGCTGAAAAAATGAATAAAATGTGAAGATTAAGATGATATTATGAAATATATGAATTAGATTTCGGGTACATGTGTTTTTAATTGTGTGTGGATTTCGGATTGAAAGAGTATCTGTGCGTGGTAAATGTTGCGACTGCAGATGCGCAGTTGGTGATCATTCTAAAGTTTTTTTTTTTGTGATAGTTTGTAAATGAAAAATTATTTTTGAATCAAATATTAATTTAAAATGAGGTAAGATCAAGAAAACAACTGTCTCTAGTACAACTAAAAGGATTTTTCACTGATCGACTAATAAAATTAAATGAAATGAAAGAATTTTCGTAAGGCTGACATGGAAATTAGCTAGTTCATGCATTCGCCAAAGTACTTCAATATATTAGCTGAGACACTGTGGACTTTTGCTGTTCTATTGCTATACAACTTTCCCCATTTATATAGTTCACTACCTAACTTTATGCAACTTAAGAAGTTTTGTAAGGCAATTCGTGTAGAGCTTTTGATATGAAGAAGCAGGCTTGACGTTTTTTATCAATTGAAATGTTTAAAAGTAATTTTATAAAACTCTTTTCAGATGAAAAAGCTCAAAAGAACTGCAAGTCAAAAAAAAAATTATGATAAAGGAAATTAATAAAATTTGTTCTTCCTTTCTAGCAAAAATTGATATATGAAAATTTGTATGAATGAGAATAACAGAAGAATAATAAATTTGGGACATTTGCTAATATTTTCGGTACTTTTTCAAACTATAAGCCAATTGTGAATAGAATATCATGGGTAAATTTTTCTTCCTTGCCATGTTAAAGCAGTGGAAAGAAGTAAAAAATTCCCCGGTAGTTTTTATTCAGAAAAGGACTGATAATTTAATAAACGCAGCGAGTTTTCCAATAAAGTCTAAAGCACTACATTTGCTAAGGTTGACAAACTTTCGAAATATTTGTAGTTTATTAAGAAAAAAAGAAAAAAAAATTTTTTTAATCAGTTGTGCATAAAAAATTGAAAATGAAGTTGTGATTTTGAATAAATTTTACTCAATAATAAATTATTTCTGTAATCAAAGTTCACACAAAAAAGTTAAAAAAAATGTTAACTCCTATTTACTTCACCCTGCGAGCTCTTCTTCTCCGGATATCAACCACCTATAAACTCATTCAAATAATTTTTAAAATTATCTACAAATGTATCTTCTGCTTAACCGGATCTCATAAGTACACATGTATAACCAACTAATAAATTTAATTTATTCAATTATTCATTCAATTGGTTTTCGCTCCAATAACGTTTTATGCATCACTTAGAATTTTATAGAAGCCTCGCCCTTTTAAATTACATCACTAAATGGCATATAAATACAATTACAAACATATAAAATTATATTGTAATAAAATATTAAGAAATGCAACTAATTAAGTAAATCTTAATACAGACCCAATATGATTTTGCATACAATAGACATTCACTTGGGCTTTACCCTGTTTGAATAGAAAAAGGTAAGCTAAAGTTTATGAAAACCTTCGTGATTCACTCTCGTCGCGAAGTTTTTTGAAATAAGAAAAATTTGCACAAATAAATTCAATACTTTTTCAATGTTATTTTGTATTTTTTTGTTTGGAAAATATTCTTGCTACAAATACTTTTTACTATCGATGGAGATTCTCCTGCAAATGACCAATCAATCCGTTAATCTCCGAGCTAACTTTTTACCAGAGTGTGTAGAATTTTGAGGAATCAATATAATTTCCAAGAAAAAAATATTCAGCATGTTCCGAAAGTCGCAAAATTTTAAATCGTACAATTTTTTAACCTATTTTTACTATATATAAAGAGAGAAAAAATATTTTATATGAAAAGTATAAGATGGGAAGTAAATAATTGAAATCTGGAAAAATCGATTCGATTTAAGATTTTTGAATTTCATAAAAGTGAGAACTATATAACACGCTTCGAAACTAAATTTGGTCGAGTTCGAACTAGTATGTATAATTGCTATCATGTTTAAAAATCTTAAATTCAAAATTTTTATACCCGAGCGTACTTGTACACAAGGGTATTACAACTTTGTTCGCATGACGGTTGTTTGTAACAGCAAAAAATAATCGAGATAGATATAGACCTATATATAATAAAATAGTCAGGATGAAAAGAGGAATTGATTTAGAACTGACGGTCTGTCTATCCGTCCGTCCGTCCGTCTGTCTGTCCGTGGTTACAATAACTTGAGTAAAAATTTATATATCTCAATGAAATTTTGTGCATAGATTGCTCTTTGAACAGGGTAGGTTGGTTTAGAAAATGGTCACGAAAGGCCAATAACCACGCCCACCTCCCATATAACGAATGTTTAATGTTTCGAAAAATGCAAATACTTCGTTTTTTCGGTATTTATCAAAGGAAATTTATATTTGGAGCGTCAAACATTTCAAAATTTTTGTAATCGGATCATAACCACGCCCATGTTCCATACAACGGATGTTTCGAAAAATGCAAAAAAATTCTTTTTTTTTCGGTAGATATGAGAACAAATTGAGTAAAGTTTAATACTAGCAGCGATTTGAAACAAAAAAACCGGGTTTTTATGGAATTTCTAAAAATGACCGTGGCACCGCCCATACAAAAATACAATGCGGTTTCGCCCGAATTTAGCCTTATTTACTTGTTCATATTGAAGTACATCGTGGCCACCTTGGTCCGTACATATATACCAAGGTGCTGGCCATATAAATAATTTGCATCCAAATTGAGAATTCAATAGCTAGCAACCAATATTCATATATTTATTTATAGGAATTTTTGAAAAAATTATGTTGGTTTCCTTAAAAATATGCAATATGGAATCAAATGAGATATAAAACTAAGCAAAAATTCTAACACGTACGAAAAAAAAGTTCAAAATTAAATTTGAACCTTCTTTAAAATAAGTACATTTACTCGCATAAATGGCATGCGATGTTTTTTTTTAGTTTGCTTGCAAATGAATAGTCCACCACTAACTGACGAAAGAACTGTGTTGTAAGGGTGAAAAATTCCAGTTTCCGATTAAATGGGTGTTGTTGCGAATCAAATCCAGCAGTATGATTTCCTTGTCAATGCGTACTGATTTTGAGAAATATGTGTTGTTAAATATTTTTTTAAAAATTGATCGTAAAAATGTGCTGATTTTTTTGTATATAAAATTATAAACTAGCAACTTTCAGATTTGACCTTGAAACAAAGTTTTAAACAGACATTGCACCACATTCGTTTTATTAAATCATGTGCATAATGATGCAAAACATAAGGTGCCCCCTACACACTAAAATTATCTCAAACCAACTTATAGGATTCTAAAAAAATATAAGCTTTATTGTTAGGATTTTTTAGGGGTACTTTTTCAAGACTGCCTCTCCTTACTGTTTAATGAAACTATTTTAAAAACAACCACTACTTTCTAATTTAAACACAGAATTATATGTTCTGATTAAAAACCTTAAAAATGATTTAATTTTCCCTACACGGAAATCTGGTCACGAGATGATGCATCCTCGCTGAGCACTTTTTGGTAAGGTATTCGTCATTAAATTTTTGTCGCTGTAAATGCTTTATTTAGTTTTGCGATTTCCTCATATATCGAGAAGAGAATACTTCATTTCTCTTTAAAATTATCACGAAACTACTTTTTCAGCACATCTTTATATAAAGACAAAGTTTTCGATCTCACTCAGCTGCTCCCCTAGCACCGGAACAATTTCCGTTTTCCTCAATAGTTTTTCGTGCTTTCAAATATTTTGGCTGCAAAAAAAATTTCTCTATAAAATTTGTGTAACACAGTAAGCAGAGCAAGATGTATTAGCCAGATGTTATCTTTAATAAAAGACCTACAACGTCGCCGTACTGAACGTGGAGTTAACGTAATTATGCAATACTTACAACAAACAAATGCCAACTGGCGCTACGAAGAAAACAAATAAATTACGTATACAATTAATTGATGAAAGCCTAATTGTAGGCATTTAATAGCCATAAGAAAATAAATACAATGAAATTAAAGTAGCCAATACTAATTGCTATTGATATGATGTACAGGACTACGTTTATATCTGTTTGTGAGTATAAAAATTTTGAAGTATGTACGCCAAGTGTAACAGCAGGAGCTCATTAGTAAATTAATCAATAAAACAATTTGATCTTTACTACTCAGCAGACCACACATTTCGAAGAGAAGTTAGAGCAAAAGGAATTTGCTAGAAATGCCGCTTCGAAATAGCAAACTATTTGGTCTTGTTTGCTATCCTTTTATTGCGCCGTAAATACACTTCTTTCCGCTAAATATATTACAAGTCATTTTGCTTACACAATATTTTCAGTTAAACGGACCGTAATATGTCTATTAGCCCGCAAAAGGTATTATTGAAAAAATATTTATTTATTTTTGATGCGTGTGTAAGTGGCGCAACGAGTTGAAATTATTTGAAATTGAGCAGGAATTTTCGAACGTTTTTTTTTGTTTTTAAGAAATTAAGCAGCACAGGTAGCTAACTATTAAATTTTATATTCATACTCATACTCATAAATCATGCGTCGACACTTTGTAGAGCGGGTGAGCGCTGTCCTGTATTTGCCTTTGACTGCATGCGTTAATCGGCACGACTTGCTGTCTGCATAAACACAAATGTGCAACATATGTTGCGACTTTTGATGGGAAATTTCCTTTAGATGAGACACTGCTACCTATCACAACCACAACAACTGCATTGGAGTGCATTAAGTAGTACGTGTGGCAGGACTATGTTGCAGGACTCGAAATGGAAATATAATATTTATTTTGGCAGACCTTTGCTTTGACTTTAAATCGGTATTATCAAAATATAGGAAATTTGGAAATATGGAAAGTTATGAAAAAATATTTTTATATGTAAGCGAAAACAATTTGAATATGCACTGAGCACGAAGCAAGCAAAGCCACATATGCGAAGGCTTAGTGTGACAAGAAGATGCTGCAGCAGACTTTTTTTTTGTGGGTACTTATTCATACTATGTCTGTCTGTATATTTATGTCTACTTATCTGCAGCAACGTGTGAGTCTACGTACAGAAGTATTTATTAAATGTTAATAATCACACACACACATACACACAAATATTTGCCTATCTGTCAGACTTTTGTTTAGAGTCAATGAAGCCTGTAAAATTAGCAAACCAATTGTCGAATGGCCAGCATGCGGCTGTGTGCATTTGGGCATAAGTATGTTTGCACAGGATTAACCTTTCGACACTAGCAGACAATTTTTTTTTTTTGTTTTTTTTTGAGTTATTATTTTTTTTTTAATTCTCTTATTTGCTTGCGTTCAATTCTACATGCCACTTTTCACATATTTAGATTAAAAATAAGTGCCTGCTTATACCACATAATTCTGGCCTTTAGACAGCTTAGCCAAACACAGTTTTCAAAAAAAAAAAAATAATAATAAAAATTGCACACCTCATTTCAGCTTTTAAATAAGTATTTAACTACATTTGACTCATGCAAATAAGTGTGGAGATTTGTGGCATATTTGTGTGGTGTTAATTGTTGAAGTGTGGTCTGAACGTGCCGCGGATTATAAAAGATATTAAAATATGAATTTTATGGTTGGGTAAGTTGAATTTTATAACAACGTGGATTTATACACAGAAGTACTGAATTAAATTTTTTAGGTTTGAATATTTTCTTAAATTTAATTTTTTTTTTGTCAGCAGCTGCAATTCACTCAAATAAAATATTTATGTGGACAACACACCAAACTCATTTGGTCGACTTCACCAAGTGCTTAATTAAGTTGCATTGCTTAGGCAGCGGTCGATATATTTTTTTATTTTTGGTCACGTTATTACTCTAATTACAACAAAAAACGCTGCAGCTTTATTTGCCATTCTGATTCTCAAATTTGTGTGACAAGTTCTGATTCCCAACTACACTTCTTTGCAAGAAAAACAAATCCGACGACACCATTTTAGCTGACTCCCCTACAAAACAATATCCCATTTTTGAATTCAGTAAATAACTTTCCTACACCAAAATACCACAAACCGTAGACCACTGAAAATGCTGCAGAATTTTAAGGTATCAGCTCTTTTGAAACCGCTATAAATTTATTTTAAATTTCTGCGCCTTAAAATTTGGAATTCGAGCGTTTATCGATAATTTTAACTTTAATTATTTAAGCATATTAGCTTTAACTTTACATAATTTTTGCATCTTCAGTCTGTCTTATTAAAGTCATGAAGCGTATTTTAAAGCATAATTTAGCCTCAGTTTTATAAAAAATTGTATGTCGAATTTTGTTAGGAAAATCTGCTCAGTTTTAATAGACATCCTTCTATATTATTAAAGTATTTAATTCCGCAGGTGCGTGTTTAAGAGAATGTATCAAAGCTTTCACAATTTGTTTGGCGGTATATTGGATAATCATAAAATTCATGAAATTTTTTTTGGAATATTGAAAACCAATACTCCTTGATTATACTTACTTTTGTGTGTTCGGGTCATTTACGGCTCGAATGGAAGTCAACCCTAAAGTGAGTAAATGTGTGTCGACTGTCAAATGTTTGACAGGTTTAAAGCAATTGTAAGTTTTTTTAAATAAAAATTTTTAAATTATGAACCCGAAACGATGAATTCCATAAAAGGCCCAGTTGAACTCCATTTTCTCTCTTATTAGTATTTTACAGTGTCAAAATAATCTTGCAACGTTGCATTCACGCTTTAATCTCTTACTGTTCAGCGTAGAACTTAGTCTTACTATGATGTCGGAGAATAGCCATTCAATTTAAGATCAAAAGTTAGCTTTGGATGCTTGGTTGTTTTGGTCAATGACTTTTTTAAATAAAATAAGTTGCTGAAACTAAAAATGCATACTCGTATCTTGCATGAAAGAAATCACCTAAGCCCTTAGAAATATTTAATAAAACATATAAATAATTATAAATTGCACAAAAATAATAAATTAGAAAATTTTTAGAGACAAAATATGACAGATGGAAGTACAAAATAAAAATTAAAAAGGTTGCGTATTTTAAAAATTTGCTTTTGAATTTTATTATTAAACTGGATGTAATATTAATCGCTTGATCTCGACTGAAACTATTTGTTGAATTTTCAATTACAAGTTTTTTAAAATTCACTATAAGAAATTTCAGACATTTCAAGATAATAGCTTTAAATTTTATTTGAAAATTTAGGCTCTTAAAATCCAAATATTCATATTCTTTTAAAGTTTGCAAACAACTAAAACAATCATTTTGTTTCACACTCCTTACTCTATTTACTTTACACTCCACCATTCACCAGACGAGCGAACGCAGAAAAATTCTATCCATAAGGTTAAATTGCAGTTCAACCGTCAAAGCCGCTTTATTTTGGTCCTTGGTATTTTTCACAATGAATTCAAATAAATATACACAAAAAAAATAAATTTATTTATGTGATAAAAAAAAACATTTAATCAATAACCTGAAAACTGCAGAATTCCAACTACACAAGTAATATCCATTCGTCTTGGTTTCTTCGCTATTATACGAAATTCGTATTCAATATTTTATCTCCATTAACTTCAATATCTCTATGGACTACAAAGCGACAACGCAAGTATCTTTTCAGTCTTCTGAGCATTGAAAAGGAGCGTTCACTGGAAACGACTGTAACAGGAAGTTTCGCCCCAATCTGCAGGAATCGATAACTGTACGGTAAAGCGACTTGTCTCTGGTCTGAAGATAAATATATTAACAATCTCGTTTTATTTTCAACGGTGCATTCAGAATTCCAAGTACTTACTTTGCTATCAGGTTGATTAGATGCATTTTGATCCTCAGCATTGGCAAGACTTGTTTTGTTTAGCTATTTGACACTCAACCTATAGGCTTTCACGAACCGCAAATCGTGTGTGCAGCTTTAGCAGCCGGAAAAATTGCATATTTCGGTTTGAACAAATTTTTAATTTTCAAAAAATGCATGTCGCGAGTAACATTATACGCATCGGTTCTATTTCCAAATTACGTACGCACGATTCAGAGACTGGAGAAATTTCACTCAGAAATTTTCACGGAGTCGTTTTCTACTGGCTGACGGAAAATATCGCTGCAGTATATTCATATTTAAAATTTCTAAATTTTGTTTCCACGACGAACACTCGGGCATCTTTTCTAACGTAAAAGAGACAGCTTAGAAGCTCTCAAGCATTAAACTAGTTATTCTATTGTTTCCAACAATTGTATCTTAGTGCCGAAATAATTACTTATTTAAGCAATACGGTGAGTTAACGACGAGTACCAAAGAAGATGGATTGATGAAAATTCAATGACCGATGGCTTGGCCCTGTCGATCGTATGGATTATGAAGCTCCGATGAAAAACCTCTTCGACACCCATGGGTGGACAACGGAGACAAGGACGCCCACGAATACCCTGGAAGGACCAAGTGCAGAATGTCTTCACATGGTGCGAATAATTGGCGAAACCCAGCGATGCAGAGAGGGAACTGGCGAAGTATTTTGGTCTCGGCCCAAACCGACAAACGGTTGTAGCCCATAAAAGAAGAAGAATACACACGGAGAAGAAAAAATCTAAAAATGATCAAAAAACGAGGTAAATTATTATAGAGATTACTACAAAACACGAAAAAAATTATTACAATTATGGAACAAACTACCGCGTTTAATTGTTTATTTCAAAAATTTTCTGGTGTTTGGTGGTTATCACGTCTTTACCAAGACGGAAAACATTAATCTGTTTTTTTTTGGTTTAGATCCATAAATAAAATAAGTGGAAGCGGTAGAAGATACTTATCATTTGATGTGAAAGGTACTCTATTAATATATTCTATATTTGTGTGCGTCCACGTGTAAAGGGCACACTTCGGTGGTATTGGAGTTATGCATATAGGCGTCTTCCTGGTTTAAATCCGAACATTCCGATGATCACAGAAAATTATAGTTAACGTTTGACCAATGAATCAGGAAGATGGGGAAGTAAAAAAATTGAAATAGACTCAACAGTAAATATTTTATTATAATTACAGATGAAACAAAGACAACAAATTAGCAGTAATTCATTCATTACATTCATTGACAGAAATCAATCCACAGATTTTATCACATCTCATCGCGTTTGCGCTTTGGACATAGTGGTATACCATTCCGTACTGAATTTCGGTGGTATGAGTTAAAAGTCCAAAATTATCACCTCTTTTTTGAAAAAAAAAGTCCATAGAACACGGAAATGCTTCATATTTCTCCAATGCGACAAAGTGGGAACTTTTCCTTTTTATTTCAAAAAATAAAATTTATTACTTTTATTATACCTAGGAAGCTAAATTTGGTTTCATTCGACGCGTAAATGTATATAGTTTCATAATAAACCATAATAAAAAATTACGAAATTCGATCCATGTATCGAAAAATCTATATATCTCGGAAATTAGATGCGACAAAATGGGCCCTTTTCACGTGGACGCACACATTTGTATTGTTCGTCGAGTGATAAGTTTACATCACTACACAGCGAAACATCTAACAAAATTGGGTTATGGAAAACTTTATTTAATATTTGAAATAAAACTTTCTATATGTCATTTCAAACAATTTTTTGCAAAAATTTGAGAGTTTGAACTCCGAAAATCCCTTGCTGCATTCGCCCCTGATTCGCCACATGCGTTTATCCTCCACCAATAGCTGTACGGAATAATTTTAACATCTTCATCGCACAGCGCAACTAAAAATCAACATTTTGACTTGTAACTCCTACCAACTTCCCTTTTGGCAACAGCTGTTGACCAGCCACTACTCACTCACAACGCACTCGAACGGTCAGTCAAGTCATTTTGGCAGCCGGGTCAACAGCAAAGCTGCCCGCCAAGCGAGAAACGCCTTGTGTGGCAAATTGAATTGTTCCTTTTTTCGACATTTTTAATTTCTTAATGCTGTTCATTTTTAAGTGTGTGTGTGTGTGTGTGTGTGTCGCTCGAAATTTTGCTGCTCGCCAACGCAAAGTGCATTAATGCTTTTGCTTGAGTTGTTCGATTTTTCGTTTCATTTTGTTTTATTTCATTTTTTTTACTTATTTTATGTAGTAGATATGTATGCGGTGGGCGTGCACCAAAGTGTTGCAAGTAATTTGAAAGGGCAAACATCTTAATTATCCTTTCAACAGTGAAAATAATTGATTACTTGATGTGGCACGACGACGAATTGATTGAAGGGAGTAACACAAAAAAAACGCGTATAAAAAAGTGTTTTAAAAAAAAATTAAAAGGGATGTATGAAACACCGAATTTATACTACGGAAAAGCATACAAGCAAAGCATGTGGCGTAAACACGAATGTTTTAAATGCTTATAGTAAACAAATTTTATAGCATATCAGCAGCGAATTTATCTGAATATATTTATTTATTTGCTCTTTGATACTTATCGTTTTGTTATAATTTTCGATCTTTATTATCACCTCGTTTAATATTAAATTAGCATAAATAAAATGTAGAAAAAACAGATCGCACAAAATGAAAAAAAAGTTTAAGTTAATTTATTCAAACACAGTAAACAAATTTTAATAAGCGTAACATAATAAAAAGTTTCGTTTGTATTTAAAGAATTGCTAATGGCCTTGTGAACTTTATACTACCTAAAATATTTTTTTCAAGAAAAGTTTAAAAAAAACTCGCAACATTCTTTGCAAAGCCTGAGCCTCTGTTATAAGTCCAAAAGCCAACGACAGGTTTGATCTACACAGCAAGAGCTGACCCTGTGAACGCTTGACGTCCTACTCTGGCCACATTAGTTTAGATCTGATGCCGATGTTTTTATTATTTTTTCATCGACCTCCAGCTTCTTTAAGAGATGAATCATTTAGAAGGAGCTTGCAGCGGAGTGGATGTTTCCTCTCTTGCAAACTCGTCCGCTGTATATTACTGTGCCCTGGCACCAATACGAAGTGAAAGACAAACAGCTCAGCCATCTCGTTAAGAGATTTGCGGAAGCCTGTCAGCGTATTGGAGTTACAGTTTATCCGAATCAAGTGCCCTTAGTGCAGCTTGACAGTCGGAAAATTCTACCGCCTACTTTATTGCAGCGACTTCAGTCTGAAAGACGCTGCAGTGGTCAGGGAGGCGAACTTTTCAAGTCCTAATTGTATCCACCTTGTTCTCAAGTCTAGAGCCATCGGTGTAGAAGTGATCCCAATGCCGCAGAAGCTCCTTCGGACCACCAAACTCTATCGGGGATCAAAATTCTAAAATTCTTTGTACAACTTTTGGTTGGAACGCAGTAGTCCGTGTTGTGCAAGCCTAGTTTGTTTACGATTGTTGCGTAACCTCCTCTACTAACCTTCCACTCAGGCAGGTCAAGTTTAGTCAGGTACAGCTATTTTTGAGAGATATCACGAAATTTATATAAAAAATTTCCGCATTTAACATCGGCATTATTAGAAATTTTTATCGTCAATTTCTTTTTCTCTTGTACAATTTTTTTTGATTAAATAAATTTATAGATAAGAAGATGTACAGTTTTTAACTTTAACTTTTTATATATCTGTATATAAATTTATTTAATGCAACAACAAAAAATTTTTTATGTAAACAGGAAGTTTTGATTAACAATGTATAACGTGAACTTTGTTATAGTAAATTTAAATAATTATTGCATAATAAAAAAATTTTAAAAGTTTGTGTAAAAAAATATAACCTGAAATTCGTAAAAAATATTTTTGCTTTCAAGTTATTTAATTTTTTTTAATAAAATTTAGAATACCGACAAATTAAGCTTTTCATTCTTAATAAAATAACTTCAATAAATGCAAAACAAAAATAAATTCCATTGAAATATTGTAACGAATGAATGAATTTACAAGTAAAATAATTTTTGTAAAAGGCTTTCTTTTGAAAACAGGAAAGTAGAACAAAAATGTGTATTTTTTTTTTATCAAATCATTTTACTGTGCTGAAATAACATTTTTTTCATGAAAAATACTTTCGCTATCGACAAAGAAGCACTACCTATCAAATAAACTATTTTTAATTTTTTTCTAGCTACGCATTTAACAAATTTTACTGAAACCCAATAAATATTTATGTATACAAACAAAAAAATTATGCAGATTTCTTGACTGAAATGAAGGAGTGGGTTAACGGCATAATTTCCTATATTATTTGGACTTATATTTTATGCTGATGTAGATAAGAAACCTGAAATAAGAAGAATAACAAAATATAAATTAAGCGGGAAACATGAAATCTAAGCGAGATAATAAAAATAAAAGTTAAACATTGAACTGCTTTGAGTGACAATAATTTAGCAAAGTGATTTTATTACTTTGATTAGTCACAAGAAACATGTATGTATAAATAGCTTTACGCATGCGCAACTTTGTTTTTTTGTACGCAAAACGAATAATTTTTTTACACAAACACACCTGAAGAGGGTCGCGTTAGTTAGATTTGGCGGTGCGATTTTTTAACTTAAATTGCCCGAGGCTGTTATGAATTTAGTTAAATTTGTTATGGTGTTTTTATTTTTTTATGTAACATAGATTTTCTATTGTTGCGGCTGCTTTCATTTGTTAATGACATATGTAACAGGTGAATTATCGGCAGCATTTGTATTATTATGAAGACGCGATTTTGAATGTTTAGTAATGACAATTTGATGTTGTCATAATTTTACGCACAAATTTACAACCAAATTAACGAAACTGCTCAAATATCGAATAATTGATTCATTATATTAGTTGGGTAAATTTCGAAGAGCATTGCTTAATATTGAATAATTTGTCATGTCTAAAATGTTTAACATAATTTGGTCCAACTTGGCTACACTGAAAAATTTTTTGTAATTTAATTCACTTCAGATTGTTTTTATTTTGCTAGATTTTCTATTAAAATTGAAAAATCTAAAACTGCTTTGGCTTTCAATTTTTAAATATTTTCTTTCGCAGAATGAACTGAAATTTTTTATGACTTATTCTTAAAGTTTGGTGTCTCATTGTCATTCATATTTATCTGTTAATAAATTAAATAGTAACTCCCTAAAAAACCAATCGGCCTTAAAGCTCATAAGCAACTTAAAATTTAATAAAAAAAATAATATTATTTTTAAATATTTTTCACACATACATTTATTTGAGCAACTTACCTTTTTGGAAGGAAAAAGTTATTTACCTTTTAAAAATTTCCTACTTAATTTGTCAATTAGCTCCTTATTGAATTTTTTTTTTAGTTAAATGTTTTTGTTTACCAATCAAATGACGTGCAATTTTGTGTGTGGCTTTTATGTGGTAAACTTATGTCAGGAATAAATTTCGCTTGTCAAATAAGTTAAATTTTCCGACTTTTTTTTCTTCAGACTACAATCGCAGTCACTGAAATCTGCTCAAAGTCCTCAAATTTTTAATAATCTCTTTTCAAGCTTGAAAATTCTTACTAAACAATGTTTTCCTTTCTAGCCCAAAATAAAAATCGTTAATAAAAATTGGATCCGCTTTCATTTGGTGAGTCACTTGGATTTTAATTATTAATTATACGGAATTTAACTGCGTAAAACAAAAAGTCGCAGAGATCAAAAACGAATCAAATCAAATTGTTTGGATTTTTTAACTTAATTTAATATAAATTTGACAAAAGTAGATGGTACTATTTTATATTTAAAAGATGTATTATTGTCCACAAATTTGATGACTAAAATTAATTTGTCTACTATTTAAAAATAAATATGTATTTATATACGTGCTCTTTCTCCAGTGTCTGCAGAGCTTCAAAGAATATTATATACATAGAAGTAAGAAAAATCCCAATTTTTAAGCAAGCACAGTAAAAAATAAAACCAATTAATTGCAAAAAAACAAAATTAACCAAAATACGTTAAACCGAAAATGAAACTGAAACTTGCTAATAATTTCTAACTCTCCACTTCAGCATTTCAGCTTATTATTATTTTCGTTAAAGTGACCAGTTGCTTGTCCACTGTCAGACCACTTATATTATTCGTAATATATGTATGCGCTTGCACTGACATTGATTAATTATTTTATAATGTATTTTTATTTTATTTATTTAGAAATCTAATTGATTGTTCTATTTTCTGCCAATGATGACATAAACGCCAAAACCAACAAGTTATGGATTCACTTTTGAAACTACCTACAATCTTACTATACTCGTATATACGCACATGAATGCATAATAGTGATTAAAACCCGATCCGCAGCCGCCGAATTTGTCAAATCGCCACTGAAACATGTCTCTTGATTTGGTTACTTAAATTTTTTATATTAATATTAGCATATGCTTAAATATATATTTATTAAGATTATCTGCTTCTTTATGCTGCGTCATCCGGTTTTTTTTTTTTTATTTATTTTTTTAAATTTGATATGCTTTTGTTGTCTCGTTTTCACGTGTTGAATGTCATTTATCTTCAGTTGACAGTTTTGGTTTTTGGTCTTTTTGAGCTATGAGCTCTTCTTTAATTTTCGGCAGCTCGGAATTTTTCATAATAACAGAGATTTATGTGAATTAATACATAGAAAACTGGTCAAGTGTAGGCAATCAAAAAACTATAGTTTATTTTCAAATGTGAGTTATGACTAAGAAAAAGTTGACTGTCAGAAGGGTATAAAAATTAGCTTCTTTTGAAATTTTATTTAACACACATTATCCGACTATAGACATTCTATAATGCAAAATATTTAACGGTCACCACATATTGACAGCTTTATTTTGCTTTTCATTATTTTTCAATTCAAATATAAATTGCTTTCTAACAAGAACATTGTCATAAAATATCAAATTCTTCATTCGTTAATACTCATTTGTAAAGCTTAGTATGCAGCTCTCAAGAAAATCGAAAGGAAATTCACACTCATGTAATGAAAAATAAATTTTCTCCTACACTATTTTTTTAAATCAGTCTGAAGCTATCAAGAAAAACTTGCTGGTTTTTTCGTTATTTCCTCAAGACAATTTACAGCAACGCAAAGTATTTTTACATGCAACAGAAATAATGAAAAATATGTTTTACGATTTTCTTCAGAGCTACATATATTTCAAGCTTCAACCATCACGTTTCGAACTTCTTTATTTTTATTTTCATATTATTAGCAGTTTGTTTTTTTGAATTCACCTTTGGAGGCTGCTTAGGAAAAGTTTTCTTATTATTTCCCTTAATAAAGCGCTCTACTTATGCATTAAAACCACGCTAAATATTTTGACTCTAAATTCAATAAACTACATACAATACACACGAACAATTAATAATGAACAAGTTTTGAAGGATTAGCTACTGTAGTGACGATCTGAACTTCAGATAAATAACAGAATAATAAAAAATATTTGAGGTAAGTGAATAAGTAGTCTAAAGCATACAGAAAGTAACAATAAAATATTGAAATTGCTATTGACAACAATAAACATAAAAGACTTTTAAGCAGCTTATCGTACTGCTACAATTTACATAGTCGACTTCATACAAAAATGTACTTCCCACACACACGAACAAAAGACTTAAGCAGCGAACTTTACTTTACTGATCCAAATTTAATGACTGATTTACTTACAATTGTTTAAATGCTCTGTATTGTTAAGCTATTCAAACATACGCTTGTTTGCATACATGTTTAAGTGAAGTATTTTCTTAAGCTTTTTTTCGTTGTTTTTAACAAAAGAAGGTGCTAACAAATTTTTGAATGGGATATGAAAAGAAAGTAAAAAAAAACACTCGCATTCGAAGTAAATGACAGCAAACGAAGAAAGTAACAATTGTTCTCTTTTATAACATTTTATAACACAAGAGTTCTAATTTTCGGAATATAAAAGCGGTTTATTAACTACTTGAATTTGAACTTGTAAAGAGGTGGTCAAGTGTGGGAACTGCCTCGAATATGACATCTCACCTAAATAGAAGAGAAATTAGCCCAAAAATAGAGCGCTGTAATTCATGCGAGCAGCCAATGATAATAAAATTATTCTATGTGAATGAGAAAAATATTTTTCTATAAACGGTTATTTTTTTGGTTTTTTTTAATATCATAATATTGTTATTTTTTTTTTATTTACTCTACTATTTAACATTAAACACTTTGTGTCACGTCAAGCCATTTGAAAACAGTGCATCTCTACTTATACCACTCAAATAAAGCGTGGAATTAGTTCATGTGATATTTGGAGCTTTGAGAAAATTGGGTAGATGCAATCACACCTCTTAACAAAAGAGCGCGTAAAATAAATTTGAACTGAGCGCAAAGATATTCTCACACATCAGTGATATTTACATACATAAATTTGTGTATAAGAAGAGACTTTTATGAGTTAACAAAGCATTTTGTTGATAAATATTTACAGTGCTCACTTAAAATTTAACCATCAAAGCCTTTATTTGACATTAATGGAATTGTTCTATTTAATTTAAATTTCCTTCAAAACTTGTTTTGATTGTTTTTTGTTGACGTTTTGCTTGCAATAAATGGTTTTCTTCAATTTGTGTACTTCAGCGTTAACAAATTTATAACATAATGTTGAAAGCAGCATTCTTATATAGAAAATATTTTTGTTAATTAATCGATGATCATGGAAAAATTGTATTTAATTTGGAAAACTAGCCTTGAGCAATATTTTATAAGCGAAAAGTGCTCCCAATTTTATGCCTTTCTTTACCTCTTAAAAAGTTTTAAGCCAACTGAAAAAACTGTTCCAAGCTTTTAAGACAAAAAAAAAATTAAATATAAAAGTTTAGATGAGCTTAATATAAAGGCTTCAATTTCTTTGTTGTCCGTGCACCGGACATAAGTAAAATTGTATGCAAAGAAATGAAAAAATAGCTACTTGATGGAAATTAATACCAACTTGAACAAAAAAAAAATTTACAAGTAAACAAATCCAATATATTTAAGTCAGATCTTTGGTTTGGTTAATATCTTTTATATAACTTTTTTATACTCTACATATGTTTATCTGTTTTCTGAATTTTTCCACGGAGGAACCGAACACTGAAAACTATTAAAGTTACAGCCTTCCTAAATCTATGTAAGAATTATTAGCTTATAATTCTCCGATGCATAGTTTCAAACCCACAAAAAAACATCCAGCTGCTATAAAAACTGGAAACAATGGCTTATAAGAACAACAAATCATAAAATATATTTTTGGAGTAATAAAAATAATAATCCAAATCAACTTGCTTTATCATTTTAATAAATCGATATCATAGAAAACTTTTCTTTTTCTTATATAGATCGCCCTCGGCTGGCAAAGACGACTCTCGCAATGTGCATCTGTCATTTGTGTTACAACTAATAAGAAGGTCAAGAAATAATAAAAAGATTCAAGTTATAATTTTTCATACTTTTTTTTATTTCAGCATATAAAGAAGATTATTACGCGTTTGAGGAAATATATATGCAGGTGACTTCGTGTGATGTTCAATGTCTTACAGATTTTATTCATTCCGTTCAAACACTTTCGTCGGATTTTTTTTTTTTTTAATCGATAAAAAAGTTTCGCTGATATTTAAAAAAAATTGCTTGGCATTGGCGTTATTAAATTTGCTTTGATAGTAATAGACAATTAAAAAAACGAATTAGAAAAAAGTCGGACATTGCAGCTGCATATGGATCAACTACATCATCAATTAATTTACACTAAAGGAAAAAGGATGTAATAATTTGTTACGATGAGGGCGGTGGAGCAGGAACTACGATATTTTGAGGCCTTCCTTTTTATCAACTTTTTTATTTATTCATCAAAATGGCACCAGTTGTTAATGACAGCGACAACTTCTTTGAAGAGCGGTTTTGCACTCTTACAAATATTTTTTTTTTGCTTAGAGTGACGGCATTTCAGATATATAAAAGCAATTTTTTTACTAAATTTGATCAATTTATTTTATAGCAGGAAAAAAAAAATTTTATTTATTTATTTGTAACCTACGAATTCGAAAAGTCAACTTACTTTTTGAACACACCTTGTTTGGGTATATAATATATCTATGGACCATGTCATTTAGTACGCCCTTGAAGATTTTTAAGTTAAAAATTCAGAGCTTTGAGTTTCTATTTAATAAATTTTTATTTTAAGAATAGATTATTTTCTTCAACTTTTTATATTTTTTAAATTTATTTTTATTGCCCGCATACCACCTGCATAGAAACTAATCAGCAAATTCACAATGCTAATGCCCATAATAATAGAATAATGAAATAATTGCAATGATATTCCAAATGCTTGTGGAAACAGCTGCAGCTGCAATTTACCTACATATTTACTCGTATATACATTTTGCATTGTTGCTTTCAGTTACTATTACCGTCGCTGTCGTCATTGGTGGCAGTGACAATGGTGTACGTAAAAAAAATACCTCCTCGCACTAGCACTAGTAGCTGCTGGTGACCTATGAATAATGTCCACTTCAACGAAAAACCACTCGCTCCGTCAATCCCGCACACAAATCCAGTCACTCATTTCGATGGAATATCGCACCAATAGTTTCCCATCACGTCTTTGCTGTGAAATTGCGCATTGTGTGCGCGCGCGCACTACAGAATCATATTAATGAATCAGCAGCAGCTACTATCAATGGTAGCTATAACATACTATTCGTATGTATGTATGTGCGAGTGTATTTGAAGGGAAAAAGAAGAAGCAGCAGTCGAGTCAATGCAAGAATTATTGATGCAGCGAGCAACAGCAGCAGCAGCAACGCAAGAATACGTCTGTCATTTGCAGTGTTGCAGCAGCTGTGGCAGCATTGGCATAAACCGTGACTCTTGAACTCATCTAATCTAAAATTAAAAAATTACACAAACTCAAATAAATGCATGAACGTAAATTCTAATGAATGCATGTTCGGAAAATGGTAGGATGAAATAAATAAATAAATAAAAGTTTAAAACAAAAATTAAATAGCAAAAAATTCTTACTGTACTCTTCTGAAGCTTACTTAGCAAGGTTGCGAGGAAATACGCTTGCCACATGCCACAAGTGCTGCAATGTTGAATGTAGCACGGACTAACGGCTAATGATCACCCAGCAAGCGAAATATTTCCAATGATTTTAAGAGTCTGAGCATTAGATGAGCATTTGTTTTAATTTTAAATTATTTTACTCTCCTTTCTTTTGCTTTTTCATTAAATTCAATTGCGTTCGGTATTTGCTTTCACTTACCCCACCATTCAAGTTAGGGATACTCATTTATAATTTCCTTTAACAAATATTTTCAACTTAACTTTTTTTTACATTTCATTGATTTAAATTTTAAGTTTAATTTTGGGTGTTGTTTAAATGTATATATTAATTTTAATGATAATTTAAGTTTTAGTATAATTTAAATTTTAATTTTAATTTAACTTTAGTTTTGATTTTAATTGTATTTTTAATTTAATTTCAATTTTAATATCCATTTTAATTTCAGCTTTAATATAAATATTTTTGAATTTTTATTTAAAATTTAAATTTTAGTTTAATATACATACATTTTTATTTTAATTTTAATTAGAGTTTTAATTATATTTATGGTTTTATTTTTAATTTTTTTGTCTTAATATTTATTTTAGTTTAAAGTTTGATTTAAATTTTATTTTTAATATTAATTTTAATTTTAATTTTGATTTAATGTAATTTTATTTTTAATTTAATTTTTAAATTTATGTTTAATATAAATTTTAATTTTAATTTTAATTTTATGTTTAATATAAATTTAAATTTTTATTTTAATTTTGATTTTGATTTTAATTTTAATTTTGTTTATGATTTAATTTTAATTTTATTTATCTTAATATTTATTTTCATTTTGATTTTTATTTTAATTTTGATTTTGATTTAAATTTTAATTTAATTTTAATTTTAATTTTAATTTTTTTAAATTTATTTAAATTTGAGTTTTATAGTTATAGTGTTAAATGTAAATATTATATTTTTAAATTTCAATATAAAACTAAATTTTATTTTTAGGGATAAATTAAATTTTGACATCATCATTAATTGTATTATAATTACTTTTTTTATTTGAATTAAGTTTTAATTTTGTTTTCAGCTTTTATGTTAATTTTTAAATATTGTTTTAAGTTGTAAATTTTGTTTTAAATTTGAATTAATTTAATTTTTTATTTTATGTTGTCCATTTTATATATTTTTTTCTTTTTGATTGAGTTTTTCATTAATTATGCTTAAATTTTTTAAATTTTAGAGGCTTTTGTTTTAAAATTTCTTTTCATTTCTTTTCTTCAAACTATAGTCAGATACTTCAAGTTCATTGGGTATCATTTTGACCACCACCAATGAAGTGCTTGTTGACAAGCTCAATTGCCGCCTAACAATCATTGCTGTCGCCTTACAACACTACACGCTCAGACTCCTTATTGTGCTGACAGCTCGTATATTAGCGCTGCCTGGCACCGCTGATGATGCTAGTGATGATGTTGTTGTTGTATCCGCTGCCGCTGCCGCTGCTGCTACCAACTCTCAGTAAGTCTGGAAAGTCTACACAGCTCCACGGCTGGCGGACACAACTATGGGCGGCAAACGATCGCTCGTGCTTGTGGGGTGTGAGAAAGAGAGGTGTTGGAAAAAGGCGTTTTTCTACATAAATCAAAAGTTTTTTTCTTTTTCGTGCAGCTAAGTTGTTGGTGCTGCAGTGCTTTAGCTATGATGGCATTACTAACTTATTCTATTTTTATTTTTATTTTGTGTGTTAAGCTAGAGCTGATGTTGTTGTTTTTGGACGCGTTAGTCATAAAATGAAAATATTTTTCAATTTATCCGGTGTCAGCGTAGCGTTGCAGCAAGCTTGGGAAAATGTGACGATGTGACTAGCATGCCGCTAGCAAATGGCCAAGTATTGTGCAAAACAAAAAATAAAAAAAAAGTAAAGAAGGAAACCCGCTAGTGGCCCACTGCAAACAGGTCAATGGCATTATTGTAAACTTGACCCAAAGACATTAGTTAAATAAGCGATGCGGCAGCTTGTTTGGCGGAATTTTAAATTAAACACAAACAATGTCTGCTAAAGCCAAAAATGTGTGTGCTAAAATCCTAAGAGTATGCAAAAACATTATTTTTTTACACCGCTTCTGATTATTTGTATTAATGTGTGTAATACATTTTTTTTATGTCAACAGAAAAAAATATATATTAGGTTGCTACTCTTCATCAACAATCAATAAAATAACTAATTATAAGTGCACCGTTGCCTTGCTGTGTGGCTATTGTTAATTCCTCCTCACTTTTC
The DNA here is from genome assembly GCA_963971545.1 of Philophylla caesio. Classification (NCBI taxonomy): domain Eukaryota; kingdom Metazoa; phylum Arthropoda; class Insecta; order Diptera; family Tephritidae; genus Philophylla; species Philophylla caesio. The sequence continues at coordinate 16,311,271 of OZ020608.1, forward strand.
TCAGTCATGCATTCGCGTTTTTTTTTTGTTTTTTGTTTGCAATTGCACGCGGTGGCCTTTGCGCATCCGCCAATGACTAATGCGCGAGGTCGTTAAAAGTGCACAGTGCCGTTTGTTATCGTTCACAGTGTTAATTTTATTTTTTTTTTTACTAGTAAGTATATAAATTATATTCACACCAGACCACCCCATGAACGGTACATATAAATAGCTACATACCTAGTTCATGGCTGCGGCTTGTTGCTAGAATATTCATTTACGTTTTTCAGATTTTCATACAGCAGGTGTTGTACAGGTTCTCGAAACCTTTCGTTTGTCATATTTATAATACAATATAATAAGCTTAAAGTATTTGAGTATGGTGATCACATAAATAGAATTAATAAGTTTATAAAATAAAAATTATAATAACGAGTACATAACCTTTGCATGCGCAGTAAAATTGTGAAAATATTAAATTGAAGATCACTTACAATTAAATTATTACTTCAATTAACTCAAATTATATGTATATGAATATTTTAGTAACACACCAAATAGATAACAAATAAAACTGAAAGTAATTTTATAACTAAAATCATATAAGAAGAAAAATTAAGCTTTCAAATTTGTTGCAAAGTTTCAATCAATAAATTGTATTATTTGTTTTTTTTAATTTATTGTTTTCAGAAAAAAGATATAAGCTTTAATTAAAAAAAAAAAAGTAACGCTTTTTTGTGGATTTCTTTTTGTCGAATGCATCTGTCTATGTATAGCTTGAATGCATACTCTTTCATTAAAAAAAACTGCTTCAAGCGTTGTTCAGAAAAAAATTGAGAACTTAAATTTCACTATTATATTGAATGGGCTAGAAAACGACGTATTTAGCATTTTGCTAAAAAACTATGATTAAAATGTTTGAAATTCGGAAGGTTTAGTCTTTAATATTTATACAAAGTTTGAAAATATTACTAATGAAAATGATTTGATTTATAGAATAAATTATGGTTTCATAAAAATTTAGCAAAGAAAATTTACTTTTTAAAAACCTTTTTAAGTTTGATAAAATGGAAAGCGGCAAAAACTAACTAGGGTAAGTTGGGGTATTGTGTATAACTCTTTCGAGTATTTTTGTAAAATTTTTAATATAAACCTAAAACAAGATTCCATTATATTAAGTAATTCAGCATGTACCCATTACCCATAACTTTGCCTGTAAGAATAATGTCTTATAAATATTTAAATTAATACGAAATTTTATGAGAATTGCTATTAATTTTATTTACTAAACACAAGAAAAAGTTCATTATTTTAATAGAATATACCAAAAATAACGCAAGCGAAATAAATAAAAAAGAGTCCAAAAATTAAAAAAACTTTACGAGTTTATTCATAGTTACAATGCTATTCAGAAGACTTGCAAACGCATAGGTTATCTGTTGCAAAGCGAGCTCACAGTATTTTTGCTCTGAAACGAACTTTTCCGACTCAAGGAAGTCTAGAACTTTCCCTAACTTGTGTTACTCGTTGTACCTTCATATTTTTGTGTCTCTTCCGGGCTTTGTCCTTAATAAACTTTTCTTTATTTTGAATGCTTTCCTCCAAAGATGCTTTGTATGGTGATACGATTTTACCAAAGTTATATGACATCGAATCGGGCCACTTTCCATCCTTGTTCTCCTAAGAACCTTTATATTCATCATTGAAGGAGGTTTTAAGAGGCCAATGCAATTCAATATTTTGGGGATTTGTAAACCGCAAAATGTATGCCTGCTTCATTAAAAGCGGTTGGTTGGTTGGTCTTCTATTTTAATTATTACTAAGTATATTCACGAAAAACCAAAATAAATGGTAGAATTTTAAAACCTATATTTGGACTAAGCACTTTTCGAAACAGGTACTAAAATATTTGGATCCGCACAATAAAAAATATATTTGCACACTGAAAACGAACAAATATTTCAGGGGCATGCGCAGTCTTGGAGTAACTGTATTTAACCGTTACTATTGTATTTGCAAATATCTGGTATATCACTTTACCCACACATATCACATTACCCCAACTTACCCTATTATTAATCGAAAACCCGTTTTCTGCCGATAGTTTTTTTATTTTAATGAAATATTTTAGAGTTTCCTGGATAATACAGTTTTATAGTCCAATTTTAGTGTAATTTTTAAACTTTCTTTACTTCGATTTTTATATGGAAGAAATTGCGAAATAGTGCAAATAAAAATTTTACCAAAACTCTAAGGTAATTTGTTGTTATTTGTTATATGAATTTGATTATACAAATTTTAATATGCATACCCAAATAAAATTTATTACTTATCGTTTGAGATTTTAATAAAAATATGATTAATTAATAAAAACTCTATTGAAAAATTTGATAAAAGGGTTTATAAGTACTTTGTTAGAGAATGAAGTTTAATTTAAAAGTAAAAATTTAAAAAATTATTATTAAGTAATCCTAAAAGTAAATTTCTTTATTTTTTGTGTAAGAATCTTTGATATATTTATTTATTATCAGAAAAATAATACAATTATTATTTTCCTTAAAAAAAAGAGCACTAGCTGCCATGGCCCTCGGTTTCTTTGATATATACCTTCCTAGTTTATTCTACAAATGATCTTTTGTATGGCAGTCAAAGATCGAAGATGCTGCTCTATACAAACATAGTTAAGTATTTATATGTGGTTATCTTATTTTATTTCGAAATTTGAAATAATTTAAAAAAATTAAACAGTGATAGTGAAATATATCAATAAAAATTAATTTTTGAAATTTAGCCTATATAATTTAGCCTCTGAGGCGATTTGTCACTAATAATAAATTATTAATTTATTTATTTTTATATCTAGTCACTTTTAATGTAAGAAATTTTAAGTCAGACTCTTGCAAAAATTATAAAAGTGGATTGTAAAGTTTCAGATTATAAATAGGAAATATAGCCTGGACAGAAAAAGTTTAATAAAAATTAATTCCAACAGGTTTTTCAATACGTTTTCCACGCCGAACTTAATCATGTGTTAAAAGCTATGAAACTTTTTTTCTTAAATTGGTTAGTCTAGAATCGAAGGAAATGAAATTGCTCTGCTTTATGGTACCTTACATTGACATACATTTCCCCCTCCGATGAGTCCAAATAAACTTAAAAAAATGTATATGAATTCCGAACTTGTCATTTGTATATAGAAAAGTGTAAGCTTCAAAATTTTTTTAATTTGCGGAGATATGTTAGCGGAAATTTAAATGATTTAAAAAATATAGTAAATTATCCCTGTTTTAAATGAAATACATAAAAACCCGAAGTGCAATTTTCAATAACCTGTCATATCGTGTGATTGCAAGAACTAAAACTTTACTGCATTACTACACTTTTTTTTCATTTTATTTTATTTTATTTTTATCAATGTTTTTAACAATAACTAGTCATAGAAGACCAGTTCTGTTTGGCTATTCTTATTATCAATTTCACTATTTTATTAGTATTCTGTACATGAACGTATCTAATGCGCTCACATTTAATAATCTAAATTCTTTATGGTATGCACCTACACGGTTAAAAGGTTTGGATTTTTTTGCTAATTACGGCAGGCTTTTAGTGACCTAACAAATGGTGTCATTCAATAGGTAAATGGCTTTTTTTTTAATATTTTACAGCAACTTATTAAACTAAGTGTGCTATTAACATTTAAAATAACTCGTTATTGGGTAAATTATACACTTTTAATATAAATTTATTACTTAATTATATTAACTTAAGTCTTAAGTCATAAATTGAAATGATTCAGTATGAGTCATAAGTAGGAAAAAGGCTTTATAAAATGTTTGTGATTAAGCTAACAAAATATTGAAGAATATTTAATGAGGCTGCTATTTTTCTCTAAATTTTTTGACCCTAATTGAAGATAGCTTTACATCAGTGCACTAAAATATATCACCTGATCATACCATGCGTTCAGGTGATGAAATTTCTATGACTAAATTACTGCTTATTTAATTGTTGGCTGTATTAGTTTTCAACTGATTAATTTAAAGATCTTTATTGGTTGTAAAGCTATGCGATTCATAAGACGTTTTACAAGACGTTTTACATAGTTCACCTTTTCTGCGGATTTACTTTTCCGTATTGAATGAAATGTCTAACAGACTTATTTCCCGATTCTTTATTCTTGATAAATTATAAAACTTTTACAAATATTCAATATTGAAAATTTATTAAGTTTTATGAGTTCAAATCAACAATATGGTAAACAGTTTTTTTTTTGCTTAATTATATATCTATATAAAAAATGTTATTACCAATTTTTAAACTTTTGAATATTTGCAAATTTTTCATGTTTTAACAAGAACATTGAAAACCGGCAGTTAATGTATGAATTTGTTTCTTCCTTCTGGTTCAATTATGCTTCATTCTGGTATACAAGTTTTTTAACTCAACATAAAATTGAAAATACAAAATAATTAAAGTAAGCCTCTTAAAAACACTAAATGAAGCTATTAAAAATGAAACAATAGGCAACAGTTCTAACAAACTAATTAAAAAATGGCATATTAAAAAATTCAATAAAAAGCGGCAGCCCAATCGTGATTATGTCAAGATGTACAACAAAGCGTTGGCACAGTGTTCGGGTGCCTTGTTTTTCAGCATATTATTTTTACAAGAAGTTATGAAGAAGCAACGAGAATATTGTAAAATAGAGAATATGAAGTACTAAACGCCTAGGGAGGTAGTCGGGTGAAGCAAGGAATAAAACTTGGAGTCAATTCATTGTAAGGTGATCGTGCATCAAAAAAACACGCGCTGCTCACACATACAAAAATACAAACATACAGTTCATTGATTCATTCATTTAGTTTATCATTCATTCATGGCTTTAGATGTAATCTTTCATCTTCTTCTTTGCATTGGAGGTTACTTGACTACTGTTATTGCAATTGCTGCTATTTATAACTTTTTATTACATTTTCTTTGCGGCAACTGTTTTATTTGTATGTCATACGAGCTTCTTTGTTGTGCCTAGCTGGCTACAATTGCAGTTATGAGATATTGACTATAAAAATCTGTTAACATTTTCCATTATGACCCAGAACTAATATTCAATTTTTTTTCTTATTGTCTTCCTTCGTCGAATTTGTTTTGTATGTTTGTTGATCGTTGAAGTGTATGGAAATTTAATATTTAAAAAAAAAAATTGATTTTATTGCAATTGTTAATTGTTCGGCTGCATCTTCAACTTGTTAGTTTTATATTTACATACCTTATTGTTGCAATTTTATGTTTTCCATATTTGTACGAAACACAATATTTATATGTAGTTAATCACCTTCAGCGATGAAAACTGTGTCAGCCTTAGTTAGCTGTTGTGGTTTCATTATTGTTGGATGCGTTATGATTGATTTTGAATTTCTTAAGAACATCAAATACTTCGCGACATTATTGATTGATTGCACTACGCAAAAGTACTTAATGAACACTCTAAGGTAAATGAGTTATTGGCTGGTTATTTACCGTGCCAGCGTTGCATAAATTTGCACTGATCAACATGGATCCAACCAAGCTGCCTACTTGAAATTAAGAGTGCAACTTTCATAAAAAAATCTTCACTCATATCTCTTTTAAAGCAAAGTAAAAATTTTATGCTTTAAGTATGAGCACAATTTATAGTAAATTGCAAAAAAAAAAATTAAATTTAATAAAAATTATATTTAGAAATTAGTACATACAAATGTATCCACTGCTAGTATGTCTAATGTTGATGTTGCATGTGAACTAAGATAAAATTTTAAGTAAATCTTTGCCGCCCGAAGTGAACATTTTTTTTAAACTAATTATATTCACATTTTTAAACCACTGACGGACAGCATTTACGATTTAAATACAAACTCGCCATTTGAAGAATAATTTCTTCAGAATGTAGTTTCTTTTTACATGATAAATAACAATTTCATAAATGAGTTAAGTTTATTAATGAATATATTTTTTTCAAATGACTTGACCACAGTGGGCATTCAATAGGTCTGGCTGAAGTTGACCTGTTTTGAAAGTTTTTATATTGACATTTTTATTTTATAAAAAATAAAGAATAAACATAACTGACGCTTATAGTAATAACAAATTTATTTCCTTCAAATCAAAGTGAAAAAAAATATTATAAAAAATGTATCCTGTTTTAGAGTGCAAGTATTTAAGAATATTAAATAGAAGCTTATAAATTTCAAAGCTGTTGAAGTATTTTCGAAGTAATAATATACTCATTTATAAAATCTTTTTTTATTGTTTCACAAAAAAGTATCTGCTTATACGAGAGCGGTTTGATAAGCAAATGGCTTTTTGAATAAAACATATTTTTTTCGACAAAAAAGCGTTCTATTTCTTAACATGATCTTTTTTTAACTCAGCGTTTTTTAAATTTTTTCATTCCTTCCAAGTCATAGCTTTTCTTAGGACTCTCAAAATAGACGTTTGTCTCTGTGATGACCTTTTCTGTTGACCCACACCCCTTACCAATCAGCCATTTCTTCAAGTTTCGAAAATATGACGAATGGAGCTAATTCTGGAGAATATACAGGGTGTCGACACTGTGTGCCATTTCACGCACTTTTATTTTCCAGCCATCCAATATCATTTCATGTAATTTATCGATGATTTCTGGAGTAAGGACCTCGTTTGAGCGACCTGAACGTTCGACGACACTTGTGCTGATACGACCACAACGGATCTCAGTAAACAACGTTTTAATAATTGAAATGGATGGTGCAGTGTCCCCATGTTATTTATTAAGCTTTTCCTTGGTTTCGCTTTTTAAAGCAAAAAAAGAATGGTAAATCAGCACAAGAAATTCACATTTTTCCATTTGTGCTAAAATTTAAGAGGTGACCTGCTACCAATGACTGCCAATTATAAACTAGATGACTCAGCTTTTTTCAAAATTTGAATAGCTGACAACTAAGGACAGCAATGATAAATTTAAAGTTTCTGCGCAGGAAACTCAAAAAAGTCTCCAACCTATCAAATCGTGTAAACTTCACACTTTAACAAACGTTCAAATAAAATAAAAATATGTTGATATATATAAATTATACCTATATAAAAATTATTATTATTGTAGAAGTTTGAAATAAAAATTTTAAAGTTTAAAAATGCCACGTTATGTGTAAGCAAATTGAAATGCATGGCTAATTTGACTTTAGATTAGAAATTTGTTTACAAACTCTCTGTACATATAAATAAAAAATCTGTGGACATTTGACAGAACAACTTCTACCGTGATAAGACAATTTTCCAAGATTTTCCGCGGATACAGAGGAGTGGTCCTGGGTGTCTGGACCAACCCCCCCACCCAAAAATCGGTGATCACAGAAAATTTCAACCGTGTTTTTCAAATGTATAGCACACTCTAGACAAATATTTTAAAAATTATTACTCAGTAACTGGAATCTATATACGCAAAGGTATTTTTTGTGGTACCAAAATGAATGCCTAAACGTTAAAGCAGGTGCAAAGGGTTTTACAAAAAAAAAACCACAACAACACTGTGCTAGTTTGGTTAACCCATACAAAAAAACAACTGCTTTCGTTCTGTTCAGCTGTGTATTGGCGCGTTCTGGAGGTGGAGGCAAGGTTTGTAACATCACGTTTTTTAACGATCTCAGCGCATAAACGAATGAACGCAATACCGCAATAGCTAAGTACTTTAGCTTTAGCATAGCCTGTGTTGCTCTCTTTTTCATTTTATAAAAAATAGTATAGAAACACGTGGAAAAATGTATTTCTCTCAATGATTTCAGCTTTAGAACAGTTATCGGCAGGCCAAAGCTTCCTGAGCGCTCTCTGAGTACGTATGTGTCTCACATGTGCATTCATGGGAGCGTAAGCCAAAGGGAAAAACACACACACTCTAACAAATTGTAATTCAGAATATACAGTCCTTCGAGAAGAAGAAAAGATTCCGTTAAAAATCGCTCCCTTAGGTGGCGCAACGGTCAAATTATTTCCAAAACTCTTTCAAAATGTTCTTAGTCAAATTTACATGTACAGATATCAAATTTTATTCGCATAGGTTGTGGAACAAATAATGTAAATCATCTCAGCACATGTATTCATGCGATGTCCGTGCGATTTTAGTCACTTGGCGCATATTACTACAAATACGCCAAACGAAATATCATTTATTCTTGAATATAGTCAAATTATCTATGCAATTGAATTTAATTGATTTCAGTTTTGTTTGTGAATTCTCAGTTTGAGACAACTAATTACAATATTCGTTTATTATTATATTTGATTTTGATTGTATATAAATGAATTGAATAAAATATATGTACACAAAAAGTCGTCGATAAAATCGATGGAATGATATTCGATGACCGGAGAATGAAAGTGCGTGAGGTGACTGAGGTAGTAGGCATCGAATATCTCAACTGAGCAGCCACATCACATTTTACACGAATCTTTGGATATGAAAAAGAAGCAATATGTGTGAGGGGTGATTGCTGACACTCGAAAAAAGCGCGGATGTAAACGTGTGTTGTCACTATGGCGAAAATCTATGCGACTATTTCCTATTTCCAAACGTGAAGTAATGGCTGTGTGGTAAGAGGTTTGGATCAAAATCAAATATTTAGAAAAAAGCTGGACTAAGTGTAAATAGTTAAAAGGAGATTATGTTGAGAAAAATAATGCTTTCTTGCCGAAAAAGTATATTTTATTTAGAAAGTTAATGATTTTTAAAACCACCTTCGTAATTTGCATATTTACAAACATATCTACCGATTTTTTCAAGTCAGTGCCACGTTACCAGTCACGGTGGCTGCGAGTGAACGGTCCTTTTCTACTTTACCGAGATTAAGAACGTATTTGCGCTGCTAAATATTCATCGAGATATTGAGGCTACTAGTGACCAAATACTAGATATTTTGGTAAAGAAAAAGACGAGAATCGATGAAGCACTTTGCATCCCTGACGTTTTATGATTCCACTGATTCAAATGACAGTAATCATAGCCTATCGATGGTTTTATAAAAATGTATTCATTATTATACCCAATATTATTATATCCATGTTTATAATGGATTATAATCAAATATCTTAAAATATGTAAAATATCGGAAAAAATTAAAAATAAATGGAACCCCCCAAAATTATTTTCTGGATCCATACCTAACCGTGTGCCATTTTACTCAAACTGAATTTAGAAAATTAATATGTATAGGCTAACCACCATTTTTCTTTCATTGTAAGAAACTTTTGTGGTGCAAATCATTTAATTTGTTTTTTAGCTCTCCTGAAAAATTTGCAATTTTCAAAGAAGTTGTTTTGTCAAATGTCCACAAAAAGGAAAAGATGCATTATTTGAAAAGAAAATTTGGTTAAGAAAAAATGGTTTACTGATTTTATTAAATCCAAAATAGCCCATGCCAAATGAACTATTATCGCAGTTAATATATATTTTGCATAATTCCTTATTATATAAACTTCTTAAATAAAGTACATTTCCTTTGTTATAGTCTACAAAGTATAAGCCAGCAAAGTGGCAAAATTAATAAATAAATACTCAACTCATTCCATTAGGCCTCCGCGCATTTATTGTTAGTCATTTATATCATTCTTATTATTATTGCTATGGGATGGTAATTTTGTGCCGCGCCCTTATATCAATAACAACAACACCGTGCACATACTTCCATTTCTTGCGCTTTTTCTTGCGCTTTACATTTACTTACAATGTTACTGTTTCCCGCTATTGTTTACTTATGCTACTACCACTACTACTGCTAGTTATTGTTGTTATCGGCCAGCCCAAGAATTGTGTACGTGTGGCACGCAGCGACGCGTCTGGAACGAGCGCTGCGTACGCGACGTGTCAATTTTTCGCTACTTAATTTGCTTACGATAAACACAGCGATATATGTATGTAGAGTACGAGCAAAAAGTATACGAAAGTCAGCAGCAAGCAGCAACAATCAGAGCAGTTATTCGTTAAAAGCTGTAAACGTGTCAGTGAAACAAAAGACTTAAGCAACGAACGTCAATTGCCTACAGGCGACAAACAAATCAACCGATGAGTGAATGACTGACTACTTAGCCGGCACGTCGACGCACTGAAAGCGATTGAATAGCTGAGAGGCGCAATAGCGAGCTGACTGACTGGTTGACTGGCTGACTGGTCGACTGACTGTGCGGCTGTTTGTAGGCTTTTTTTAATGTTGTTGCTTTTGTTATTGCTGTACTCAATTGCAGACTGATTTGTGTTGTTTTTGTCACAATTTAACATCATTTAGCATTGTAAGTAATAAATTTGCGAAAAATTACGCCTGTTGTTGCTTCGGCTCACCTTAACTTTTTGTATGCACATTTCTGTTTTAAAGTTTTTTTTTTCTTTTCATTGTTTAAGGCTTGGCCGCTGTAAAATGATTTCATTTCGCAAAAGTGAAATTATCACAATCAGATATTATGTCTGATGCAATGAAGATAAATACAAACAGTGCGTAGCACAGTTTTGTTTGAAATATGTTTTTTTTTTTCTATAAAATATTGAGCGCGACACATTTTGTTACTTTTATTTATTTCTTATAGCAATGAAAGGCAATCATACTTAGTACGAAAAATTGTTTGCCACTAGTTTTTCACTTCATTCATGAACAGACTCTCTTCACATTTAAAAGAAAATTTTTGTATGCAAATGAAGCAGTAAAGACATACACAACGAATTGTCACTTTGTGAAACTGTACTAAATTTTTAGCCACATATTCACAAATAAAAACCAATAATTTTTCTAAAAGCATAGCATAATGCGCGGCTCGAGCAGGTGTGACAGGGCCTGTAGGTTGCTGAAAGATAGTAGCGAAGGGATACAAAAAGCATAAATTTTGACTGATAGTCAAGAAGCACTCTTAACATTAGCATCTCCGAGAACAAATTTCCGGTCCATGATTGGAAGTGGGCATTTAGTTTCGCCGCTGAGTCAATAGACATCTCTCTCGTTTATGTTCCCAGTCAGAGGAACATATACGGTTATAAGAGGGCTGACGAATTGGCCAGAGCCGTAGCCTCTCTTGCGGAATTCGAGTTAGAAATAATTTGCAGCCCTTTAGGCGTCATCAAGAGAGAACTACATTTGCAGTTTGTACGAATGGCGGAAGCGTGAAAGAGCAGTTAACAAATTGCAAAATCACAAATGAAATCTGGCGCAGCATCGAAGACATTTTTAACAGGTCTAGAACAATAATAATCAGGGTAACAGCCACAATTACAGGTGAGCATGCAACCATGCATGTGTCTCTCATATAATAACACACTGTGACACTCCATAATACTCTGGGAAGTGCTCTTATTTTTCTTGTAGTTCTTTTTGAGTAGAACGAGAATTAAATTTTGGAATTGATCAAACACCCCAAAAATCTCAAATTAAGCGTAAAAAACAGATTCTAAGTACTTCTGCATACTTAATAGCCCATATCTTAACTAATTATCCGATTTTTAATTTAAGAACGGTTTAAAAAAGAAAAAACTCAGACCTTTCGAATGATATATAGATGAAAAGATTTATTTGCTTATGCACAACAAACTTAAACTTTGTTACCCTTTTTCTCCTTTTTTTTGACTTTGGCGATATTTTCACACACTATTTTATAAGAAACCTAAATGAGTTTAACAAATGTTTCTTTTCAAAAATTGGTCAAAAATTGACTGAGTTATTCAACTTTTTATAAAAGCGAAATTTTTGCAAAAATTTACAACGAACTTAATTTACCAATAAATAGTATTAAATGAAAATATAAAGATTAAAAGTGCTTTTTTGATCGTTTTTCCTTAGGGCAGCATCGTCAGTTTCACGCTGTACTGACCAACAATATTCTGCCGTCATATTTATTTTGTTTTTTCTTTTGAAGCGTCTTTCGATCGTAGGCATTTCTTGGTGGAAGTGTTCGCCTTGTTCATCACTGAACTGAATCAAATCAAAACTTATTTAGTTTTCTTATAAAATAATGTGTGAAAATATCGCCATAGACAAAAAAGAAGAAAAAGGATAACAAAGGTTAAGTATGTTGTGCATAAGCAAATAAATCGTTTCATCTATATATCATTCGAAAGATATGAGTTTCTTGTTTAAACCGTTCTTAAATTAAAAATCGGATAATTAGTTAAGATATGGGCTAATAAGTAAGTGCGCAAAAGTACTAAAAATCTGTTTTTAAAGCTCAACTCGAGATTTTGGGGGTGTTTGACAAATACCAAAATTGGATTTTGTTCTACTCGACAAGACCTACAAGAAAAATAACATCACTACCCAGATATTTCGACTTAATTTTTTTTTTTTTTGTAGCACTGTGTAATTGCTGTAGTAGTGGCAAGCACGGGGACAGTAAATAAACCATTATTAACTACATCCTGCGAGTGATTAGCTCTGGCATGCCTTAGACAAGTCATACTCGACTTTCCACCAGAAGACGTAAAGGAGATCTCTAGAAAAGTAAAATAAACTACAAAAGCAGATTTATCCACAAATCAAAGAGGTTTGAGGATTAAGAGCCTAAAGACATACCAGTAGTTCCATGAAAATATGGTAGCAAAATGGGTGCTGGGTTATCCCTAGCTTAGGCAACGTTACAACCAATTAACCATAGCATAACAAATGTCCAAAAATAAGATGAGTTTGATTATTCAATTCAGTGGGTAAGACCCAGACTTTTGTAGTCTCTGCTTATTTGTCGTACGATTTTATTTTCAATCCTACTTCGAATGATATTTTGGACAACGTACAATAAGTCGTGTTCAATAGCACAATGTATTGGAATTCTTCTATCTTATGTACAAGTAGAAATAATTTTTTGACAGCAACAGAAGAGGTGACGTGGTTGGTGTTGTAAGTATTAGTATATAAAGTTATAATAGACGATATCAATGTATTAATCAATCTTAGAGGAATAATATCTCTCCGGCATTGGTTAGTTTCGACTTGGTATTGATAAATATCTAAGGTAAAGTGTCAAAAATCAGAATCCTCGAGACGCGTACTTGGAAAATTATAAATTGGTTACGACTTGTTACTAGAATATCAGCTCTTTCTGAACTCGAAACTTTTGGAATCAATTAAAAAGATGATGAATTAGGTAACGAGTTTGTTATTTTGAGAAAATACGTCCGCTTAGAAAAAGTAGATAAGAAAAGGCATGCACGAGCTGTAACGGTAAATTTTCCACAATTCAATTGCGATCTAAATTTGTCAACGAATAAAAGTTCGGAGTCATCGAAATACAATTTTGTTGGATATATATATTGTTAGTTATAAAATCAGACATACTTATTTCCAAGCACATCGTTATATCCTTGTTAGGCACACACAACATTCGCGATTAAAATTTATAGTAACCTTTAAAAATAAACGTAAAAATTTTTATACCCGAGCGTACTTGTACCAAAGGGTATTATAACTTTGTTTGCATAACGGTTGTTTGTACCAGCAAAAAATAATCGAGATAGATATAGACATATATATACTAAAATGATCAGAATGAAAAGAGGAATCGATTTAGCCAATACTGTCTGTCCGTCCGTCCGTCCGTCTGTCCGTGGTTACAATAACTTGAGCAAAATTGAGATATCTCAATAAAATTTGGTATGTTGATTGCTCTATGGACAGGGTATGTTAGTTTTAAAAATGGTCAAGAGCGGTCAATAACTACGCCCACCTCCCATATAACGGTAGTTTTTGAAAAATGCAAAAACTCCGTTTTTTCGGTATTCATTAAAGCACATTCAGTGAATTTTGGTAATTGGAGCGATTTTTGACTAAGAAATTAAGTATTTATGAAATTTTGAAAAATGGGCGTTACCACGCCTCTTAAGAAAAATTGTTTGTATCTCAATAACAAGTTAGTGATCGTCACAAAATTTGGTGGACACATTTTCCTTGATATCGCTATTATTACCGTAGAAAATTTTTGAAATCGGGTTATAACTGAGCCCACCTCCCATACAACGGAAATTTTTGAAAAGTACAAAAATTTCGTTATTTTTTTTTTTTATTAAGAAACTTGATTTTTGTGAAATTTTGAAAAATGGGCGATGCCACGCCCACTTATAAAAAAACGTCTGTAGGTAAGTATCTTAATAACAATGTAAGGTATCGCCACAAAATTTGGTGAATATATTGTCCTTGATACCATTAGCATCACAGTCAATAATTTTTGAAATCGGACCATAACCACGCCCACCTCCCATATAACGGAAATTTTGAAAAATGCAAAACAACTTCGTTTGTCTTTATTTATTGAAACAAATTGAGTAAAGTTTAATACTAGCAACGATTTGAAACAAAGAAACGGGAATTTTATGTTATTATGGGCACCGACCATACAAAAATACATCGCGAGTGTATATAAAAATCGGTTTCGCCCGAATTTAGCTTTTCTTACTTGTTGTTAAATTAAAATGTCACGCTCTTTTCCTGCTCCCATACCATTTAGTTGTATGCCCTTCATCCGCATGCGCTGATTTCTACAAGCCGCAACAAATACAACCAAAAGAAATAGTTTATACAAAACACAGCAAACCGCTAAGTATTGACTGCGGTCAAGCGAGTCACAATTGCGGTTGTTCGCTGCGGTTTGCATGCTTTCTACAACGAAAACCCTAGCACTCTATATTTTTCCACGACTTCAAAACTGAACACTCCAGTGTCCTGCTGATTAACGCCTATTGCCTTTACTCACACTCACACACATGCAAATGCGCGCCTGTGTCCTGTTTCTAGTTAGTTGCCGCTCTCAATTTTGCTATTTGTTCTCATTCATTTTTCCGCTTTAATTTCAAACAGCTTCTTGCTTTGTCGTCCTCTACCCTTTATTTTTTTGGCTGGTCATCGTCGAGCCGCATCCTTTCGCAGGAGCACACAAATACATGCATGGCGGTGTGAAAAGTGTGTATAGTAAATTTGGCATATGATTGTTTGTTGTTGTCACATTTGTGCCAACTACTCGTACCTCGCTGTCTGCTGCTGCCACATGCTAATAATTCTAGCAATTCATGCTAACGCCTTTTTTGTTTACCGCTCGCCGTTTGCTGCTACCCATTCTCATTCGAATGACATTCTTTTACCGTTCAATATTCTCGTTTGTCGGCGTGCATTACCCACTGTGCAACAGATTATCCCTGCCAATTGTTTAGTAGATTGTGTTTATTGGTAAACGCTGTTGGCAATCAGTCAGCATTCGAGTTCGTTGGTCAACAGATGCCAAACAGCAGCATTCGACATAGTAGTTCTCCTTTCATAATCATCACCGCAGCAGCTCGAAATGCTATTGATAAGTAAATATGCATGTCGATACTCACACAAACTCACACACACATATACTCGTATGAGTGTGTGCATTTTCATGCTTGAGGGTTCCACTTTAATTTGTTCTAATGTATGTGACTTTTGTTGATTTGTGCCGCTTTTCTTTTGCCTCAACTTCTGTGTATTGTATGGTTCCCATTGGTTTCGATTAGTTTCTATTGACAATTTTGCCTTTTTTGTTTTTCAATTCTTTGACTACACACATCGTCTTGGGTGTGACTTGCAAATTTCCACTTTAAATGGAAAATTGTGCCACAAACAATGTCAATATATAGTAATGCAATCGCTGCAAACATCCATCAGTCAATCAATCAATCTATTTTTGGTTAGTTTTGGCAGTTGCAAGACAGTAGAATAGCTAAAGAAACAGAGAAATGCTTGTTTTTTGCAAAACTAGTTTTACTTCGTGGACATATGGTTTTTGGCTAAAAGCTGGAAATTGTTGAATACACTATAAATTAGGAAAAATGGTAGTTGCATGAAAATCGAATATTTTTTTTTTACTCTCAGAAGAGTAGAGAGAATGCAAAAGAGCCCTTTCAATGTAGAATGACAATATTGATAGTTACAACATTTTGTTTTCTAAATTGTTGACGACCAAAAGAATGCACACGAAAATGAATGGCAGGTGTTTTTTTTACTCAACACACCCAAAGCCACCACATCTGAATTCACCACTTCTAAACCTAGCAGACTCACCTCACCATTACTATACTCACCAAACCCAAACTCACCACACCCGAACTCACCATACTCAAACTCACCACACTTTAACTCACCGCTCTTTAACTCACCACACCAAAAACCCACCACATTTAAACTCATCACACCCAAACTCACCACTACCAAACTCTCCACACCCAAACACACTACATCTTAACACTTTTTGCCACACCTTATCTAACTTCTCTCCGCCTTCCCTCACCTTAGCTTAATTCACTACACCTCACTTCACATGTCGAATCAAACCTTGTCTGCTTGATTTTTATAAATTCTCTGGTGGACAGTTATTTTATAGATTGTAACTTTTTGCTCAGAAAGCACCAGACATCATTAAAAACTACACTTTATGGCCAATTTGTAAACATTTTCCATCCTACAAGACATATAGGCTGAGGGAGTTGCTGATTCGAAAAAGAATTCCCCTTATGAATACAACGTTCAGTAAACTCATTTTGTCCGCAAGTTTTCTTCTCCTCTCCATAATTGATATATTTGCATAACATACGTTTTATCCGTTTTGTTAGTAAATAATAGCTGTATCTACTATATTTCTAACTGTAACAGCTTTTCGTAGCTTCTTACAGAATATCAAAAACGCTCAGCATATTAATTGCATTCCAAGTGAAACTGTATATTACTCGTATTTATCATTTCACTAAACATAAGCAACATATTTTTTTGGAATCACTATCACAACATTCTGCACGATAAGATTTCTTTCTCTAGTCTACCAATTGCCTGCATATTAATCTTTTGTAACATGTTGACTTTCAACGGAAATTACTGAAAATTCTTTAAGAATCTTTAAAATCCAATTTGGCTGGGCGTAACTACAGCATCAGTGTCG
This sequence comes from Philophylla caesio, assembly GCA_963971545.1. Taxonomy (NCBI): domain Eukaryota; kingdom Metazoa; phylum Arthropoda; class Insecta; order Diptera; family Tephritidae; genus Philophylla; species Philophylla caesio. Next base: position 16,328,170 of record OZ020608.1, read on the forward strand.
CATTTAACGCCCTGTTTTTGCTACAATTCAAAACAGAAATTAACCCCTTTGCAAAGCGACGCATTGTGTCAGTTAAATATCTACACACATACACATTACATACTCGTGCAATCACTCTGTTTGCACTTCAGAGAAATTCAATATCTAAATATATGTACATCTTATCTTCCCCTACGATTGTTGCAACTTTGACTTTGTGCTCTGACTTCACATAAATTTTCATAAAAGTTAATCCAATTTGTGTTGCGGTAGACACTTTTATGCTTCCACATTTTATTTCTTTACTCTGTGTTTTCAAGGATACACCCATAAATGTCCTACTGTTTTTGTCGATTCCGTTTGAAGACGCATACATATGTACATACATATGTAGTACTTACAAACATACATAGACTTGGTTCAATATGGGTGTGTAGTTGTAAGAACCTTTCATAAATTCATTATTTGTGGAACGGGTTACATTATTGAAAAGTAGCTGTTTTTTTGGTTGTTGTTATCTTTGGAACAACCTTTTGTGCGCATTGCTCCTAAAGCGTAACAAATTTACTGTTTATCGTATTTAACCACACAACAGCGCCGATCTTGGTTAGCTAGTAAGCTATCTGAAGAAAACGGAATGTTGATAGAAGTTAGAAAACGTAATATCAAGCAGAATATTAAAAAATACGCGCAAATCTCTGCGTGACGCGTCATGCATTTATCGAGTTTTGAATGGCAAAGTTACTTTTAAAAAAATTTACAAATTTATTGAGCTCGACGCCAGTTTAATGAAGATCTTATTTGGAAAAACAACAACAGTTTTTTAATGGTAGAAGTTATAGTACTCTTTCGGATATCACCACATTTTCTCATTAGACTTCTTTATTAATTTAGTTATATTTATTCTTCATAACCACTTCTCCCAGTCTTTGAACCCGGGAGCTCGGAGTTGCAGAGCCAGCACGCTACATATTTTGCTACGCTGGCCGAGTGGACTGTTGTGTTTATTCCAACTTCCTCAAACAAACCATTTACAAACAAGAGCAACTGATATGCCGCTAGTAAACTTGCTTGTGTGGTTGTTGTTTGTGTGTTTTGCAATTCTGTTTATTTATAGTTTTTTTTCGTAATTTTTAGAATGCATTTAAGGTAAGCTCATCCTTGCATATATCAATTTTTGCTATTTATTGGCCTTATAAATGTTTAATAATTGACAAATTTATTGAGCTCGAGAAAAACAACAACACTTTTTAAGGCCAAAAATAACAGAATTTTTGTAAAAATGTTATATTTATGGTGAAGTAAATACTAAATTAAAATATTGGATTTTTATTATTATTATTTTTTGGTCTTTGCTTGGAGGAATTAAATGATACCAGATTCTAAGAAATGGGAATGTAAAGAAATTATACATACTTAGTATAAATTGTTCTTATTGAGCATAGAAGAAAAAATAATTAAATCCACTATCCCCGAGCCCTGTAGTTCCATATTGTAGGTCCATCCATATGTGGTATAATATAAAGACGCACACTACAAATTGTAGGAGAAGCTTGGCCAAACACTGTAGTGAAAAATCGGAGAGCTTCTCACTAATTTAGAGACAGTTAGTCATAAAAAGCACGAAGTCATTTCTGACATTTTCAGAAGAGTTTTTCTGGGATACCAAATTCAGATATTGCGACATAAAACAAACGTTATTTTTTGCTATGTAACTATGTACATATATCTTCGATGAGAGATTTACCAAATCTTAAGCCACACTTACCACGTCCAACCAACTCATTGAAGACCGACGTTATTCTGCAAATGAACTGGCTGAAAAGAATATTTAGGGATTAGTCTTTATCGGAGACAGTTCGGGCATTAATTAAGGCTCAGTTAGTCAAGATTTATCTTAACTTAACTTTACTTAAGAATTGACAGCGATTACTCAACACGTAAACTTAATTTTTGACTATTTATTTTTGTCGCATATTGTTCTTTGAATATCTTCGTTGAAAAAAAAAGTAGAAAACAAAGCACTTGTGTGATTATTATTGAACCACATGTTGTAAGTGAAATGTTAGGGAAAATTGAATTGAGTCAAATGTTTTTAAGTTAAGTCGATACAATTGTACAAAATATGGAAGAAGCATTCACTTGACCAGTAGTGCCATTCAGTAGCTTTTAACAACACGACTTGACGTGTTGTTAGCTAAAAAGATTTGTGGTTTGCAATAGCGATTGTGCGATTCACTCACTCATACTAAAAAACACTGAACAGCTGATTTGTCTTACTTATTATAATTGACAGAAAGTGGCATCTCAGGTAACGAAGTGTCCAAATTTACGAAAAACACAAATAGGAATGTAAAAAAAACATCAAAAATTCATCCGGCAAATAGTTGGAGCACAAATTCAGCAAACCAAAAGCAAGTATACCTTATTAAAGTTATTAAATAAATTATTTACTATTATTTCGTTATTTTCAGAATGGTCTCAACAAGCCCAGCAGCAAAGAGGGCCGTGCCTCAATGGAGCAGCTGACTGGGATGATGGATTTTTTTCAAAAGAATCCGGGGCTAGCCAGCGAAAATGTTTCATCGGCTCCATGGCAGGATGGAGCTGGAAATGAAGTGGGAAGAGAAAGCTTCCATACTGAATGCCATCGGAGGTGGTGCCTAATGGCGCACGGTAAGTAATAACCCGGTAATACTCGTATTTGAATACTCGTATATGTACCTACAAAGGGCTGTGCGGTGCTGGCAAATGTGCATTGTGCTTGGAATTGTGAAAATTAAACCGCGTGTGAATAAATAAATTCATCACTTTCATTAATATATGTGTTATAATGTTAGTGAATATAAATATCTTTTTTGTGTAGATAAACAAGTTCATATTGCGAAGCCAATTCCATGTATAGCCACTACGCACGGACATTCTTTGTGTGTATATATGTATAATTCTATATGTTTATTTCATATTTCATTTTTTCTCTTCTAACATAGGTTTGGTGCGATTTAAAACGTGGGACCAGTGTCCGAGTGCGCGACTGGAGAAGGCAGCCGTCTTTAACCGGCCCTTAAAGCAGCCTGAACACAGCTGGAGAAGCGGGTGCTGGAATTGATAGGAAGCCAGTATATAGAGAGCCTCTCTGTGGCAGAAAGCTTCCCAATGGAATGCTTTTAATTATTTTTAAATTCTTCAAAACTATCAGCCGTGCACCCAGTTTCACATTTCAATTCCATAATGTGATTTTAAAAATTTCCTGTGAAAGTGAATTAGTGTGCTCTCAATTCCACAAATTTTTTCGCATATCAGGTCATCGCTGTCACACATATCGGTTATCGTTGTGACAATTCACAAACAGCTGTTGTTGAAAATTCCCTTTCGGATTCAGCTATGTATGCTTTTTTGAGGAGTCATCAGCAAAACACTTAAAAATACGCATATTTCAATGAATAACTAATACAGAAATGTCGTAAATGGCTTCTACACACATCAAAGAATATTTTAAAAATTATTCCAATCGAAAATAATTAAATATTCACACACTTTTTTCACACACTTATTTCACATACAACCAAGCATTCGGATTCAATTCACAAAAATGTATGTGAATGTGAAATTGGAAGCACCAAACATTGATTTTAAACCGAATCCACAAGGAAATTTCGGAATGTGAAACTGGGAGCACGGATGTATGTACCTGAATATTAATTTAATATTGATACTGTTGAAGTTTTTGTGAATAAATAAGGTATATAAAATGTTTCTCTATATGTTGCAAAAGCACTTATTTCACTAGTATACTTATACATATGTACATTGAACATTCATTTGTTTAAATAGTAAAACTTAGGTTAAATAAAATATATACGTTTTTAATAATTTAATGTCCATATTCCGAAGCAAACGCCGTTCCACCGTATGTGCGTTTAGTTCATCATCACTCTCCGATAAGTTATAAACCAGCAATTCAGAAGCCATTTCAGTTTTATTTTATAAATTTACACAAATAAATTAACTATCGCATTTCTAACAACATAAATTTAAATGCCGCTAGCTTAACAACACAGCTGATTTTGCAATAACGTACATATGTTGTCAACCTCATATATTGTTAACCTCTGTTGTTTAGCTGATTTGGCAACTTCGAGTGTTGTTGAAAAAGTTACACAATCGCACTACAGAGGAATAGACGATGGCAAATCTACCCAATAACTACAGACTTTTTATTGTGGCAATTTATATCCACAGCTGAATTTATCGTACAGTTCCATTTCGGAGGATACGATCAATTTTTCGTCATCAATTTTTATGTTTAAATTTTCTTCTTGTCTATAATTTCTTTTTCAGCTATATTACCACGCAAATAAGCTCGTTTTAAATGTAATTTTGTAAGATTAGCAAACCTCGAGTTACCGGTTCGAACCTCACGCGCTGATTTTAATTTTTGTTTTCATAAAAAGAGAATAATCATTTATACCCGAACAGGAAAGGATACAGTAAGTCTCTTCATTGGACATGCTCGAATAAAACGTTATCTAATTACATATAAAGAGATAAGCATTTTCTAGTTTGCGGCAATTCCTCGACTTACTCTAGACTAATCGCAAATTTTGCAGAGTCTGCTGACAATTCGCAAGCTTCGGGTGCTGTTATTCTTAAGTTATTCTACCGCTATTCGAGTTGTTAGCTGACGCAACGTCGATTTCGTTATCATTAATTGGAATTGTGTGTTCATCATTGACTCGAAAATAATCGCTGAAAGCCAATGGCTTTTTTAACTTCGGTACGCAGAGAGCGACTAATTTGTTACGAAATGTCGTTTTGCTGTTTATTTCGCTCAGAGCGCATTGTCAGAGGTTTTGTCATTGAGGGTTGAATTTTTCCAAAGATAGTCCCTTATCCACCTTGTCACCAAGCACTATTTTCATATGGCTGCGAATCAGCACTTAAACGAGTACTAAAGCTGTTCATAGAAGCGATTGTACTTTTCTTTCACTGGAACGGAACGCAAACGAACAAGATTTTTAAAAACCTCACTTGAAAGCGTACTCATAAAAGATATTCGTTTAGTGGGTACAAATTCTTTCTCTCAATACAAATTCGATAAAAGCTTTAGTCAACATCAGACAACGACAGTTTCTTTCTTTGTCCCATCGTCCGTGGCATTTCTTTGGTTACGGTTCTGTTAGCGTTTGATCTGTCGAGGACATCAACCAGCGGGCACAGATATCCTCCCAATCAATTGTTCCTGATGGTTGCACTAAAATCATTTCCTTAAAACATTGGCCATGGTCGCTAGTATTGGTATTTTTAGAATGATAATAACCAATCGATCAGAGACAGGCGCCCTTTTCCTACTGGCAAGCATTCGTCGCTGTACCCGCTGGAGTCAAAAGATCAAAAGTATTTGATTTTATATCGACGACGATATCTTAAAATGAAATGCAGTTGAGTGCAATGAGACGATTTTTAGTTAAGGTTAAGGCAGTCGGGAGTATAATAACGGCTGATGAGGCTGAGAATGTATATACTTTTGATAAAAAAATTTAACAAATGGGCTACATGTGTATCATAAGAGAAAGCAGTACAAAAATCGATAACTGTTAACAAAAAATAAAAAAAGACAGCCGTAATTATATTTTCCACTCTTAATAAATTATATTTTGTGTATATTAAAGCGAGGTCTCTAGACATAAGTAACCGCCATTAATAAAATATCCTTCCAAACCAATGAAACTTACTCAAAAATTCAATGAAAAATCTGCAATGCACATTAGTATGTACATACATATGTATGTATATTAGTGTATATGTATATACAAATAAACATACATACATGCCCGTATATTTATACTCATACATATGAACACTATAAACCACGCCTCTAGTCACCTAATTTCAACAAGCCATCACAACCAACCGCAACATTGTTGTTGCAAAAGCAAAATGAATACTAAAAGCAACAACAACATAGCTAACAACAATCACTTTATAAATGTATAACAGAGAAAAAGTTGCAAGTTTGTTAAAATATATAAATGTATTTGTATGTGTGTATGTATTTGTGAGTTTCTGCTCTGCATTGGTCAATGGAATGAGAACACAGCAATTTATGCGATTGTATAAATACATACACAGATATATGTATGTATGTATGTATGTATATATGTGGATATGAGTTAAGCGTCAAAGTAAATAAGATCACCTGAGATGGCAATAAACTGTCAGTGTCAGTGAACAGCGAGAATAACAAGCAAAGCAACAATACAACTAATCGAACTTACAGTAAGAGAGAATGCGGCGATTGAGTAGCAAGATGATGAGTAGACACAGTCCTACTCGCTCACTCACTGTTGTAGTGATATTGATCGTGTGGTGTGAGGAAGAAGTAAATAAAGCATTGGATATTATATATTTGTGAAAAATCAGGGTAGTAGCGGTAGATAGGGCGACGACGAGCGCCAAACTGATCGACAGCTTTACGGCGCTGCAGATTTTATTGCTATTATGTAGGTATTTACTTTGTTTTTGAAAAGGGTTTTTTAAAATGTATTTTCTTCTTAAAGGGGTTAAGGGATTAGAGAGCTTATTTCTAGAGCACCTAAATATATTTGCATAAGACAAGAGAAGTACCGATGGCATTGAAGCAAAGCAATTATCGTCAAACTGTGAATAAGCGGAGCTACAAAAATTTGCAATTGAAATTTGCATGGCATCTTACATAAATCACTGAGTATTAAAAATCAATATGTGTCTTCAATATGATTGCAAAGAGTCACGAGTTAGTCCATATAATTAAAAAAAAAATTAGAAATAATAGTTAGGCACTTATGTATATTGGATATGTAGTTACATAAATATACAAAACTAAATCCCTCAAAAACAGAAGCGAAAAAAACTACTAGTGCAATAAAGTTTCATTGTGCTGCATAATACAAGCAAGACCGCTTAATAAATTATACTATCTCGCTTTTACTCACACCAAATTGTCGCTTCTATGCTAAAACTCATTTTCATCCCCACTTTTGCATTGTTGTTTTTTGGCAGTTACGCTCTCATTGACAACAAAAGCTTGTGTTGGGACGACAATACAATAACAACGATAAATAAGCTAGTAGCAGCGTCATCATCGTCATCAACCGCCTCATTTACTACCGCCGCTGCTGCTGCTGCTCCTTCTCCTCTCCTTCAAACTTAAAATTTTGCTGTTGCTGTTGTTGTTATTTTCGACGCTCTTGTTCCGCTTATGCTTGTTGCTTTTCATCGTTTCTTTTCTTATTGTTGTTCTGTTTATTGTTGCTGTTGTCGTTGTTCGCTACGCTTGTAATAACGGTGCTCTGATTGTGTTAATCGAGCCAATCAAATGCTACACTGTATCGTTGTCGTTGTCGCAGTCGTCGTTACAGCCAAACGACGATGATGTCGCGCGTGATGTTGTTGTTGTTTTAGTTGCACAGCAGATCATCGCTCTCTATTTATTTTAGTTGTTATTTTTTTCTTGCTTCGCTATTATTTGCGCTCTTTTCAATACTTTTGTACATAGAATATAAGGTTGAAAAGGCAACCGCAAGCATGTCAACAAAAACAAGTTTTGAGCGCAAATAGTGGCGTATAGAGAGTAGTGCAAGAGAGCGCGAGCAAAAACGTGCAGTTTCTCTGCACTGCAGTGTTCAAATTAGCTGTCGTTCCTAACGGCGCGCAGCTAGCGTTAACTGCGCTGCTGCTGCTTCGCTGCATAGTCTGTCATTGCTTGACAGCGATTTAACGCTTACAGTAGTCTGTTAGCTGCTCTGAAAAATAACATAATTGACTTACATTGAAACTAAAGTCATTCTCTGCTGTTAAACGGTTTTGTTAATCAGTTGACCATGTCCTAACTCACCTTTGTTTTTTTTTAATTTTAACATTTTAATGGTATTTTTTTATTAACTTGATTTTTAGTTTTCAAACAATCTAAACTGGATTTATTTGAAGTTTATGAATTTTTCAACGTTTTGCATTCCATAAAGCGATCGGTAATCGTAAATTGTAATACTGCTTATAAATGTTATCACTTAAAATTTATGTTCAATAAGTTAATTAGCTGAGTTATTAGCTTGCCAATGACACTGTCTGGGCAGCATAGTTAAATTTTTGTAATATATACATACATACATACATATGTACATACATATGTAGTATGTACATATATTGCAGTCATTAGAAAATCTCATATTTTTTACATATCGTCATTAATATGGACTATTAAGCGCGAAATTATGACATTTTAAATGAACAATTATATGGGCATTAGTAGGAAAGCATTTACTTTATGTTGGACAGGTAATTTAAAAGTTGATGGGTGATTTGAATAAGTACATAAGCAACTTGAAGGTATGCGAAAGAAAATGCAATGTCATCTCTCTGTATTCTGCTAAACCTATTGTAATATTTGAAAACAAGTTCGACATTATTCAAGCTATTTAATTTGAGAGAAATATAATTAAAATTTATAAAAACACCTGTAAATAGCTAGTTTCTAGGCTATATGAAACTACCACCAGCATCTTACTAGAGTAAAATATGTATTCATTTTCGCTATGGAATTACAAGTAAATTAAACGCTTTAAAAACGGTTATTTCAGGTTTTCGCATTTCTGAGTTGTGGCGTTCAGTAGACTGACAGTTTCTGAATATCTAATTTTCTTTTGTACAGTTCTTATTATTTTTCAATTAAACTACAATTTATTCTCTTGTAAAATTCATATGAAAAAACGCTTTAAATTTTATAGGAAATTGAAGAAAAGTGTCAATCTTTCATTAAATTCACAAACATTTTTTGAATTACATACTTATTTATGTATTAGAGTGGTTTGGACTAACGGAGTTGTATTTCAACCATTTCTAGTAGAGAAAAGTGCAAGCTTTAGGTAACTTCGAAATACCGTTGATTTTTTAAAATTTCTTCGTTTAAAAAGTCCCAAGCATGTTTTATTAATTGAGAAAGACCGTGTGTAAAAAATGCGTTCAAAAAGCAACGCTTGACTTCAACTACTTAAAACTTGCATTGTAATAGTTTAAAATTGAATAGCTTGATGAAATTCTTTAGAAAATATACCAAAATATTTTCAAAAAATTTGTATTTTTATAAAATTAAACCGTTACTATTTAAAAAAAAAATTTAAAAAAATAAGATCGTGCGTTATATGAGTTCTTATAGACATTTCATTCGTGCACCTATTGAGTATATTGTTGACTGAAGACTTTTTTTTCCATGAAATAGGGGGCACTTGCCAAGCAGTCCGGCAAGAAATGGTCTTATTGAAGGAAGCATTTCCTGAATGCGTTATTACTCAAGAAAGTAAAGTATATTTGTCATCGGGATTTAATGCCTTTTTTTATGATTTACGCAGGGATTTCGAAATGTAGATGCATTTGAAGATAAGATTATACACACGGCTCCCATTTCTTGAAATATTTGCCGAATTTTGAGCATCTTTTATACAATTTTTTCTTTACCGTCCCGACATTGATATCTGAGTTTTGGGTCTAAGGGAAAATGTGGAGTTATCACACACACAAGATATCTAGTATGTAATATTATACACATGTTTAGATTTTTAATACAAACAATTTTCATTCCGTACCATTTCATGGAAGCATACATAAGTAAAACAAAGTGTATATTAACCTTTTTATGTACATACATCTGCCTAAATCTCAAAAGACTTCAACAGCGAACCTGCTGGATAATAAAACTAACAGCGAATATGTGCACTGTAAAAGGAATATTAAGTTTTAACAGCAAAATTAAACTCTAAAATTGTTATACATTTTCACTGCTTAGGTTTCGCTGTTAGCGATTGGACATCGTTCAGGGTCGCTCAACAGCGCTAGTAAGATTTTTACATTTACTGCTCTTTAACAGTAAGTAATCAACAGTTAACATTTGTACATTATATTGAAGACAGTCGTCTGTTAAGGGTTATTTAACATTCTAATCCTAATACAATTTCGATGCTTAGGTTTCACTGTTACCGTATTTATACATTCACTGCTACTCAACAGCAAGTTTCCAGCAATATTTTAACATTAAGTGCTCTGAAAGTCTACATTTTTTTTACATTATTTCAACTACAATGGATGCCGTCGCATGATCTTTAACATTTTTATTTAAATTAACATTTCGTAAGCAACCGATCGGTGCTGTTGCCGCCACTGCTGCTGTGGCGCTAAACAGCTGTTCGTTTAGCAGCGCAGCTTGCGAATTTCCTCGTGAGTTCAAAACCAGACTGGCTGCTGGAGAGGTGATGATGCTGCTGCCGCTTCTGCTGCGACTGCGTGACGTCGCTTCTCTGCGCGCCAACCAAATAACCAACAAGCAACGAGTATATGGCTACCTGCCTGCCAACTAGCCGCTAGTCATCCACCACTTTTTGGGCCTTTGTTCTCATGCGCTGGCCTGCTTGTATTTGTGATCGTTTCTAGTCAAGACGAGCGCGTGCGCGTGCTGCTGTCGCTGCCACCGCTGTTGCTGCTGCTTCCAACGTGCGCTTTGCAGATAGGCTGCGCAATATTCACCTTTAGTGGTACTTCGCGCTTCTTTCTTGCTGGTTCGTTCGATCAGCCAAACGACGACGACACGACGGTGACGATCAGACGACCGTCCAGCGACGGCGACATTTACTGTGCTTACTATCCACAGCACATACATACAATTAGAGCTAACCGGCGTTTTGGTAAATGACGACGGCAAATGCAAATACGGGCGCAAAGTCAAAATACTAAACAATTCGTTGTATGATGAGAGGGCTTAGTAGCGCGTGTGTACGAATGACGAAGACGACGACGACGGTAAATTTGAAATAAACAATAACGGTGTTCACGAGGGCTTGAGTGCGCGTACTGAGAATGTTCTTCTTATTGCTATCTTGTTTGATGTGTTGATATTCTGGTGGGATCTAAAGCCCTGGGTGGTGGTGGCAACAAAAGCAGCAGCAGCAGCAGCCCTATGCTGCACTCAACAGAAATTGTGAAAATATTTGTGGGCACTAAGTAACTAACTGGCTGATGGACTGACTGTGCGGTTGAAGCGGTTCTATTGAAAAAAGAATTTTTTGCAAAAGAACATTTTTATTTCGATTTTGAAAGTGTGTGCGAAATTTCCAATTCTAAAAGTGAGAAATATTATACGGGATATTGAGTTTTTGTTTAATTACGTGAGCCAATTTTTGACGATTGGTGTATACTTTTTTCGCAAATTTTATAAAATATAAAAGAATATATAAATTTTAGGTGTGACGCGTCCCAAAAAATGACAAAAATAAATATAAATTTTGTGAAATTATTATAAATAAATTTTAAACACACAATATAAAAAAAAATTGTACCTACTCTCTGAACCGCAATCAACTTTGCTTTACTTGCACGCCGGTCGCCGCTTTCTTCGACGCTCTGCTGCAAGCGAGTAATGCGCGTGCGCACACCTTACACATCAACAACATACATATGAACAAGCATTAAAAAGTCCATCGCACCTACACACACACTTGCCCGTGATTTTTTATTTTTTTGTATACATTTGTAAATGGAGATATGTAAGCAAGTAAACAAACAAACCAACTAACTTGCACACTTGTCATCGCACCAGAAAGACTAACCGACTTTGTCATAGTCTACTGCCTTTACAGCCAACTTGACGCTTTCATATGGCGATTCCTCACTGCTGCTGCTATTGACTGGGCGTTTTATGTTTATGTAATGTTGTTTTTTTTTTTCTTTTTTTGTCGACTGCACCCTACACCCATTCAACGGCGTCTCAACAAAGGTGTGTTCTTCTAATGCTAATATTTTTTAGATCAACAGAGCAACTAACTCACTGCGCAGTGTCAACATTTAATAAGTAAAAAAAAAAAAACGAATCTAAGTGCAAAGCGACTCGCAACAAGATCAACAGCAATAAATTACAGCAAACAACAACAGACAATATGGTAATATAAAATATTAAAAGTGCAATTTACAAAATAAACAAATTTGTGCGAAGAAGTGCAACTCAGCTAAGACAAAAAAAAGAAAAAAAGGAAAAAAAGTTTATAATAATCTCGACAAAAAAAGAACGCCATAAAAATATTTTAAAACTAGAATTCCTAACAAAAAAAATTCACAACACATAGTTGTCTACCAATTGCTTGCCAACGTGTTCCTTAAGGTCATTTAAGCGTAAAGATTTCTAAAACAACAGACGCCGCATTTGCGTTTCAGGCGAAACAAAAATACAAACTGTAAACAATTGTTTCTTCCGTAGAACTGCAATGTGATGCAAACAACAAAACTTAAACGGCAAATATATGCAATTGCAGTGAAAGGTAATAGTTTGCTACATACAAAGCGCCGCTATACCTTTATGCAACGCTTGAGTTAAATTTTTTTATGCTGCATATACAAAACATAAAGACATATGTTCTTTAAAAAGATGTGTATTTACCAAACATTTCTTACATAAAAGACCAAACCAGCTTTAGTATTAAAAATAAATTCAAAAATTTATTAAACTGTAAAAATTAATATATAAAAAATTAAACAAACAATATGTGTACTATCTGTTTTAATACAAATTTCATGTTTAAAAACTGCTAAACGTGGGCATTCATCAAAAAATAAAAAAAAAAACAAGCGGCCGTTCACGAAATCGAGCACCACACCTGTTTGGATAATTTTCGGGAAGCTACACAAAAAGCTTCCTGCGCTGATTACAAGGTATGTAGAGGCTAAAAGTCTTTAAAATTTCACTAGACTAAGTTGTGAGAGAAATTATGACATAGGTTGTAATTAGTGTTTTGAAACGAAAAAAGTCTTAGCTTGCAGAAATTAGGAATTGGTTGGTTGGTTAAAATGGATAAACCATAAGCAAATTTGCCATTTTGATTCAACATCTCGTGCAACCTACAGCCATTTGGCGAATTTTATGAATTTCAGTACATCGTACAGATACAGGCGGCTGCTCTCTGAAATACTCTGCAGGAATGGTTTGCCGAGTGCTTTTAACCTCAACCTACCAGAGCCCGCCATTTGGCTCCTTTCTAAAAGAGCCCTACTTAAAAGCGAATCAGAGGACAACCAAAACTGACGGGTAATCCTATACGACACTGCACTACTCCTCCTGTGTCTGGCTTTCATTACATATCCGCACCTCACTAGTTCTCCCGATGTTTCATTTCCGTAAATGTTCCTAAGGGTAACTTCGTATTGATTGGAAATCTACGAGTTGAGAGTTGACAGAAGTTGAAGAGAGTGCCTGAATGACAGCTAGGCTATCTGTGAAAGTTTTCTCCCTCGTTCTCGTGGTAGCACACTGCTTAATATACTCAACCGCCTCCTTTATTAAAAACATTTCGGCATGGAAAACGCTAGCATTGTTTGGTAGATAGAAGTATACCCCTCCTCCAACCCCGCATACCATATTTTACCCATCCATAAAGACTGTCAAGTCAGCCAAGGACCGGACTCTTTCACGAGTTCAGACTCTACTGCTAGGGAATTTTGTACGGATATTCAGTGGGTAGCGCCATAATCCCAGGTGGAATTCTGCTGATCTATCGGTATACTAAAGAAATATAAAAAAACTTTCTTTAAAATTGTTGTCGAATGGGAACTTACTATAACCCCAGAATGATATCTAAGCAGAACCTCAAAGTGCATTTGTTTATAAAAAACAGAAGATGCTGCAAGGTGTGTCAAAGATGCGGATCACCCCAACCAAAGCCCTGTAGACTGTAGAAAACTACAGACGAATTGCTATGCAGTCAGACTAAATGATCTGCGTAGTATGTGAAATATGGACCAAAGTTCAACAAAGATAAGTTTATTAGACTAATACTACCCGAATTCATTAACTCAGTCTCATCTCAAGTCTCAAAATGAGCTAGAGATTATTGCTTTTCTTCGCTTTCACATTTATTTCTTTTGTTTTTATTTTAATTTTTTGTGACCTGTCACTATTTAGAGACTTTATTTTGAGACCGGAGGCTTTATTTTGAAACTAATGAATGCCCAATGGTCTAAAATTGTTACTTTTTTCTCTATTAGAGACTGAGACTGCTTACTAAATTTGGGGGTAATATTCCTGGAATAACCCAAATAAGGAAAAATTTTTGAAATCTTCACTAGGCCCTGCTTCGATATTCTCGTCGAAGCTGCTAGAACGAAATAGATATTGAAGCTGTTGAAATCTTCCTCTCTCATTGTCCAATGTTAGGCCTTAAGTAACCTGAATGATCTTCAGTTTGTACTGCATCCAGAGGAATCTTGAATTGAAACCCATTGCCACACAATAAGAGAGTAAACACACTTAGTACAAAATTTTTTTGGTCTCGTCTTCGACTTGGTGACGTCTACAGAAATCATGAAAGCTCACGTAAAAAAATGTCCGGAGTCTTATAGCTTCCATTAATTGGTTAACTGGGCTCGAACTCAACGACTGTCAATGAACAAACAATACTAAGTGCAACGAATATGTGAAAATTAAAAATAACAAAATCAATATACTCGCAAAGAAACAACGCTGTTAAGATAATTAAATAAAAAAAAGGAAAATTAAAAAAAAATATGAAATATGAAGTTCAATTAATAAATAAATTTAAATTTAACTAAATATAACATTGGTAAAGCACGCTGAAAGTTCCAGAAATAGTATGTCATCATGTGATTATCCCATTTTACTTGGTATCGGTCTTCCATGATTTTTATGTACTGGTGCAACCGAAATTCTCTGTAATAAGTCGCTTTGTTGTAACCTAAGCAATTTTTTACAACTAATACGAAGGATAACCAAGCACGTTTTTCTCTTTTATTGATTTTCTTCGAGTGTTCTCTAACACAGCGGGCTCTATTTGAAGTCTCTTGAATACGAATTAGAATTGTGACTGAAACTTTCAGTGTGATGGACCAGATTCATCAGTTTCTTTAAGTAGACACAATAAGCAATTAGTTTGTTGAATATGAATGAAATATTGGAACAAAATTGTTAAAGTTACAACATTTACAAGTTACAAGCATTTGTTTTTTTTACTTTTTCCTATAAATGGGCACAAAAAAATTCTTAACAGTTTGTAGGAATACAACAGTGCTGGGAGATATGTCATTAATGGATTTTTTCGTGATTATGTGCACGAAAAATTTCGCATTACTGCCAGGTGTTAAAAAATGTTTTTTTGCACAATCTTCAAAACAAGAACCAAGTGGATGAAACTAGTGTGAGTTTTGAAATCATGGGGCCCGAAATGCCCCAAAAATCCTTCTCAGAACTTTGAGCCAGTTAGATTTTTGGTTTTTGCATACCAGTTAGTTATCATATCACATAAACACTTCAAGTCTATGCAAAAAAAGGATTTATAAGGAAATGGTTTTAGTTTTTAGAGATACAAAAAAAATATTTGTTTTAACCGTATAATGCTTCCACACATTAGTAATATACTAACATACATATGTGCAGTTCATATTAAAAGCAATTTTTTTAATCTCCTCTTGAGTAAGACTTCATTTAGTTTTTAAAAGTGAAAACTAAGATGAAGAGATAAGTTTTAAATGACTGTATGCTCATAAAGAACTAACACAATTTTTAACAAACCTGTGCTTCAACGCAAATAGTACGAATACCTTGAACTAAGCTAAAGGCATTCTAAAAAAATTGCAAGCTAAAGTGCACTTTCGTGTATATTTGAAGTCAATAGCTAAGCAATTATATTCATATTTTTATAATCTGCTGATCTCAGCTCTCTCAGAAATATCGTTCAGTATCGTCGCAGATAAAATGCTGATTAGAAAGAAATGTTAAATTTATTTTCTTAAACATTTCGCTTGATTTATGTTTACAGATGTGTAATATTTAAACATTTCACAATATATAAAGGTATTTATATTAAAAATTTGTATTACACAGCTCTCTATTATTATATGTTGTTATGTACTTGTAATCGTACACAAGCGCATGAAATACTTCTTTATTTGTTATATGACATTAAAAAATTATTTATTGTTTTGTTGACATGAGAAATATCGTTCGAGTGCATTTAGTTCGAAAATATGTATTAACTTTTGTATTAGGGAGTAGCCAGAAGTCTTAGCTTGAAAGTTTATTTTTTAAGGTTTTGTGTAAGAAATAAAACGAGGTAAAAGGGCTGACAGACGGGGGCATTTATGCAAAGATATAAAAAATGTATACACTGTTCCAGGAATGATCGCTATAACAACTTTTGGGAACGAGACGAACCTTCAAAAGACGAAAATCGTTTTAAAAAAAATTTTAATTTCAAGACAAATGAATTTCGTAAAATTTGTGAAAAAGTTGTGGGCACTAAAGAGGTGAACAGCAATATGAGGCAATGTATTGCACTTCATAAATTAGTGGCTATCTCATTATTCGCTTTGAAATATAGAACTTTTGCAAGTCTATAAGATGCAGTACTGTTGGTGAAATGGTTGTGGATTTTTGCCAAGCAGTTTGCGAAAATCTTTCGAATTGCATGAATTCCTATCCTCCAAACCCGTAAGAAATCGCATTTTAATTTATAATTTGGTTTATTTTGCTAATATTTGCAGCTATTTTTTAATAATAAACACTTTTTACAGCAGCTGTAGACATTTTGCTAGTTCACAATAGTATTTTTCTATCAAAAATGGCAGCATTGCCATATTGAAATCACAATATTCAGTACTTATGCACATAATTTTCGTGCCTTTATACGAGTGCTTATGCGCATTTGGAAGAGGATTGTGCATGAGTTAATTCCAATCAAGGCTAGTTATCTAAATAATTATATATAGTATTTTAAATTAAATATCAGCTATCAAATTTGGGAAGGAGCTTCATAAAAAAAACTTTATTGCTTAAGTGCAAAATATTTTATTTCTTCAAATAAAAACTATATTAAAAATATTTAGCTTTTGCGTTCTGAGTAATTTTTTTGGGTTCCAAAAAAAAAAAAAAAATTTATAAAAAAGTTTAGTACTGTTCAAAACATTGTTATATAATTAAACTTTGAATCGAATAGTTTTTGGTTGCTACCCTAATATATAATATATATGTTCACATGCACAATTCGGCTTACACTAACTTCACTGCGTCTAACAAGTAAAAAAAAAAAACAATTTCCCTTGCATGCAAATAAATAACGTAATTGCTTCGCTAAAATCGACTAAAAATGAGCACATCTTAACGAAATAAAATATGACTGTAAGGGATGACACTAATTGAAAGCGTCCGTACTGCGACTTAATTTTTAAAATTACACGTTTGTTTCACATTCGTTGTAGTCGGCCAATTGATAGTCTAAATGATGATTTTACTAGTGCAGCTGATATACTCAAAGCTAATTCCGTTGTGCATACGAATGTAATACATATGTACGAGTCTGTGCATGTGCCAGTAAGCGATGTCATTAGAATCTAATATTTCTAGGGTATTTTTGAGGCGCAAAATTTTTGTTTGACTTGCAATATTTTTTTTTTTTTATATACCATATACATACATACATAGTAGAGTGTGAAGTGCTTCGCTTGAATACTTTTTTATAAGCACATCTGTACATATATACTCGCTTGTGTTGCTTGCATGTGACTAAAAATGTATAGTGTGTACTTGTTTATGTGAGTAAGCTTACACATACATACATACATACTTACAACTAACGGGCGTTTTTTTGACGTGTGGTTTTAAGGAAGAAATAACACGCATATAATTTAATGCTATGGCCAAGAATTTTGCTTTATTCTAAAGATCAGGGTTTGCCATTATGTTTTAAAAATGATTTTGGGCAAGTGACCCAGTGGAGTATAAATCAACTCAAAGCTGTCAAAAAGACCAATTCGAAAAAAGTCTTGCCTCATTGAAAACCACACGTCTAAAAAAAAACACCCTTTACATGCAAGTAACCAATATTATTTTTGACATTTTCTTGTTAGCTGAATATTTGTGAAAATTCAAATGAAAATAGACAAATAAAATAAATAAAGCTTAAAACAAAAAACGATTAGAATGTTAATCGTAGCACACCACAAGTAAAAGTTTGCACAATTTAAAATTTCTTCGTAAGCTCAAAATAATTTTCTTATAGAAAGAATTTTTAATTCAGGCAAAAATTGGCAATTAAACTAAGGCAACAAAGAGAGCATATTAAAAGATTATATATAATAGCTCAGTGTTTGGCCGAGCTTCTCATACCGTTTCAGGTGTGCGTCTTTTATATTGTACCACAAATGGAGAGACCTACAGTTTTGTGCCGACTCCGAACGGCAGATGTATTTAATGAGAAGCTTTTTTATGGCAGAAATACCCTCGGAGGTTTGCCATTGCCTGCCGAGAGGTGACCGCTATTAGAAAGAACTATTTCTATGAATAAGATTTTGCTTGCCCTGACTGAGATTCGAACCTCGAAATCACCGGCATATTAAGTTATAGCATGCACCGCTACCAACTCGACCACAGCGACCTTAAAGGATTACCGCTCCGAAAAATGTCTTTGGGACAAAAATTAGCTTCAGCCCGTATTATAATGATAAGTCCAACGTTTACACACTACCCATAAAACTACATGACACAGACCTCATTAAGAGGCAAACTGTGTTATTGTAATCAGTAAATAGCAATTCGTCGAAATGTATATTGATGGTGCCGTAAAAAAAAAACAAAGTAAATATTCATTTTATTTACCTTCATGTGCATGAAATTAAAAATTTTCCCAGTTTGTCGGTAGTTTTATTTTCAAGTTCAAACACATCTCACTCTCGTCAAAAAAAATTAATATACCAGCGCTAATTCATGGTTTACAGTATTTTTTTTTTATATAATAAACTTTTTTTTAATAAAAACTATTAATTTTAATAAAAGTAAAAGTAAATTTTGTAGTAAATGACCTGGTCTACATAGTACGGAGACTAGAGTGGTTCAGAACTGCATGCGGAAAAAGAAAAGTCGAAATTTTATCGAACATAAAACTTTTATGAAATCAGTATGTGTATTCATAAGTGGTTTTAAATCACTTTTAATCAAAAGACTTTCTTATGAGTTAAACTTTTTGGGGGCATTCATTACCCTCTAATAAAAATGTCATGTACATGTCCATACAATTTAATACTGAAATATTGTATCATATAAAATATCTTAATCCTCTCTCATCATCTATTGTAATCTAAAATGGAATAGGAATACAACTTCGAAAAAATTACTACACAGATAAAATGTTATTAAAATGTACAAATCCAAAAACAAATAAGTTTTTTTATAGTAATATAACTATAGAGCGTTCTTGATATTTATTTATTTGAAAAACAATAACACTAACACCTGACTAAATACCCAATCAAAAATTAATTTTTAATCGTTTTGAATAAAGAAACCGTATAGACTTAAGGAAAGGATTTGTATTAACTAGAATGGACTATATTTTCTCCAAGCCTTACAAAACCCTTGATAAGTAGTCGCACATTAAGCAAGTGTAGTCTTATAAAATATTAATGAAATCAATTGTTGTTTAATATTAGCGTTTTATGTTAGCCGGAAAGTTTTATCGAGATATATTGTCTTAACCAACCGTAATCTACCATATTTCATTTTCTTAAATGTTTTTTTTTCTTCTCATTCACTTTTCTCATCGCCTTCACAATAATGACATTATTTATACAATTTAGTGGAAAAACTTAATTTTCATAAGTATGCGAGTATTTTCCCTCAAGTCATACAAAAAAAAATGAATTCTCCGCGATACTTATTTTATGTGGTGCATAACTATTTTGCTCTCACATTCATTTGAGTGTAGTAAATTATTTTTTTATTGTAGACAGATGTTTCGTTGTTTACTTTGCTTTTCATTAATTATCGCATTGCTTAATTTTTTTTCGCTGTTTTTATTTTTTTGTCTTGCCATCACTACTTAACCAGCATCACTCATCCGCAAATTAACAAGTCAAGGTCGTTTTGGCTCGAACGTTGCAAGTTGTAGAGTGAAAAGCGTGCAGCGAGCGACGATATTATTTAGCTGCGATTTGCGAGTCTACATTAAATGTTATGCAAATTATTCTACAAGCAAACGTGAACACAAACAACGCTACAGCTATACATATGTATACTATATATATGTATACACAAATTCGAGTATACTATATAGGAGAGCTGTGCATAAGTATATTTGTATAGAAGTAGTTGCGGATACGTTTAAATGTTTTTGAAAAACTCAGTACTCATACGCAAGAACATAAGCGCTTCGAAACAAGTAAATATTTACACACAAAACTCTATACATGCTTGTATGCACATATTTATCAGTGTAGCTATCTACAAATGTAACGCCATATCTGTTTGCGTTTTTTTTTTTTTTTTCAAATACATATATCACTTAAAATTTTTTTTTTTTCATTTGCTTGCATACAGTTGGGCAGATGCAACTTCAGTCATTGTGTGTGCCATATGATTACATATCTATGTGTGTACATTTGGTGCTCGCCGGTGCAGTTGCAGTCGCTAACAGCCTTGGCGTTTTTGCTAACTTGTTGGTATTTAGTGTGTGGAGCCGCTAGCAAAATAAAGCAAACAAAAAATTAAGAACAATGACGTCGTACCGCAAAAAAGTGTGAAAGCTATTTTTTATATTTTTTTGTTTTATTTTCTGCTTCTTCCTTTTTTGGGTGCTAAGTAAAGTGCTCAGCCAGCTGTTGCAAACACCTGTTTTTGTTTAACATGTGCCCGTAGTGGTGGCAGAGCAGCCGTTTGCTTAACTTTGCTCATCGGAAATATACATACACTTACACTTAGAATATATATGAATATATATTGATATGCAAGCAAGTTTGAATGTATGTAAGTATGGCAAATGATGCTTAAAAGTTGCGCCAGCGCACTGTATTCATTGTGATTGTTTTGCTGTTGTTGTGGGAGCATCTCTAAGCAACGTTGATTTTGTATAAACTGAACTTAATCTTTAAAAAACAACATTCATTTTAAACTACGCGAATATATAATCTTTCCAGAAAAGGCAAAAACAAGTAATCTACAAGAAATGTAAAGAACACGAGCGTAGACAATCGAAGAAGAACGGCTAATGAAATAAAAAAAAAAAAACTTTTTATTGATAGTAATTTAACTAACTGCACCAATACAAATATTAATCTGAAACAAACCAGCTACGTACAGCAATACCCATAACGGTAGCAATATTAATATAAATAACAATAGCCATACAAATATTAATACCTTTCCCAATACAAACACCAGTACTTATACCAAAACCAATACTAATACCATTGTCAATACCAGTACCAATACCAATAACAATACTAATACCAATACCAATACCAATACTAATACCAATACCAATAACATTTCCAATACCAATAACAATACTAATGCCAATATCAACACCAGTACCAATACCAATACCAACACCAATACCATTACTAATACCAATACCCGTACCGAAACAACTTCCATTTCCATTGCTAACATAATCAATAACCACACCCACACAAATATTAATCTGAAACGAACCGGATGCATACAGCATTACCTATAATAGTACCAATATCAATACCAATACCAATGCCAATACCATTATCAATACAATATAAATACTAATATAAATACCAATACTAATATAAGTACATACTAATAACTATACCATTACTAATACTAAAACGAATACTAATGGCAATATCAATACCAGTACCAATACCAATACCCGATCCGAAACCAATGACAATACCAATACCATTACCAATTACAATACCAATATCAATACCATTATCAATACGAAACCCATTGCCAATAACAATTTCAATATATACCAGAGCGAATACCAATGCAAATATTATTCCCAATACCGGTATCAATACCAATAACAATACCACTTCCATTACCAATACCCGTAGCATTACAAATTCCAATACAATTGCCAATATCAATATCATGACAAATAAAAATACCAATACCATTACTAGATAAATACCAATACCAACACCAATACCAATATCAATAACATTACTAGTAGATAAGTACCACTTACCACTTCCATTACCAATACCAACACCATTACCGTTACCAATACCAATACCACACCAACCCAAAAAGTAATATCAAAACCAATATCAATACGAAAGAAGAGGCTTTCGAGTACAACCAGTTCTTACTTGCATACATAAATATGTAAATACGTTTATTACGTATACCTAGTTACGAATATGTACATACACATAAATAATTACATGTAGCTTTAACAATTTACAAGCACTTGTTGTGGGTGCAGCTCATCGCTTTGGGCATTATAAATTGTTGTTCTCATTGCAGTATTTTTTTTTTTTGGTTTTTCTGCTCTAGCTCTTTTGCCAATTGCAGCTTCTTCGGCAGTTTCGGAAACGAAGGCTTCTTTGTTATTTTTGTTAATTGTTTGAGTATTGCTTTTTCTTGGGTTTCCTTTAAAGCTTCTTTTGCTTTGTTAAATATTGAGTCAAGCAATCCACATTCAAAGCAGCGCCAGCTGAAGATATATTTAAATATATATATACCTTTACGAAATTAATAAGTTTATAGTTACACACAGTTAAGTATGTAAAAATATTTTAACTTTCTAAACAAAAAATGTTAAAAAAAAATTTTGTTTACCTTTTGTCATTTTTGTCTCTTGCAGATTTCATATAAAAAAATATAAACACAAACGGCTGTAATAATGATGAATCAAGATAATCCTTATGCGGTAAGTACATTACAACCAAAAAGGAAATTCTTATGATTAAACATTAATGTATTTTCTAAGAGGAGTACATTTATTACAAATACTATGTTTTTTATTCTAAAAACTCACTCAAGTTGGGAGCAAAATATTTACATTTCTAAGTGAAGTAAATGAAACAAATTTTTACTTAATGTTTTATGCTCAAATCTAAAGTTCAAAATATATCAAACAATGACTTTTTTATCATTTGATTTACAACTATTAAAAATATATTTTTTTTTTTTTCAAAAGCCTCTTTATCACAACTTTTATGAAAAGTAATAAATGTATGATAAATTTTGTTTGAAACAAAAGTATTTAGAGGTGCACAACTTTTGAAAGTTAAAAGACGTCAATATTGAAAAATAGTTTCAAGGATTATTTAACTAACTTTTTTTGGTATGGTGATCGACGATTAAAGCAGTTGAAACTTGAATTTGATTTTAAATATTTCAACAAGAATTTTTTAGTCTCCTATTTCTCAGAATTTTTTAATCTCCCAAACAAATTCAAAAACATCTAAAATAAAATAAAAAGTATTTCAGGTTTGTGCTACGTGAACTAAAAGCTTTTGTCAGTACATGTTTTTGTAGAGAGCTTATTTCTTTTATATTTTATTTTTTATTTTGCATAGAAGTGAAAACTATAAAAATTCAATATAATCTTACCCTAAATTGTACTATTCATAAATGGAATATTATAACTTACTGCAGAAGAAAAACCTCAAAGTTTTTATTTTGATTTTTCGCAAACCGTACGCCATCGGTGCTGTAGGAAGATTGGTTGATGACGAAGAACGATTAAAGTGTGTGTTTGGGAGAAGACAAAAAATTGTTTAATACAGAAAACAGCTACTGGCTTTTTGACATGGATCATATTGCAGAATCACCGACGATATACTGAATAAGTATGGCAGTTCCATGAACGCAACATCGTCTTGGAGAGAAATTTTTATATTAAAGGGACTGATTGAAAATATGGGAATATTTTAAAAGAATAACAAAATAACATAAATTGAATAAATTCATTAAAATTAATCTTTCCAATATACATTAAAGTAAAACTATAAACAAAACTTCAAAATGCTGCGCCTTTACTTTAAACTTACTTAATTAAAGTGAAGAAGGTACATAAATGTTGAATAAAAAGTGAAATCAAATAATCACTGAAATCAAAATTTTATTCAGCTGACTCGCTTAAGTAATCAACAAAAAATATAAACAATTGGGCATATTCGCACGCCAGAGAAACTAACTGCAAAGGGGCAGCAATTAACATAGGCAAGCGGAAGATGACCGTGGCCGGAAAAATGCGGTCAATCATAAATATATTGCTGTGCTGCCTTACAAATATTATGAACTAAAGCATTTTATATTATATGTATGTTATGTATAATATACTTACGAGTGCGCGAGTAACAATTGACATTTTTTGTGGTCCCCATTTCAGGTGCCGACTACCTTCCATACCGAACGACATTAATTTGTCGAATTTTTACGAGCACACACACAAATCGTTGAAAGCGAGCAATGCTGACAAATGATACAAATTTAAAGTCCTCACTCAAAAGAAGAAAAACATGTTTGTTCGTATTTCGCACTGTTTTTTTTATCAAAACTCAAATTTTTGTGTCAGGCAAATGTAGGTCTGTGTAAATAAAAATTGTCAATAAAACCCACTACCAAAAACAAAAAAAAAAATGTTTACGAGTATAAGTGGAAGTTTATTATGAATACATTGCGGTTTGAAAAAATGTCTTTCAATTCGTGTGCGTGTGATAATAATTTTTTTTTAAATAAGATCAAGAGATGTTGATAATGAAAGTATTGATAATGCGTGTGACAAGCGTGCATTAACAGAATTTATGCCTGTCGTCGCTGTGTTGCCTTATTGGATGCAAATAGGTGAAAGTAAAAGTACGTTAAGAAAGTTTTATTAGAACCCCAAAGTTTTAGCTTAGGCTTAGCATTAAAAAAAATATTTGAGTATGCACTCCGTTCAGATATTACAGCACAAACAGATTTTGGCACATTAGGACAATTCATTTATCCTCTAATTATTTAACATAGTTTTTCAATTAAGATATCTTTAATTTTCTAACGAACACCATTAAAAACAATTTAAGCAAAAAAAAAATTAGAATTTTTTGGGGTATACAATTATGAAGCTCATTCAGTATTAGTACAACAAATGGCAACTTTCTAGTGAAAATGAATCCCCACTAATTTTTCCCAAATTTTTTTTCTGACATTCTTTTGCGATTTCTTTCATACTATAAATAATAATCACGGGGTTGCGTTGTATGGAGTAAACTACCAATAAAAAATCTGTCAAAAATCAGTGATAATTTGTAGACACTTGAAACTTGCATTTTCTTCTACTAAATTTAAATTTCGAAATTTGGATGAAATTTTGTTAAATCATTGTACATTTGTAAATAGTTTAAAAATAATTTTAATAAGTAAGTAAAAAAATGAAATGAGCCAAATAACTGTATCCTCAAAAAAATTATAAAATTGTTTTTTTTTTTAAGTTCAAAATTTTGATGAAACAAAAATTCAAGGCAAAATATCGTGAAAATGTAATTTTTTTTCATAACAGTTTTAGACGAAGAATTAAATAGAATTTTGTTTTGAAATTTTTGTCTCAAATTAAAACAAAACTTTTATATATAGTTTTCAAAAAAAATCTTAAATTGTTTGTCGAATATTTTTATTCGAATATTTTTTTTTTCCTTGAGCTATATAAATTTAAAATTTGTCAAACAGTGAAAGCAAATGCGGCGTAAAAATAGTTCTAATATATTGCTATTTAATATTTGCAATTTGTTAAATAAAAATAGTATGTGCTACAAACTTGCATAATAAACAATTGTATAATTTTTTTAAGTTGCATAACCATCATTATTTTTATGATAATTGTAACTTGGTTTTAAGACGCTTTAATAAAGATTAAGCTGAATTTGAAAAGAAAAATATATAAAATTTAATAAAGAAATTTTGAAAATTTTCGAAATTTATTGATTTTCATAAATTCATTAAATTGAACTTTTTTGAGCTGCTCATTAACCTTTTGTTTTAATTTAATTGACTCACTAGACTCGTGGGTTTTTTTTTTAATTTAAATGTACAATACATTTTTTTTTCCCAAAATGATGAAAATGGAATGAGTTCGGTAAATCGTATAAGCTAGTAGAGTTCGGTAAACGTTTAAAAAATTCAAAGAGGTCAATTTTCAGTATTCTTTATACCAATATTTTATGAAAACCAACTACAGGTATATCCGATTTTTTTTTTTCAAAAGAAGAATATACTCGTAAATATTTATCTACAGAGATCAGTACGCAAGGGATTTATTTCTTGCTGATTTCAAATTTGGAATACGCACAATTGTGAGAGTTTATTGGGTCTAGAACAAAGGCAAAAAATAAAATACACCGATCGACAAAACACTTTAGATCAATTATAAAAACTTAAAAAAAAGATTCAAACATTTTTACTAATTTATTTATTAAAAAATATGAATAACTAAGCATGTAGCGGCAGCAGATTAATCATAAAAAATTCATAAAAATTCATACAACTTACATGCACACACATTTACTATAGATTTTAAAACGTTGTTGACTACAAAATATAATAGAATAGAATGACAAAAACAAAAAACAAAAAAAAAATGTTATTACTTCCTTATATCAAACTCATCAGCGCTTAACTGTCAACGCGAGCTCAACAAAAACATCAAATCAACTGCCGCTTTGTTCGCCTGCCCAGTGCCAGCGACAACTCGCATGACCGACTATTTGACTTTGATTTGATTTCTAGAGTCAAGCAACACAATTTAAACAAAATATTAGTACTACTGATGAATAACAAAAAAAAAAAAAAAACAGCAACGATGTGACATGCGCCCATTAAATGGAAACTTTAATATTTTCATATTTTCATAAAAAAGCTGCTAGAAAATGGAACTTGTTCTTTACGACACCTTTACTCGCTCGCTTGCGTTTAACTACGAGTTGACTTTGCTTCTGTGTGGTGCTGTGTGATGTCATGCTAAAGGCTACTCCGCGCTTTTATGACAATTAGGAAATCAATAAGATATCAATAAGTCTTTTAGTATAATCTATATACATAGTACATACGACTACATACAACAATGGAATTTCACATTTACTAAGCTTTTGTATATAAACCGATTTGTAAAACAATAATTATCCAAGTTGAATAGGGTTATTAATTAATAGTTTTATTTGATCGTCTGCTATTGAATTAGTAACTATGGCGTGTACGAGACGGTTGGGTCAAGCAGACGGGTTAAGGTGTTAGTTATCTGGTAGTGGCAGTGGCGGAATGTTAAGGCAGTTAGTTGTTGTGTGAAGGTCAGTTAGATGCTCAGCAATATTGATTTATAAGTTATAATTATGAAGTATAAATTTATGCAAACAGTTGAGGGTATGTAAATTGTGTGCATAAAAGCCGTGAAACTCTGTTATGTGTTTCTCTTGCTTATCGATAAATTATTGTAAAGAACAATGATGGCGTGTGGTGGTAATGCGCGCTAAAAATGCCGTAAAAATATGTATTAAAGAATAAATGAAAAAAAAATTAAATTAACTTCAAATCCAATAATTTGAATGAGAGTGTAAAAATAATAATGTAGAGTGTAATAAATAAATTAAAACCCAACAATATAAAGTGCAATTGTAAAAGAATAAATAAAAACATAAAACGAAGTGTAATATAAAAAAAACTAATATAGAAAGAAGTACTAAATAAAACATAACAAAATAAAGTCAATAAAAAAATTAAATTTATTAAATCAAATTGAAATAAAATTCTTAACTTATAAAAATTGAAACAAAATTCACTCAAATACATCACTTGAGCTAAAAGTTAATAAAATAATAAAGAAAAAATATAATAAATTAAATTCAAAACAAATAAAGGTAATTTAAAAAATATTTACAGGAAGAAATAGATAGAGATACTTAATAAAAAATTAAAAAAAATTAAAAATATATACTCGTATTAAGGAAAAAATTAGAAAAAAAATGTTTTTAAATATTTTTCACAAATTTACTAAACAATATAACTCATTTTAAAAGCAAGTGACACCACAAGACGGAATTTGAATCTTGATTGTAGAGATCGCATGTTGCGCATGATGTGCATCACGTGATGCATGTCGAGTTTTTAGCGCAGAGATTTAAAAAATCTACAATTAATGTACCGCATATGTCGGTAAATGCATTTAATGGTTTGCGCCTATTTATTTTGGTACGTTTTCACTGTAAGCTTAGAATACAGCTCTAAAGAAAATCGAAAAACTCATATAAAATCACACACATGAAATGAAAACGAAATATTCTTCTATAAAATCTTCTTTTGCAGTCAGAAGCCTTTACGAAAAAAATGTTCGTAAATTTATTTCTTCAAAAAAAAAAAAAATTGGCGGCAGCGTCAATGATTTTTTCGAGTAAAATATTTCTTCTGATATTGCTTGAGAGCTATATTGTAAGCAATAGTTAGTAAAAAATGAAAAAAAGTCAAGTAAAATTTTCTTCATACTATAAAACCATGAAGTATACAGCTTCACACAATTAAAAAACAACAACAAAACATTTTTGACAAATTTTTTTGCTTTCAATTATTTTTATTTTTTCTGTTAAAACACTGTTACTTTGTGAGCTTTTGTTTCCAACTTAAACAACAACGCTAAAAACACAATTTTCAGACTTAATACACATTTTAAATAATTAAACGAAATTTCAAGAAAAAAACAATTTTAATTTTAATTAAACGAGTTGTGCTAAGAGCGATAAATACTTTGCCTGCTCAGAAGGAAAAACTTTAGAAATATTTTCCAAAAAAAAATAGTACAATATATTGAAGAAAATAATTTATTTATAAAGCAGCAAATAGATTTAGGAAAAAACATTTTTGTGAAACAGCGCGCAATTTAGTAACATCTGACTGTAAGAAGGAATTTTATAATAAAAACGTAATTTTGTCAGCGTGCCTCGACTTCGACGGTTGATCGAGTGATTTTATTTAAAAAAAAAATGCAGCTAATTGGTATTACTAGTTTGGAGTTAACATAGTTTTGTAGCTATCCGACAAAAGGCAAGCAACGAACAGTAATGAACTCAGCCTAATCTAACGTAGTGGAAATTTCTATACGTTTGCCTCAAGGCTCAGTTCTAGTCCCCATATTGTTCCTTATATATTAATGATATAGCCAGTGTTCTAGAATTTAGTGAAATTTAGTTTTTGGCTGATGATGCGTCGATTGTTATAGATTAAAAAGACTTGATGATGGTTCAAACAAAAATGCAATCTGATCATAACAATTTATAAAAGTGGCTTTGTAGAAATAGACTGAAATTTAATATTTAGAAAACCAAAGACGTAATAATTTCAAGAGGCACCGCCCATACATTACATACATATACGAGTATGTAAGTTAAAAATGAATAATGCATCTCTACAAATAGTAAATATTATGGAATACTTAGGTATAATTATAGATAACAAATTAAAATTTAATGAGCATACAAATTATACAATGCGGAAAATCACAATAACGATGGGTTTTATACAAACAACTACAAAATATACACAAAATACTTGTCTATAAGTCGATTAAAGAACCTCATTTTTTTTTTTGCCCGTCTATGCATATATTTTATAATGTCGGTGAACAAAATTGACAAACTTCAAACTAGGTGTATGTGATTTATTTTAAAAAAGCGTAGTGATGCTGGAAAGGCTGATATGTGTGAAAGAAAAAACATTTCGTTTATAAAATGAAATTGATTTTTAATATTAAGATGGGGAATGCACCTGACTATATGAACAAAAATGTAATCTATGTTAAACAAGCGCATAATTTTACAAAAGACATTCAGAGAGAATTTTAAAATACCATTACATAAAACTGTAAAGTATAATTGCTGTAAAGTAAATGGTATGTCACCAAGCCTTAAAAAAGGTAACGTAAAGTGCTTTTCACGCAGGGCGCTTCAAACAGCTTCTTATGACATAAGTAACTATAACCTCGAACAAGTGTTTAACTATGTTGACCTAGGAATCAACATGGACCAAAAACTTAACTTCATTCTGCATATCAATGCTATAGTCAACAAAGCTAAGGGTATTTTTGCGTTTGTAAAACGATGATCAAAATAATTTAGTGACTCTTACATTATAAAGGCTTTTTTTCACAACGTAAGGCCAATACTAGATTATGGTTTCATCGTTGGGAACTCGCGCTATCAAGTATACTCAGGCAGGATTGAGTTTATTTAAAGAAAAATTCTTGAAGAAGCAGGATATGTTTTTTAGGGGTACCACTTTATGGAGACCTCGGTGAATTAGGTGCTATAGACGCAAGATGCTTGACGAGATTCGTCAAGACCTCTAAATGGTTCAGCAAAGGGGAATGAACGCAAAGCTAGTGGTAACACAACGGGCCTCCAATTTTGGCCTAAGTGGGTCGCTGAAGCATCAATGACAGCCACATACAGCTACCTACCTACCTACTGGCAGTGAAGTGAAGAAAACCTTGCAAAAATAATTTAGAATTAAACGAGCCACTTCGTAGTTTACGACAGGATTTTAACTTTCACTTTGGTTGTTTTGATATTTCCGAATCACTTTTCTACATAAAGAATACAATAATACTTTGTATTTTCAATAGGTGATGGATAACATACACGATTACGCTTTAATACAACTTTTACTATCCAAAATAGTTTAAATTTAAAATCAGCTGATGCATTTTTTTTTCTGTAGCCGAACAGTTTTAGAGTCTCGACACCCAACAGACTCCTGCCATTCATGACTCGGCACTGCATATGTAAAAAAAAAATTTAATCCGAGCGTCATGCGGATGCGCCCCTCGCTTCGGTTGAGCGGTAATGGAGGAAATGTTATTGTTCTGTCTGTGTATATAGTTCTGTCCCTGTATATTTTGTAGTTTTAGTTTTCTATTTTAGTTTCTGGCATGTATTGGTAGTAGGGTGTTGTGTCTTTGGCTATATTGTGCGAGTTTATTATTTATTGCTGTATTATTTTCGCGAAGTAATTTCTGAAGGCGTTGAGTGTATGATGTTTGTTATTATTATTATTATTATTATTATTATTATTATTATTATTATTATTATTATTATAAACAAAATTTTTTTTACAAAGGGCTTTAAAATTTTAATCAGCTACCAACAGATATTAAAACTTGTAATGAATTAACTGCTTTAAACCAAAATTATTAAAATGTTGTAAACACCTAGTTATGGGATTTGTTGAGTGTTAAATTTTTCTGTATGTTTGGCAAAAAAAAAATGTAAATAATAAAATATATATAAATAATATGTAAAACTCTACACATAATCTTTCAACAAAATCATATTTTGCTTTCATTTATTACAAGTTTATAGTTGTTATTACTTCATTTCGATTCAGCGTAATTAATAAACTGCTTTGTAAGGTAGATCCTGCTTAATCTAATCGCTTGCAAATGTGCGCGCTCACAACCAATTAAACACCCAACTCGATCAAGTTAGAAGCGCCTGCGTATTGCGCATGTATTTAGCTAGTAGTATATCAACACAAACTCACTAACACACCCACACATACACAAACGCAAACTGCACACTTTAGCTGCTACAACGAACATGTCAAAGAAAGAAAGTGACTGCCATGCGCAATTTTTCAATTAATATCCGCAAACAATATTTATGTGTAAAATACATTTTAGCTTAAGCAGCATTTAAACGGCAACACACAACAACAATAACAACAACAGCTAGCTGTAATTACTTTATTTTGTTGTGACTAGCGGCTGAGCGGGGCAGTAAAGCAAGGAAGCAAGGAAGCTGGAGAGCACAGTGCACCAATGTGGCTTGGCTCGCATGTCAAAGGCGCGCGCGTAAGACAAAAAGTAAGCGTAAAGTGAAAAATATTACTTACTCGTGGATATACATATATAAATATGAAACGAGTTAAGAAGCCAACGCCAACAACAAACAATTAACAAACGACATTGCAACAAAAAGACGCTGCAACTCTGCAGCTGGGCGGCGAGGGCTGGGCAATTGACTGTGGCCGAACGCTGGCGGTGGCGACTATGGCATGATCTGGCATGCGCACAAGAGCGATAGCACAACAACAACAACTACAATAGCAAAAATAACAACTGATTGCTGTCATCATAGCAATGCATTTATTGTTGCAACAGACGAGTATCGCTAACTGCCGCCAAAGTTTTCCCGCAAAAATCCAAAGCGCGCATGCAACATTAGCCAGCACATGTTGGCATGCCACACCACATTGCCTACTCTTGCTGCTTTTATTCATCATTTCACCGACACTGTGGCTGCATGCATCGAAGTTTGGCTTCAGCACAGCGAGTAAATTTGAGTGCTTGCTGCAAAACGATGGAGTCGCCTCCAACGCGCGCATATGCGTGTGTTTATATAGACTTTGTTATATATATATATGTATATCTGTGTGTGTGTGTGTGTAGTTATAAATATAGTTAGCTGTGTATGTTGCCGTACACGTTAAGGATGATAACTCAATTAGAGTGGTGAATTGATGTTGGCAATTAACTTGCAATTAGAAATATACGCAACGAGGACGAAGTAAGTCGTCAACGAGACGGCAATCGTGTAGAGTCAGCCAAGTAACAGCCAAGCAAAGTCAATACTTTGTATTGTGCCGTGGTTGTGCTTGGAGTTGTATGCTTTAAAAGGGATGTACGCTGATCGCATCGTTTTTCTTAGTCAAACTGTCTGCGTAGCTGTCATCCTGCTTTATTTTTGTTGCAGTTTATATATTCGTTCTTCATTACGCTGCGCTTTTGGTGATGTACTGCTGTCGACAAGTGGTCAATTGCGTTTACATTGCGTGCAGTCACTTGTTTGGTTACTAACTTACAGACATAGAGAAATGCATACAAATATGTGTGAATATCTAGTAAAGCGCTTGCTGTTTAATATTTTGAATGACATTTTATGACTAAGGCCATTTCATGTTGCAACCAAAGAAGTGCTGTGCCTTTTGTAGCCAAAATATGTTGTGCCATAAATTCGAATGCAATAGAAAGCAAAACTTTTCTGTTACATATTTTTCTGTTTATAAACTTCTAATATGAGTGGCTTGTAATGTCGTTGAAGTTTTGCGCTCCAAAAAAAATTTTATATTAAAAAACAATTAAATTCAAAAATCAGCCGTCACTTTTAGTTGCTTGCTACACCCGCCTTTTAGTGAATTTAAATGTGTTAACAAATTGTTTGATAGGCTAAACAAATTATGTAAAAATTATTGAAAATCTGATTTATTTAGTTTTATACAAAGAGAGAAATCGAAATTAATAAGATTTTGGTAGTTTTGTAGCCTTTTAAATTTTATCTTACCCCTTTGTCAGTTTTTGTACATCTTAATCTTCTTCTTCTTCTTCTTAATATATATAAATTACGTGTGACGTTGTTTGTCTGCGAAGAACTCATAAACTACTTAACAGATTTCAATCAAATTTGCACACCGTGAGCAGTTTGATCCAACTTGAAAGATAGGATAACTTACTATATCTCAATTTATAGTCGCAATATTATTTTATTGGAAATTATTTGTCTATTATTTCATAATCTGTTAGCTTCAAACGTTTATAACAGAGGGCGACATCTGTTGACTGGATTGAGCAAGTATTCAATAGATGGCGCTATGTTGAAAGTACAAACGTTTCATATAAGCAACAATTTAATAGCATAACCACCACGTATTGCTGAGGTTAAAGTATATGTCAAATTTATTTTGTTGTAAACGAAGTACAGTAAAATGTAATTGTTTTTACTTTTTCAATTTTTGGTATTAGCTTAGCCGGCCCCGTGTTACTAACACTGAAGACAGTGATTTTATGTTTCATTATTTTTATTTAACCTCTATTAAAAATTATTTTGCACTACCCTGAAAGCCACCACATAATCTTCGATTAATAATTGGTTCACCCATTATTCTCCTGGGTAATTTGAATTCACCTCGATTTTGAAATGGTACGCGTTTGGTGATCAAAAAATCACCAGAAATATTCTTGAAGCAACCATTTTTAATTGGATTGGTTGAAGAAGAAGTAGTCCAGTATTCCTATGATACCGTCAGATTCTACGGTACCCTTCAGAAGGCAAGAGTTTCCAATTTGTTTAGCTTTTGACATGTCTATAAATAAGTATCAAGGTCAAACAATACCCATTTGTTGTACAGATTTGGAAAATCCATGTTTTTCTCATGTTCGTGTTGCATGTTCACGTGTAGGAAGACCATCGAATATATTTGTGCTAGCAAAAGACATGTTAACCAAAAATATTGTGCACCAATTAGTGCTAAATTAAATTGAAATTAAAAGTATTTATAATTTTAAATAATAAATATTATTGTTAAAGATTTAAAACTATCTGCCCTACCTACCTCATTTATGAGTTTAAGTGTCACATGTTATTTACTAACAACTTTGTAATATAGTCATTTATTACAAACTTGAATAAAAAATATAAGAAATTTTAAAATTAATTCTTTTGTATTGATTTTTGCTTAATATCAACTGTACGAAAATTTCGATCAATCACGTTCAAAGACCTTCCCATTCAAGTCATTGATTTGGCCATGTATTTTACAAATGGTATATATGTACATATGTAAACAAGTATGGTGGCCCTCATGCCTGATATTCTTCTACCGTTCCCTTCGAATAGTTTACCACAAAGTAATATAACAAAAACCATAGACATAGCAACGCGTGGTCGGGTCTGCAAGTATGTAAATAAAATACAAATACTTTTATTTGTAATAATTTATGGTATTTAACAACTAAATATATTTAAATTATTTACAATTTAAATGTAATGCTTCAAGTTTGAATATTTTCTAAATCTAATTTTGTTAAAAAATCATAAAATTTTCAAACGTATTGAAACGATCACAAAAGCTTTTTAGATAAATTGTACAATTCTTAACAGTAGAAAACCAACACAGTATATTACTTGTATTTTGGAATGACGTTTGATGTTTTAAAAAATTTTCTGACATTCAAGACTTCTTTCAACTTTTGTAAATGAAGACATTACAAAAAGAAACTAGAATATTATTTTAAAAATTTGCATATTTCTTAGACCCTTTGAGCAAAATATTCGTTTTTACTGGAGTTTATTGCAAACTTTGCTATTTACCATCTTACAAATTCGTTCTATCAGCTAAGAATTTATAAAATGGGAAAATTCTGTATTTTATATTAACCTTTATTCACTTTTTATAAAAGATTTTGTTTAAAAAAATAAACCACTTTAAAAACAAATGTTATCATACAAATGACAAAAATAAAATCAAGATAAGGCAAACAAAGACAAATGTTTACAAAAAAAAAATAATTTGAGGAAAGCGAAAAAAATGAAAAAGAAACCAAAAATTAATAGCTTGAAATAATGATTTTGAAACATTTTTCAAGTTTAATTTTTTATTAAAATAAGAAATCAGAGAAAGAACCAGCGCAAAAAGACAAACCAAAAAAAATAAAATTAATTATAAAAAAAAACCAAAAATAAAATATATTAATTAATACCAACTATCAAACTAAAATTTTAATTTTAGTATCAAATAAATATAAAAAGGTATCACGCAGACCCTCCAATCATATTCAAACATCTAATGTCACTAACATTAATTTAATTTCCAAATTTGTTAGTATCTCGAAACTAAGTATCTAATTAATAAATTCATCTAGTTATAATTTGTAATCAAGCCGAAGGCCCTGGCAGCTAGTGCTTTTTTATGTAAGTGTAGCAATTATTTATGATTGTTTCTCTTGTAAATAAATAAAAAATTTAATGCGCTTAATAAAATATAAAAATGAAATTTTATCTGAAAATTCGATTTAATTTACCGAAAAACACCCACAAAGTTTTACCAAATCTTTTTTTTTTGATTTTCTTTATTTTGGACAAAATAATTCTGAATGACTAATTTAGAAAATATCAACAAAGAGTTTATAACGTAAAAGTTTCAAGTGGTAAGTATTAAACTTTATTTGAATAACTACATGCTCCTGAGAAAAAAAAAATTAAATTGAAATGAAAATTTTTGGAGTTTTTATGAAATATTCGCGAATCTTTTTAAACTTAAAAATTGCATGGTCTGAAAGGAAAGAACGAGTTTCTGATGCAACTAGTCGCGATGCCTTAGTAGTTAAGTTGAAAGTTCGCTTCATAAGTCTTTTATTACACTAACCGCTTGGCGAAATTACTAAAAAAAAATTTTTTAAAGCCTTTCTGCGGTAAAAAATTGTTATCT
This sequence comes from Philophylla caesio, assembly GCA_963971545.1. Lineage (NCBI taxonomy): Eukaryota > Metazoa > Arthropoda > Insecta > Diptera > Tephritidae > Philophylla > Philophylla caesio. Next base: position 16,364,216 of record OZ020608.1, read on the forward strand.
TGTACAAGTTTAAAAACTACAATTATTTTGTTGCTCTGGGCAAAATAGAGACAAAGGTGGAGAATAATATATTTTTTTTATATAAATTATTGAACATGAGGTGACAAGATATTTTTAAATTCTTGCTATAAAATATTCATTTGGCAAATTTTTTATTTACCTTTTTTTTTGCATCATTAAAAACGTTTTCTAATCATTTAGTTTATCGCCTCTAAAAAGGCAGGTGCAAATATATTTCTCTGTTTAAACTCGCATATTCTTATAAATTCTGAATACAACTTTATATAAACCAAATGTAAAATTATGTTGAAAGGCACCGCAAGATTTGAGCCAGTAGATTAAAAAATAAATATTTAATGGTATTAGCATAAATCTAATCCGCTACTAAACATAGCAAAGACAATATTTTTATACGGTTGGTAAATCCCAATTAGAAAAAAAAAGGAAAAATAGTATAAAATATTTAAACCGCATGTGTTTCGTTCCACTTTGGCGAACAAATCAAGTGATTTTATAACCAACCTGTCATTTAACTCAATTAACTAAAACAACGCAGCATCTGGGGCTATAAATTTAATTTAATGTGTAGCACCAGCATATTAAATAGCAAACTCAATGTGAATTTGCAATTAGTATGTAGGTTAATATACATATATATGTGCATATATGTATATGTATCGCTATTTATGAGCAACAGAAATTAACGGTATATTGTTTGGCTGTTAGAAATATTACTCATCACTTTATTTATGTACATACATACATATGTAGACTAGTGTGCGACAAGTGGAGCGCTAACGATTTGCTACCGCAAATAAAAATAAAAAATTTAATTTAATACTAATTAAGTATTAGCTAAAATTTGTTTAGAATAAAAACTCCGTTTCCAAAAAAAAAAATTCTACAAAGCAAATTAGCATTAAAGAGACATAAAAAAACCATATTATGAGCGAGAAGTGTATCAACATTTGTGCTTTGTGCAATTTGTCCAGTTTTTATTACTATAATTATAATTTTTTTTTATGATTTAATCTTCTCACAAAATCATAAAATTTAATGCATTGCCTGCTCTTCAAGTCAACAAAATAATCATCTCATTAACTTGCACCTTTAAATATCACAACAAAACGCCGCCGCCGTTCGCGCAATTGGGTTATGTTGTCGCGAAAGCAATCCAATGTGTGTTCTTATTCAGCTAAAATTCAAAATTTAAACAAGAATTTGTATATCAAATTTAATGCGTCAAACTACACTACAAAATCAGCTTAGACCCATAAAATACACGATTTAACGAAATTTATATTCAAATATTGACATTTAGTGTGCTGTTAGCTGTTGGTGTTTAGGGTAATAAAAAATTGTGGCAAACGTTTATTCTTCAACAAAATTTCGTATAGTCATATTTCGGTTTTTTCTCTTTCAAAGTTTCATTCATTCGATACTAGAACTCTTATATTTTATGTGCAGGGTTGAGCGAGCTCACGTTAAACTTCGCAATGATATCTGACATGGTTGTTTATAAGATTATTATTTCATATTTATTTTTATTTTTTTAAATAAGACTTTCCTACTTCCTTTTTGCTTTTGTTATAATATTCTCGCACACATATCGACATCACCTAATTTCGTCGCCTTTTTAAAATTGTAATTAACAAATTTGCAAACATTAATCGAAAATTAAAGAATTTGCTTAAAAGTTAAATAACGAAAGAGTGAGGTCTGAAATGAAACGACAGAAAGTCATTTGAAAGCAAACGGACGGTCGTAAAGACTGACGCTGATGATGAGCAAATTGCGAAAATGGTTCAGTAAAGTGGCTATAAAAATCGCCAGATATAAAGCGATTGAATCTTTAATTATTCGCTTTTTTTTAATTGGTAGTAGAGGATGAATATTTTGATGGGAATACAGTAAAAGCAATGTGCTTTACTTTTTCCACTGGAATATATAAAGGTGTTTGAGAGTCAGCGACATATTTGCATATTTGTAATATCAGTGGTGTATTTTAAATAATCTATAACTTTATGAAAACGTAACTTTATACAACAATTGAAATCTATATTAACTTACGTGAGCTTCGGATTTTTCATATAATCGTTTTATATGTAATATATTTGATTTTAGTCCTTTGGTTTTTTTTTTATCTAATAGCACGCAGTTGCAAATGTTTGTCTAAAAAATTATCATTATCGCTTTTGTTGCTGCTACTTTTACTGTTATCTATTTTATTTATCTGCTGAATGAAAAATTGGTTCATTGTTTTTAACGCTATAATATTAACTAATTTATTGAACATGTTTAATTAATTTAACTGTTTTTTTATCCAAATAAATTTTATTTATTTTATTTTATTTTTGTTATTTTTCCAACGGCCTTATAAATGTTTAATAATTGACAATTTTATTTAGCTCGAGGCCAATTTATGGAAGATTTGATTTGACAAAAAAAAAACAGCCACACAAGCAAGTTTAAATAGCGGCAGATTAGTTGCTCTTGTTTGTAGTTGGTTTGTTTAAGGAAGATTCAAAGCCGGGTAGCGGTGATGAAGATTAAATGATTTAATTTAATTTAAATAGAAATCTGATGACGAGATGTGATTATCTCCGAAATAGTTGCTATAACTTCTACCACTTAAAGTGTTGTTTTTTTAATTTTTTCAAATAAAATCTTCCATAAACTGGCCTCGAACTCAATATAATTGTCAATTATTTTATTTTATTTTCTTGCTTTAGTTTATTTAAAATTTGTTTTTATTATACGATATGCATCAGGGAAAAACAGAAATTATTTAATTTAAGTATAATTCGATATAAGTTATTTTATTTTATCTTTTTTCATTTTATTTTATTATGATTAATTTATTTTATTTTATTTTATTTTATATATTCATTATTTTATTTATTTTATTGCATCCATAAAATTGTGTTTTCTCTAATTTAATTTTAATTTTCTCTTTTGCTTTTTGCACTTTATGGTATTTGGTTTAATGTACGGATTATCCCTTCATCGTTGTGAGCCCAAATTAATATAGTTGACCTTTATAAAATCCACTTTTTGGGTTTTTCTGAATTGTTTATTTTTTTAATCTAATAGAGTTAAAATTGCATAAATCACCAAAGCTGTATATTATTATGTCCTCGGCTTTTTGACGATTTAATAAACCATTTTAACGATATTTATTAAACTCCTTTATCTTTAAATAGATAAATATTCTGAAAAACGTTGCTTAGCTTGACTAAACTGCAATAAATACAGAGATAAAATACATATCAAATGAAAAGTCTTGATTTATAGATTTGCACTAAATTCATGTTGAAAATCGTTTTGTTACTTTCTGATATATTTTCGAAGAAAAATATAAAAAATTTCATATCAGCCACAGCAGTCATTGCAAGTGCAAATAGTATAGATAGTCATTGCTTGAAAGAGAAGATGAAGAGAGACAAAAATTTTATATAATTTATACATATATATATGCGAAAAGAAGTTGCGTATAAACATATAACCAGCAGCAATCATACAAAGAACGTATTTATCAGGCTTGTAGGCGCCTGATCGTCCTAACAATTTTTCTATATATCTTGACTTGACTAAACTAAAATAGTTGCAGAGATGAAATATAGATGAAATGAAAGGTCTTGGTCAATTTGAAAATCGGCTCGATAGTTCTTGAGATCGTTGAGTCACGCACTTTCGATTATTTAGTGGATACAACTATTAGTTATTTAATTGCAGAACATTTATATAGGAACTTCTTATTAAGCGCTAGCTACTTTCAATATCTCCATTATGTTGTGGTTTATATTAAGTACTAGTCAAACGATTCTGATTTCTATTAATTATTTATGTAAACAGCGAGTTGTTATCACTAAAATTTCATTTAAATTTTTATGAATATATTTTGAATTTATTCGCCTTTCCCGTTGATTTTTTTAAAACTTGAAGTTATTTTATATATGCAATCATCTTACCACAATTCAAAGTAGTTATTCAAATCATCACACTAATTTTAAAAAAACATTCTCTTAATATGTGTTTAGTTTAATCCACTTAAAATCATATCAACAACTTAATACGATAAACCACTTGCACTTGAACTCGACCTTGAAAAACAGTATTATTTTTTCGTATATGTGTGTACATATGTATGTGTATTTTATGAAAATCCAGCAAAAATGGCAACAATAACAAGTACGTGCAATACTATTAAAAAGCGTCACGCTTGAGTTACCTAAGAAAATTATTGCAATTACCGCCGAGTGGTGGCAACCAAAAACGAAGAATACTACAAAAAGGAAATGAAAGCGAAAAGTGTAACAATTTAACGCATTACGCCTGTTGTTACGGTACGTAGCGATGATTATGTAAGACGATGATGAGTCGGAAAAGAATTGCTGAAGCTTTAGTTAAAACTGTTATTTTTTTTATTAAGAGTTTTTCTAAAAAACATTTGCAAAAGCCTGAATGCTCAAATTCTTTTAATACACATTTTAGAAATGTTTGGGCTTAACATATTTTTCTCTCTGTTTTTTGCATTCTTTTTTTTTAAATATTTTTACATACTCAGTTGTTTTTTTAACAATCTTTTTTAAATAAAATTATTTTATTCTTTAGCCAACCAACTGCGAAATGGCAGTAACTAAACCGCACATCCTCCAATTTGTTAGTTGTCATGTCATCACTGCGCATAGAGCATACAAGACAGCAAATATCTAATAAAAAAAAAAAAAAAAAAATGATACACAAATAAGAAAAGAATAACCAAATCGCCAAAAACTGCAATTATCTAATACGCTTGTGGCTTTGAGAAACCGGGCCAGCGCCAGCGCAGTCGCTAACTCTGCACAACTATCGAGTTTACTTCAATTATTTTTCTTGCTATTGCTGCTTATTGCAATTACAAATGGCAAATGCTATGTTTGCCAACCAAGTAGAAGCAAAAGCCAAAATTACTCAACAGAAGAAAAAAAAACCGCTTAGAATAGCAAAAGTAAGAAAAACTGTTGCTTCCAAAAAGTAAGCATAGATGCATACAAAAAAAAATATGCTGAGTTTTCAAAAATCAACGCAAACGCAAACGAAACATACAACGCGTCCAACGCCTTTAACCTTGACAAAAATCGTACACTTCAGTGCTTTAATAGTTCAAAAGACAAGCGGCAATAACAACAGCAAACACACTAACTATTTGATATAACAAAAGAAGGAAGCGCCACAATAAAAAGAGCAGCAGCAAATTGTAATAACAATGACTATTAAACTGCTATAATTTAAGTGGTTTAAAAAAAATTTTACAAATTGAAGAAAAAGAACATTGAAACGAAATTGAAAAACATCATTTATTGCATTGAAAGTGGAAACACTGGCAGAAAAAGCAAATGGGTAGTTAGACTTTGCTTAGATATTTAGTAGCGGAAGTGATATACCACTACTATGTAAATGCAACTACTACGTAAATTCCGGCAACGACCTTAGCAAACTTATAATTGTAACAACAAACAAAAAATGTTATTAAATGTTGGTATACTGATTTAGAAAATTGTATGTTAGCTGAACATTTAAGAGACTAACAGAGCATTAGCTATGCGAATATGACAGAACAAAGTATAAGAAATAATTATATGTTGCCAAAAAAATTAAAAAAAAAATGGTTTGGAATTTAAGTGCAAATGCAGAATAAAATGAATTAAATGTGATTAAAAATACAGAAAATATATCAATTCTAAAAATATAGAAATTACAATGGTTTCAAAGAACTTTTCGTTTTAAATAGTGCACTGAAATGAAAAAAAGTTTAATTTAAAGTAAGAACATATTTCTTAGATTTGATAAAGTAACAAACTGGAAAGTACTTTGGTATTAAAACGGATATACTTATAGGTTAAATTGCAAAAAATAATAAGTAATAAGTTCATAGATACATATGATGTTTAAAAATTTTTTTATATAAGCATTAATAAACAAAAACCATGCAGGAGTTATAAAATTTTCATAGTAAAACCAAAGAAAATGCTAAAATCATTACTAAATGTATAATTCCAAACAATCCTCAGTTATTGCGATAGTTTTACAAGCAAAGTCAATAACAAGCTGCTGAAATTATATTATTCTAGCACTTTGAGAACGTTAGGAATTAAAAAAAAATATAATTCATTTAAGGCATGCAATGATCTGCCAAAATATTGAACGAAAAATAACACTGAAGATGGCACAACGTTTGTTTCAAAACCAAATTTGACAAGGATCGACGGAAAATCGTTCCAAAATACATTGATTATATTTTACTTGAGTCATTAAAGACTTTGACAGCACATCGGGCGATATATTTGGAATATAAACTATATACCTTTGATATGGAATTCTGTTATTGCTGTTATTTGATTTCGTATAAATCGGTTTTTTTTTCAGCGCCTGCTTCTGTATAAATATTCGATCGACAAAAAATTGGTCTAATATGCAGCAAATTTCCGTCTTGTCAAAAAAATTTAGAGAACATAAAAATATATTAAAGTAACATATGAATACGTATATTTTCTACCCATGCAAATTTAATAGGAAATCGTTTAATGTCTGAATAATTGATCTAATTTGTTGGTGAAATGCGAAGCGTCATTTCAACTATTTCCTCTAGAAATCCATCTGTTCATTTTACAAAACCAATTTCCAAGGGTTACAAAATTTTGTAATTTTTAATTAATACTCGTGATACAACAACAAAATTTAAGCAAAGTTCTCTCACTCTTTCTATATTTAATACTACAAAAATGGTGAATTTCCGCTTTACAAGTTCTAACACTTTTTTTGTGATGGGATTTCTGGTTAAATTCGCTAAGTATAATATTTAAAAATTTACATCTTTGCTTATGTAAATTAACACTATTTTATGGTTAAACAGCTGTGAGCTCTGATTTTCAAATCTATAATTACGGCAGTAGTTAGCTTAACAGTTCTTTTTTAATTAGAGGCACCAATTTTTTTTTTTATTTTACATTAATTGGTTTTTATTTTTAATAACATTTGACCGATTACTTTGTTTATTAGTGAATCTTTAAAAGTACTTTAGAAGACACTGTATTCCTTTTTGCTTTCAAGAAGTTTTAAATTTTGAAAATCCACTTCAAATGGACTTGACTCATTCAACCTTTCATTTTAATATATTCAAAAATTTAGCCATAAATCCTACGATTTGTATAACTTCTACCGCTTAGTAAAAATTCAACTCGTTGCTAAAAAAAGCATAATAAAATTTTTAAAGTACAAAAAGACATAAAAAATAAAGTCAGCCACGCTTAAATTGACTTCCTTAATTTATAGCATGTTAAAGGCTGAAATTGGAAATAACGTCCCCGTTGTACTTTTATTTTGCTCTGTATGACCAGCATTTCTGAAAATACGGTATATATACCGTGTTTATAAACAGAAAAATGTCTCCTCTAGATCAACAAAAAACAATTTGTTATAGAGTAAACAGAAAGTAGCAGAATTACTCGTATACTTCAATCAATTTAATAAAAATGGCTTTTATTGATCCTTAGTCCAGTAACTAAGTGACATACTCAGTTATCAGCCAATATTTTATATATACTTTTATATAAAAAAAAGTAAAATTTCACAATGCCTTTCAGCACATTCATAACATTTCGATGACTTCACACTTTCATCTGAAATAACTTAAATCCAATGCCTACTCGCTGCTGCCCAAGAAACACTCGTTAGAAGAAATCTCAAATGAAGTTATCTTTCCACACGGGTTAACATAATTTCTACACATAATCAACTGTGTGCTCTTAATTTGTAAGAAACAGCGCTAGGAGAATTGCAATTATTGCAGCAATTACAAAAGCACTTGCCAGCTAATGGACAACATTTTTCACAATAAATAACACTTGCAGAGCAACGGCAAAACGGTAAACAAAATAAAAATAAAACAGTATCAACTGCTATGCTATATTATTAAAGAGCGTTGTGACGAGGACGGTCCATTACTTTGGCCGCTAAGCCAAACGACCGCAATGTCACTCATTCACCACGAACTCACTACCTTCTTCAGACATACCAAAAAAAAAAAAACATACAAATCAACTTGCACACTTTGCATGCTCGCAGCCAAACAAATTAATACAATTTAACTGAAATTTATTTAGCCAAATCACAATATTTCGCCAACATTACGCGTTGCACATTTGTTTTCCACGCTTTAAATGTCCTTCCCATTTCCATTTCCAATGCCAAATTGCTGTGCCTCACTCACTTGGCTATTCTTTCTGTTGTTGTTGTTGTAACGATAATTGCAGCGTGTCAAAGTTAGCTAGCAAAGACAAATACACTTATAAGCGTGCAGCAAAGCTAGCAAGTTGGTATCCGCCTCACTATTACTCTACAAACCAATATGCTTCAGTCAGTTGAAATTAGTTTGTCAAATTGCCGCTTACTCTTTGCCGTCGTTGCGCGCTGTAAGCGATGTAAATATGATCACAGCACAGCGGCGCACCATTTTTGCAAAGTTAAAAAATGAGTTGAAATTTGTTGGCAATAAATACGCGTGCACTACCACTGCACAGTTACAACTGTGTATTAACCAAAAACAAAAATCAAAGTAATATGAGTGTACATATGCTGCGTCACAGCGTTATGTGTGTATGTACATATGTATGTAACTGGGAAGTAAATGGCACTTGTCATGCAGGTTCGTTGCTTAAGTCTTTCGTTCGGCGAATGTTGCCTGCTATACTTTTTCTTGTTCTTATTCACTCTTTTTTTTGCTGTTGATGGGTCTATTTCGTTTGCCCGAAAACTAATGATGATTACGTTCGAGTAGTTAAAGTATTTTTGTGGTTGTTTAGTTGTCATTTTTTTGTTTTTTGCTACAATTGCTTGTGTAATTGCTCTCTGCGCTAGTTTGTTGTGTATTTCTACTTTGTTTTTTTTTTTCCTCCTCTCGCTCATGACGTGCGCACTCACGCATTTGCACTATTTATAATCGTCGTGTCAGTTTGTGAAGGTTGTGCAGAAGTTGCTGCTGTACTGGGCGATGCCGCATTGTGCAGATAATTCTTTTTTCAAGGGCCTTCTGGTTAAGGGCTTTACTGGTGCCAACTAAGTTCATCACCCATGAGCTACGGCGAAATAGTTTACTGACATTTCTGAGTGAGTTATGTTGGCAGCTCATCGCGTATTATAGTAAAAGATCAGCACGTGCATGAGGCGAGTTCTTTGTGGCAATTTATTTAATTTTGTGGCAATAGGTTTTCATATTTGAGAGAAAATATGGTACTCGTATATTAAGAAAGTAATGAATTCGAAAAACAAAATTAATGATGCCAAAGCATTAAGTTTAATGTAAGTAAATTTTTTACAACGATTTAAATATTTTTCATATTACTTTTTTTAAACAATTTTTTTTTTAAATATGCCTGTAACTCCAACAAAATTTGTCGACATTTTTAAACCGTTTAGTTAGAATTTTACTGGCTTCGTTATGCAGTTTTGGAGCTCTTTCAATCTTAGTACATACATATATAAAAGCTCACATTTCGATTATTAAATAATAATTATTTATTTTAGTAATTTTTTTAGTGAAGCTGTTACCTATTTCCACCTAATGAAAGCAACACATGTTTGCGTTATATGAAACAAGTTTTCGAAAATTAAGGTTAATTTTGTGCAAACAAAAATTTTACTTCATTTAGGAAAAATTAAATAACCAATAAAACTGCATACTTTAAAATAATAAAAACTTTGAATTATTTAAAAAATTCAACCAAAATTTTGCAAATGTTGTATTGAGCTTACAACAATTAGAATGATTTGTTGATTTAATTACGATTATTAGTAATAATGGAAAAAAAAAATAACTAGAAAACTATGATCGTACTTTGCTATGCTTTTCTGGCCTATAAAAATAATTATTTACAATTTTATTGAGCTCAAGGCCAGTGGTTATGAAAAATAAATTTAATTAATTTAATAAAAAGAAGTCTGATGAGGAAATGTGGTGATTTCCGAAAAAGTACTATAACTTCTACCATTAAGAGCCGTTTTTTCACAAAAATCTTTCTTAAAAACTGGCCTTGAGCTCAATAAAATTGTAAATTATTAATATTTACTAGGCCAACAGAAAAAAAAAAAAAACATATATAAAAATAATCAGAATCTTTAAACTGAGAAAGGGATTTTTGCGCTCCCTTCGTCATAGCCCGAAGTAATAAATAGTATAAGAAACATATCACCAATTTTAAAATTCTTCTTGAATTTTTTTTTTTTTTTTAATAATAAAGTTCTGTAGATCAGTCTTTGTTTTCATAAATTTCACTAACAGACTATAATCTATAACATTAAGACGATATTTTTCCAAGAAAACATTATTTTTTTGTATCTATAATAATTTTCTATAAAATAAAACTATTTATTTGCATACAATAAATATAAATTAGATCAAGCTTCAAACATAAGACAAAGCTTAAAAATTAAGTATATTTTTATGAAAATTATGAACTTTCTTTCAGAAACTGACATACAATTAAGTAACTGACGTCTTTCGAATATATGGCACTATAATTTCCAAATGCAAAAATGTTTTTTAATAATTGCTTCATTTTTGCAAATAGCCGATATTTGGTCTTCTTTTTATATTGTAAAATTATTATATTTTATATGAGCATATAACTGATGTAGTTCCGCCTTGAATGCATTATTTTTCTAACTATTGGCTATTATAATTTTGTTTGTGTGTGTGTTTTAATTAATTGCCAATTATAATGCATAGAACACGATCAATGAATGTAAAATAGAAACGAAAATCGTTCGTTAACTAAATTGCATACTCACAATAAAGTTCTTGTTCTACACGAAATGTCAAGCGATGCCAATGAATGCTGTAGAGATAAATGTGATGCGCTTGCTTTAAAAGTACGTATATACAAAAGCAAATGCTAATACGAGTGTTTAGATATATATGGTACATGTAAAAAATAACAGATTTATATATTTGAAATATTAAAAAAAAAATTTAATTAAAGCGTATTTTTTCAATTTGATAACACATTTTGCCCTTGTAAAAAAAGAACAGATTTAGGTATATATTTGAAATATTAAAAGATTTTAATTTAAAGTGTTTTTTTTTTTTAATTTTTTGAGTATTTAATTTTGTAACCCATTAATAATCTTTAGCTATTTGAAATTTGCATTTCGTTTACTACAAATTAATATTTTTAAAATCGAAAAATCATTTTAATAAAAAGCTCGAAATAAATTAAATTATTCTACTTATTCAAGAGATTTGTAAATATATACGAGTATATCGATATGTAGATATGTTGATATGTAGATATACGAAGGCTGAAGATTATACAATTTTAAAGGCTTTTAAATAAAAAAAAATATTTGGAATGTTATAAGTGAATTTTCGTTGCAAATTAAAATAGTTTTGGGCTAACAAATAAACTTCCGAAAACACTATCACATACTTCGCGACAAAGATCAGTATTCATAAATAAAAAAACTTTAGTTCCAAATTTATTTAAAAAGCTTAACTAACATGACACAAATCAAAAAAAAATTTGTCGAGCTTTTTTATTTTGTAATGAAAATTCTAAGAAAGTCATGCAATAAAAAAACAACGTAATTTATCTGACTAACTATCGAATGTAAAGAAAGTATAGAATTTTCAAATTTTCAAATGAGCTTTTAGAAATATTTAAAGTTCTATAACACGTCTGCTCGATTATGTCATCTAGTAATGTTTTAAGTTCATTTTAAAACCGATGAAATATAAAACTGCATACCCGTAAAAATATAAAAAAAATTTGATTTAAAAATTAAAATTTCAACAAAAATTATAGATTTGTATTTCTTTGGACAGAGTTTCAAGCATTTAAATCACATATTGTTATTTTTTTTTTGGCAACAGATATTTTCTTAATAAACTTTTGGTAGAACGAAAATGGATAGCGGTAATTTCACACAACAAGAAAATGATCAAAAAGCTTGTAAAAATTTAATTAAAAAACTTGACACATAAGCGCTTTCGATAAACTAAAACTGTTAGAAAAGTTTATTGATTCAGCTTCAACCACAAATTAGGTAAATTTTCTATCAACAAAAATTATTTTCCTACGAAATCATAACTTACTTTTATTTATTGCAACATTTCAATTAATACACATTTAATTTTTAAGATCACGTACGAATACACAAAAGTCGATTATGGTTTAACCAAAAATTGATGCCAATGTTATGTAGCATAGTGTAATATAATTAAATGTGAAATCGCAATTTGAGCGCAACTAACTAAATTGCTCACAGATAAATAAAATAACAAAAACAATAATAACAAGTTGAATTAAATTGAATTGTTACGCCACGAAGATCGCCAAAGCATGATTAAGCATTATTTACGTTTATATTTATTCTTGTTGTTGTTTTTGTTATTTTTGTTGGTGCTGCTTGCTGCTCGCTGCCGCCATGCACATTGCTGTCACTCGTGTATGTGTGTGGCTTTGTGTAATTGTTTTTGCATTAAAATGGCACCAGCTTTATCGCTTTTGTTGTTGTTTGCTTTGCTTTATCGATTTAACAATTTGTAACTGAAACGAATGGCAGCAACAATAGTCAAGTGAAATCGCTGCGATCAACTTGCGATCAATGCACAAATAAATCTACAAACACACACACATACATTCACGTATGTTCGCACGTGTACGAATGAATGGCTATTAAAGTATCGAGTATGTAAAATAATTTCATCTCATTACGTTTGTGTTGTTGTGGTTGTTGTTATTGTTTGTCATTGCATAGCCATTTATTGGCGCGGCATTTAGTTACATGCAGTCGCCAGAAGATGCGCTCAAAATCGCTGCATATCTAATAGTATATATGTAAATATATATCTACCACAAGTCCGTTGCCTGCTCTCTTGCTAGTTTGTTGTTTGCTGCCTTAGCACATTTATTGCTGGCTAATCACTTGCTGCTGATTTGACTATTTTCGTTGCGGTTGCTTTTGTTGTTAGTGTTGATATCGCTAGCTAACAATAATTTATTTTCGCTGCATAGTTTGCATGGAATTCAACATTGAAATACATTTTCTTTTTTTTTTTTTTGGTTCAAATTAACATTGAAAAATGCGCGCTTGAAAAAAAATTAGATTTAGATTTCGTTTTATTTTGTTGATTTGTTAGTTTGTTCGCCCAGCACGCCTAGCAACTAAATATTTGCGTAATTAGCCACGACAATAATTGCATTTTTTATGCGGGCTTGCATTAAATTGTGGTTGTTGTTTTTATTATTGTTGTTGTTGCTGTCTTTGTTGCTGCTCATCTGCTGCCCTCAAGGCAAAGCAAGCGTGATTTAATGGCTCAGTGTTAACAATAAATCGAGTTATTGAAATAAGTGGAAATCTTAGCTATTTTACATTTTTTAGATGGGGTAAAGTACCTTAAAAATAAAATCCAGGTTTTTAATTTACGTTAGAAATACACGCGCATGAAAAAAAAAATTTAGAACTACCGTTTATCAGTGATCGATTATAAGACATTCATTCGGTTCGTTAATAAAAGGAATTGTTTGATACGCTCACAGTTTGACAATAATCGATTGATTGCAAAGATCACTTAAACTCGGTGATTATGAATGGTGAATTTCGATAGTACTCAATATATATCGATAACTAATTACAGATTAAGTTAGCTCACGGCAACATATCTCGTTGTTTATCCATACAGCTCGTCAACCAGCGATATTAAACGGTTAATTTCAAAAATAATCAAGAAGACTTTTGTATTATAAAATACTGTCAATACTTGATAGATTTCGCAAAAAACCAAAGATTTCGATGTATGTAAATTTTACAAGCTGTCGAGATATTTTATTAACATTCATTATAATTGAAAATAATTTGTGACAGCTGTTGGTAACTAATTATAGTTTGATTCATTACTTGTTCCCAATAATTCTCAAATATTCTCCAATATTGAGAATATTTCAATGGTATATTGTTCGAAATGTATTAGCAGCTTTTTTCGATAGCAAACAGAATATTCGGAAAACTGTCTTCTAATCTCGATTGCCAAATAATCTATTAAATGCGAAAGCGATTAACGTTCTGAACAATCGTTAAAAATAGCTTAATTTCCAAAAAAATATAATCAAAATATTTAGCAACCTATTTAAAAATGAATATTCATCGCCGAATATCAGCTATATCTGAAGTGTTCTCTATCTCACGTTCAGTAGAAACAGAGGGTGCGCCATCCGGATAATGGCAAAAAATTCATGTTCATCATTCATATTCGACGGCTATCGAAAATGGTTCACTTTCTTACTGGCTGGACATAAAGTTTGCGTAAATGTATGATCGTGTTAAATTTTGTATCGCATTCTTTTATATCGCACAATGGTTGCATACAAGTGTTGTAGTGTAAAGGCCGCTAATCAATCGTTCGGTTCTTATTTTCCTCTTTTACAATTTCTTCTTTGCTCTCCCATTCTAAGTATACTATTCTGTAACGGATTTTTGCTCTCAGCTTGACTTGTGCAATCTGTATTCAATTATTTTTGATGTGTCATCTTCAGTGTCCTTTTTCGTCCTTTTTCAGTTTTTTAAGACACTTTTTGCGCATGCGTTTTTGTAGTCATTAAAATTTTAGAACATATTTCGGCAGTTTATTAAAATTGTATTCTTGCAACATTTATTAAGTTACAGCAATTTCATCGCCTATTTTTAATATTTTTCATACATTGGGTCTTGCGCAAACTCTGTTAATAAAAAATTTAAGTTTTTAAAAATCAGTGTGAAGTTCAAACCAGTTGAACATTGAATTTGCTTAAATATTGTTAGCCAATAATTTCAAAAAAACCTAAAAGCTTCAAAATTTCAACTTAAAAAATTTTAAAGTCTTTTAAGTTTGAACAAAGTTATACACATATGTTAATGTATTATTTATAATCACACTTATTGTGAGTTTCGTTTTCGCCCGAAATTGTTCACTTTTCGCTGTTCGCTTATTATAAATTTCGGTCGGAAATTTTCCGCTTTCGAACGTTGTTTCCTATTATCGGCAATACTTAGTTCGGCTGAAATAGTTGGCGGATTAGTTGAATTTTTTGAGAGGCGGAAAATTTCGCGGATTCAAAATTTAAGTAATTTAATTTAAATTTTTTTTGATAAGATCGTCTATTCCAGGAACAAAACAGTAATCAAATCCCAACTTTCGGAATAGCAAAATGTAGTCGTGCTGGTAGTGTTGAAGAGGTTAGCACAAAACTAATAAATACTTCTTCAAGGACTGTTATATTTCAAATATCTGAAAAATTTATAAATTTTGTCAAAATACTATTTAATTTGAATTTTTTAATAATTTTACACTTCAAGTATACTCATTTCAGAGTTGTAACTTCCATGTTCGAATTTTCGAAGCGATATTTATTTACAATAGGCGGATTCAATACGGGCGAATGAAAAAATTTCGGGTGAATTTTTTTTCGGGCGAAACTCACGATAAGGGTGAATATATTAAACTGCACATGAAAAAAAATTGCAAAAAAAAATTTATATTCAAAAACTTTTCCGCTTATGTAAAAAAATTGCAAGTGAACACCGATGGCTCAGCTACTGCTAACACAGCTTTAGAATTGATATTATTTGACAACAAAATATAATTTTGAATTAAAAAAAGTATTACAAACCACGCTTGGTACAAATCATTGACTAAAACTACTAGAAAATATTGAAGACTATGTCAGTGAGCTGCACGTGAAACGTATAAATTTTAACAAATTTATCTTATCAGCAGCGCGCGCTTAACCAAATATATTTGGCATATTTTTTTTACACCAACTCTTTCACCTATTCAACAACAACACAGCTACAACAACAATCATTTTGTTTATCGACTGAACCCATCACAAACACCAACAGCTGACAATTATGCGTTGATTATATTTGAAACTGAAAATTTTTAACAGCATCGAATGCTGGCTGTAAAAAGCGGACACGCAAGCGCACCCAAAAAAAAAACATTATAAATTCCAAAACTTAGTATTAATTTATGCGCAAAACATCAAGCATACTCATAAATAAGCTTTGTTAATTTAAAATATGCAGCATTGAAACATTTTTACGTCTTATCGGAACTTGGCATCGCTCTAATTGACATTTGATCTGCGCTGCTGGTATAAAAAAAAAAACAGAACGAAAAGAGAAGAAGTAAAAAAATAACAACTAATGTGGGCGCTGATTATGTTCTTGTCTTTTAATATTACTACTCTAATGTTACCAATTTCATTGCTACAAGCACTTGTTACTCATCCAACGTTTTGGCTGCCGTAGTTTTTCCTCTGCATTCACACCTTTCATATATCATGACTTAACGTTCATCTAATTTGAATTTAAAAGCAACAGTGGCAAGTAAAGGCTGATCGGTATGAGCGGTAGACACTGCGTTTCTGTTTTTATTATATCTCGTTTGTGTGCGTGTAATTGCTTTTGTGGCTTCTTTTGCCTACTGCTGCTGCTGCTGCGCAGTGGCATACCATCCACTAAATTTGCATATTAATTTGTTAAATTGCCCATTTGATTTTAGCTGTAAACAACAAGCATTAAATGCAAATGTTTATAGTCAAGGAAATTGAAAATTTTGAATATAATTTTCGCGGTTGATTTTGGTTTATGGAATTGGATTGTGGCAGGCCGGGCCCAAGCCCATTGTGCTTTTTGGTTTTTACTTTGCCTAATTTTTTTACATCAGCTCATGAATGCTTTGATTTTAACGACTTGCGCGTTTATATAAAGTATTCGTATTGAACTCAAAATTTGAAGAAAGCTTTACTTTTAAGATAATCTTTTCTTTATATATTTACCTATCAATTTCAATTCAAAAAAAATTTATTAGTAACATATTATTGATACTGTTTAGATATTTCACTCTTTACAAAAAATATATATAACATAAACGAAATTGAATTTTTTTTATTACCTAAATTCTAAAATATTTCTTCCTGTGGCTCTATAATATTAAAAAATATATACAAAATTGTTCTTTCAAACCCATGTGGAAAAAAAAATTTGATAAAAACAAGTTATTTTTATTAAAAAATACAGAATTTAAAGTAAATTGCATAAGTAAAGATAGTGGAAATGTCGCTACAGGTTGTACTATTGTCTGCAAAAATATAAAAAATTACAAAAAATACATTAAATATCTGAAAATAAATAAATTATGTATTAAAAAAAATTTAATTTACTCTTATAAATTCACAAAGTATTAAAAAAAATATCAATGTAACACAAAAGGAAAAAGCATAAATTTGTTTAATATATTTAACATGTAAAAAAAATATTTTTAAGTAAAAAAAATGCATTGAATATTTGAAAAAAATTTATAAATTAAACAAAAAATTTTACTGAATTCACTAACAGATAAAATTTTTTTTAGATGAAATTGTCTAGGTACAAAATTTAAAACCCAGATATTTGTTCGTATATAAAATTAAAAAAATATACAATATGAAAAAAAACATTAATCAATAGACTACAAAAAAAAAAAAACCAAATTCACTTTCATCAAAATAAACTTTTTTGTATCACATTCAAAATACAAAATATATATTTTATATACATACATATATGATAAAAATATTTAAAAATGACTTAAATATTTCAAAGTCATGATAACTTAAAGTAAAAATATATATTCGAAGATTTTAAAAGCCCATATATAAAAATAAAAAAAAGTTTAAATAAAAAAAAAATTTTAAATGTGTTAATTTTCAAAATTTAAAAAAACAAAAAATTGAGAAGATCCCATTTTTAATTTCTGAAAGTTAAAGTATAAAATTTTTAATTAAAACAAACGTAAAAAATTATTTGAAAACTTCAATAGATATATAAAAATTCATGGTAAAAACTAAAAAGCACAATAAAATCATAATTCACAAAAATGCATAAATAGTTTAAAGCAGTTTTTAGGCGATTAAAGAGCCAATGATAGTGCCATTAATGATATATTAAAAAAAGAGGTTTTAAAAAAACTTCAATTGATTATTGCTGCAAGTTGAAAATGTATTTAGAAACTATTTAAACATATTTTTCTTTAAGTTGTTTAAAAATATACAAATGAAAACAAAAATAACAAATTAAAAATTAAATTAAACAATTAAATTATTGAAAGAAACAATAAGGCAAAGCAGGCTTTTGACGTTTAAAATGGTTTAACATGAAGGATTGAAATATTTTTTAAAATTTAAAATAAGTTTTTATTTTTTTATTTTTAAAAAGTCAAAAAAAAAAATGAAACTGGGACAACAACGACGTTGTTATTGTTTTTAATGGCAATAATCTTTTTATTATTAAATTTTCAACAATTTATATAATTTTAACTAACCAACAATAAATTTGCATCAACGATGAATTCATAGCATATTTCTGCATTACTTTGACATTAATCAATATTGGTAACATATTGCAGTTAATTTCACTGCAGCAGTAAATAACGAAATTTGAATATCAGCCAAGTTCTTTACTACAATCCGCTCACAGACAATCGCCCATAAAAACTTTCCGTTTACTATAACAAGCAGCAAGCCGTTTTGCTTTTTAAAAGCGAGAAAAGTAAAATTACAAACGGCAAAGAAAAACTCAAACGCGCAATCAGCAATTTTCACAAACAAGTCATAAACAAATATTGATGACTGAAAGAATGGCAAACAAAAAGTTAAAGTGCAAAGACTACACAAAAAAAAAACAAAAAACGAAGTGAAATAAACACCAAAAAAATGTGGCAACAAAACGCCGCGAGAATAGACAAATGCAAAAGATTTGCAAATTTCACAATTCGACGAAAAAATTTTCTCACCAATATAAAAGCAGAACAAAAAATTTGAAACAAAATACCACACTTTCAACAGCTGACTAACCAATTTCATTTGCCACATATCATTTGCTTTCTTCTGCAAACATACAAACACATACTTACATTTATGCATATCGACAAAACAAAAAAAAAACAATTTAGCAGAAGAGTGTGACACGCGGTGGGGTGCTGCACAGCACTTGCCACAAGCCTCAACTTTCAATAGCCGCAAAAAGTGTATGCAAACACACTTACACACATAGCATATACAAACATTTGTAAGCATGCCACGCCAGACAAGCGTTAGTCGCGATAGCAGCACCGAACCAGCGCCCGATCGCATCTTCCAACTTAAAGTCCGACAAACCAGACGGCGAGACTATTAAATGTTGTTGAAAGTTGTTGCAACCAATTCAGACTGCCGCCGCACACATACAGCCAATGTGAGAGCTAGAGCTTGGCGACTATACCAGACCAGCACATTCATGCATTCACACACATACACTAACATTTACACTAGTTTATATATTAGTTAGTTGCAATGCAAAAGATTAGTGGCATGCCACCTCCCAGTGGAGCGCGCTTTGCCACCGCTTGTTACACACTCTTTCTAATCTTTTTCTATTTTCTTGAAATTGTTTTTGTACTTTGGTGTTTTTTTTTGTTTTTTTTTTTGTTCTGCTCAGCAAGTGCGCGCACACTCGCCTTCGTGGGAATTGGTTCATTGCAGGCAAGTTGCCACTTGCAACACAATGCAAGCTGCATGCCACATAGTTAGGTAGTAGAAGTGCTGGCGCGTTTGAGTAGCGAGTGTTGTTGTCTTTTTGCTTTCATTTCATAGAGTTTTGTTTTTTTTTTGTTTGTAGTGTTTAGTTGTTCCGCTTTTCTTGTATCAACTAGTTAGTCGGCATTTGTGTGACGGCGAAACATTTTTATAAGATTCTAACGCTGTTTTTCGGTGAATTTTACGCGATTTCTTTGAAATTTTTCGAGAGCTAGATTTGCTCGAAATTTTTTATTTTTTATTCTGTTATAATTAACTCGCTGTTTTGATTAAATTTTAGTGATTTTGGACTTAAGTCGACTGATGGATGCTCTTACGGCAGAATACTTGCAATAATACGTTTTGTTTTAATTTTTTTTTAATTTTTTCCCCTTAGTTAAAAAAAGTCTATAGATTTTATACTACAAAATTTGTAAAACCAATAATCCGTCCACGAAAGAGATTCATAGACAATTCTTTGAGGAAAATAAAATACTTACAATTTGCTGTTACTCTTTTTCACACCTTGAAATACTCCTTAATACTGAGCTTTACAAAATATTAATTGCGAATATAAATTATTAAAATGTTTGCAAATGTTTATGATAAGTTCAACTTCAATTTGAATATTTATTTAGGATATTTTGATAAAATATAAATATTGACATAAATAACATATTTATTTATATATCACCAAAAATATCGATAGTAAATATAAAATTTCAAAAACATATAAATTTTTTAATATCTAAATATTCACGACTCCTTATTCTATCGCCAAACTGCAGATGAATAAATTCTGTTTACAAAATATAAATAGCACAAGCACTTAATTTTTTTTCTAGTTAATAAAAATTATTTTTCATATAAAATACTGTACATTATCTAAGAAAAAACATTAACATCGACTTATTAAATAATTTACAAATTGTACAATGATTTAACAAAATTTTAAAAAAATTTAAATTAAAAATAAAAAATTCTTTTTAAAGAAATTAAAATAAAAAAAAAAGTAATTGACAATTTTATTGAGTTCGAGGCCAGTTTACAGAAGATTTTTATTTGGAAAAACAACTACTGTTTTAAAATTTTAGAAGTTATAGTATTATTGCGGAGATCACCACATTTCCTCATCGCACTTCTTTATTTAATTAGTTATATTTTATTCCTCATAACCATTTCTCCAAGGCTATGAACCAAAGAGCTCGGAGTTGCATAGCCAACACGCTAAATGCTGTGCTACGCTAGCCGAGTAGACTGCTGCGTTTTTCTATCTTCCTTAAACAAACAAAATTTTTTTAGTATGCAAACTTTTGCTTATTCAATTTTAGTCTGAGAAAGTTTATGTCCCAAGTGTCTGCAAGTCAACAATGATTTAAAATTTTTTTTTCATTGGTAGTTTCCTCATGCCATGCCAAAGCGCAATTCCTTCCGAAAGATAAAAATTGTCAAAAATGAGTAGATATTCTACGCCACTTTTTATACTAAAATTGAATGGGCTATATATGTATCTGCATACCCAAAATTATTCTAAAATTTATTTTTTTTTAGCTCAAAATTTGATGAAATTTCTCTAAACGTTTGCTACGTTTCTTTTATAGAATTTATAAAAATGTTTTTATATGTGTTTGTTAGAAAATTTTCGATGTTTTAAATAGTATATAATTTAAAATAATAGGAGAATAAATAAATTGTCCAAATGTGTCAATAGGTATTTGTACTATAATTTGTGAACAGAGTGTACGTTAGGTCAGAAAAGCATAATATACTGCGTATCATGTTTATAAGACAGAACCTCTTGATTATTTGTTTTGGTTTTATTTAGACATTTTAAATTTTCAATTTAAAAATAAATAATGCTTTCAAAATTAATTTAAACAAATATTGTAAAATAGTTCAACAAACCGTCATTAAAGTAATACATTACTTAAAATAAATCTAAATAAAAAAATAAAAAAATGCGAGTAAAAGTTTTAAAGCCCATTTTAATATGACAAATTGGGAGTTTTAGAGGTTAAAATATACCTTGGTTTTTGACATTTTTACTGATTCTTTTTTTCATACAAAGCATTCTAGACGTAAATTTTTTGGAGGAAACTGCGATAAAACGCGTCAGTCAAAAAATTTTAATAATCAACAATAATTCTTGGACGGCAAAAATTTAAATTTGTTTTAATTGGAAATTTTACCACTTTTATATAAATAGAATAAAGAAAAAAATATATTTGTGTCTCTGGCAACTTTTCCTGCCACAAATTTGAAGTGAAGAAAAGAACTATTTATTTCTTCAGACGTTCAAAAAAAGTGAAATGAAGTCGTAGCTTTTTGAAATTCTTTAGCCTGCTTTGTATACGCTTGTATCAAATTCCCCCAACTTTTTTTTGACCACTTTTGTCTTATATCCACAAAAATTTCCTCTTTTTATTCAGAATTATAATTTTACATGTTCTCAACTTTTGCATACTTTTTTTTCTTTAGTTTGCTAAATTAAGAAATATCTGAAAATACACTTTTATTTGCATTTCTGTCCTACATTTATTTAAACTTTATTGCTCTTTTATTTCAACTTGTTGTATAAAATTCCACAACTTTTGTACCGCAATTTTTCTTACTCAACCTCAATTGATTGTAATTCAATAGCTTTCCCTTTTATTAACCAAAAATGTTCTGCATCAGCTTTAACACGCTAAAAACAACAATCTACCGGCCCTCCTTCATTGCGGTACACTTATAATCTATTTCGGTATGATTTTTTTTTTATTACAGTTCTCCCGCATTAGCCACTTTTATTCTAACTACCGCCAGCTTATTTGTTTTATTATCTCTATTTTATTTCTTCATCTACGCTGCATGCCTCTTTATTTCTTTCTCTTTTTATAAATACTTACCAACATTTTTAATGGTTGTTTCCTTTTAGGCCAACAACACAGTCAGTCACAGAAGTCAAATGTCAATTAAATAAGAGCAGTTAATCGCTTGCTCGTTGTCTTGTTTGTTTACTTTGGCGTTGTTTGTTAGCTGCTTGCAATAGCTGCCGTCGCCGCTACCTATTGCCGTGATTTGCTGCCACACACACAGACACAAACACCCAGCGGTATATGGCGCGGTAGCAAACATTAAACAAACAAAAAAGTGAAACAAAAACACTAATAAATAAAAAAAACAAAGTCAAGATAAGCAACGCCAACCACAGTATACCACACAAACATTTACCCAAATTTTTCGTATAGCTACCAGCTATCAAGAAGTTTGTGGCACAAACTAAGAAGCGAAAAATATACGTAAACAAATCGAATCAACATTTGGGTTTTTTTTCTTACTTTTATTGGTCGTTTAGTTTTTCGCTTAATTTTGGTTTTATTTCGTGGCTTCATTCACTTTTGGGTGGCTGGGAAAATTTTAGCGCCACTTTGTGGAAACAAAATGTAGGTCTGCTGATGAGGAGTGCTAAGTAATGTTTGCAGCTGTAGATATTTTGTTTGCAGCCAAGCAATAACCTACATTTGTTACCTTACCGGTTATTAACCAGTTAATTTTACCAGTTGAAATTTGGAGCAGTTAATAGGTCTTAATGACAAAAAATTTGGATGAGCTAATATTATTTTAAAATTTTATAATATGATCTTTTCTAAATTCTATACTATGAACGTTTTGTGTATTTACCAGATTTCCTTTGACAAAAAATTGTTTTCGATATGTGTCGAGCCCGTGTTAGAATATCAGCAATAATCATAGAAAAAATTCTGCTTATAGTGCTGGCAGGTCATGACAACCTTTCGAGGGCATTTTCGTCATCTAAAAGCTTCTCATAAAATCATAATAAGGGGTAAGAATATAATTTTCTATAATCACAAGTGTTAGGTATAATAAGTGTATTTTTAGTTTTTCTTACTCCTTTGATTTGTTTTTGCATCCATAATTCACTGTTTTTTCGTCATTCAAAATCTCACTCTTGACAGAATTTCCCTTACAACCCTCTTACCTCAATATTTTTGCTTATCATCGGTGAAAATTTTACTCTGATCCCTAACAAATTGCAATTTGATCGATCACCAAACATGTTAGCATACAATGAGTAGCAATAAAAGAGCGTTTGCATTTACGCGAGTCATTCTAATTGATACTGCGTGTGCGAACAAGGCGTGCTTGACGTTAAAACGGAGGCAGTGCCACAGCAACAGACGTCACGAATTGTTGAGGATAAAACAAGTAAGCGGATCTAAGGATACACAATTACATAAAATATACCAATATACTCGTATACATATTTACCAATTGTAGCATTGTTGAAATATTTATAAAATCTAGAAGAACAGTTGCCCTGTCAAAATCAGTGTCAGCATTGGCAAATGTCAAACAGCGCACGAGTGTGCATTTTGAAAGGAAGCGCTGGTTGTCGAACAAATCAACGCAAAATGCAAAAAGTCATTTGTCATCGCTGTCGCAGTGGTATTACTACTGCAATTTGCTGCACATTTAAAGTGCGTAAAAGTGATTATAAATTTGTGAAAGATCAGGATTTGAAATGTGACAGTAACTGAATAAATGTTTTCTCGTTAAGAAAGTGAAACAGCTGTGCCGTAGAGTGCGCGTTGGTAAAGTTTGTGAACGGCACAAATTTCGAAATGGCTCAACAATTAGACTGATGCTAATGCAACGACTTACTAATTCGCTGACTAGTTATATGCTGTTAAAGTAGTAAGTCTCTTAAATTGATAATTTCTTTTAAACTGATTTTCCGGTTGATGTAATGCAAAATCAGACTAGTTTGTTATCGAGTATAATTGCAATTAGATCATTGCTTGTTTAGATGCTGATGAGATGGATAAATAGTTTTTTAATTACAAATTTTGAACTGGTTCATGAGTTCTTTTGATTCCTTTGCAAATATTGGCTATTTATTAACTTGTTTTCTAACTAGTTTGTTATTTGTAGATAGTATGCAAGAGCTAAGGTTGACTAGTTCTTAAATTTATATAAATTTTGAACTGGTTCATTGATTGATTTAAGATTAATGAACCATTTAACTAGTATTTTTAGTCGTATAATTGAACTAGTTCGTTGACTGGTATAACACAAAGCAAAATCTGACTAATTCCTTATTTGACACAAATTTCAAACCTTTCTGCGATAAGCTTAATGTCAGCTCAGGACCAGACATGTTTGCTAACTAGTTTGCGAACTAGTTTTCTAACTGGTTTCCTAACTAGTTTTCTAACTGGGCTGTAATTAGTAACGGGTGTTTTTTTAGGGGTATAGAACTTCGAATTGAAATAAAACACAAGAAAATCGTTTTAAGGTCCATCAATTTGGCTTTATTGGAAGGATAATTTTATGCCATTAATGTTTAAATATGGTTTCGGGCATGTGGCCGCCGCGGCTGGCTCGAATAAAGCCAATTCTACAGGTCCAATTTTCAACCACTTTTTCGAGCATATGGGGCCGTATGTCGGCAATAACGCCACGAATGTTGGCTTCCAATTCCCCTAACGTTTCTGGTTTGTTGGTGTAGACGAGCGACTTCACATATCCCCAAAGAAAATAATCCAATGGTGTCAAATCACACGATCTTGGTGGCCAATTGACAGGTTCATTCCGCGAAATTATGCGCTCAGCGAATGTTTCCTTCAATAAATCGATTGTGACGTGCGCTGTGTGGCATGTAGCGCCGTCTTGTTGGAACCACAACTCATCCACATTCATGCCATCCAATTCGGGAACAAAATAGTCGGTTATCATGGCTCTATACCGGTCTCCATTAATGGTAACTGCCTCTCCAGCATTATTGCGGAAGAAGTATGGCCCAATGACTCCACCAGCCCATAGAGCACACCAAACAGTCAGTTTTTGTGGATGTAATGGCGTTTCAAGGGTCTCATGTGGATTCTCTTCACTCCAAATGCGGCAATTTTGCTTGTTGACGTAGCCATTCAACCAAAAATGAGCCTCACCACTGAACAAAATTTTGCGATGAAAATCAGCATCGAGATCAATCTCATTTTCGGCCCATACACCAAAATCACGACGCATTGCATGGTCTCGCGGCTTGAATTCTTGCACAAGCTGGATCTTGTAAGGTCGCAAGCCAAGATCTTTGCGCAAAATCTTCCATAAAGTTGATGGACAAAGCTCCAATTGCTGCGCACGATTCATTCGGGTCCTCTTCAACACTTTGCTCTACAGCGGCAATTTTTTCTTCGGTGCGCACTGTTCGACGTCTCTGCGGATGCGTATTATCACATAGAGTAAACGTGGTGCGAAAACGATCCATGGTTAACCGAATTAATTGCTCTGATGGACGATTATGTCGACCATAAAATGGACGGAGCTCACGGTAAACTTCGCGAACTGAACCATTATTTTCGAAATAAATTTGCACGATTTGCAAGCGTTGTTCTTTTGTCAACCTGTTCATGATGAAATGGCAAACCAAACTGAACATAAATGACATTAGAGTTGCCAGATTTGACCACAAAATGCCAGTTTTATCTCTATTCGAAAAACAAACCTGTAAAAAAAACACCCTATATTATGTCTGACCAAAGCTTTACTAGTTCATAAATTGATAGAAATTTTTAACTGTTTAATCGATTGGTTTAAAACTAATGGAAGGATTAATTAGTTCGTTAAATAGTATAATTTGACTACATAGTTCGATAACTAGTAATATACAAAAAAAGGCTGACTAGTCCCTAAATTCGCAAAAATGTCAAACTGGTTTTTCATGACACTGCAAACCTTGTAAAGTGTGTGAAATGATATTATGCCGATTAGTTCGTAATTGGCACCATGCTGACTAGTTTGTAATTAGTATTATGTTAATGTTGAGTGCAACAAGTTCCTTAAATGTTACAAACTTCGGCTATTATTCACCGATTCTTTAGTGCTTAAGAATAGTCTAGTTTGATTGTTAGTTGGTATAATTCAGCCAGTTTGTTAACTGGTATTCTGCTGATGCAATACCTAACTAGTTCCTTATTAGATACCGAATTTAAACTTCTCAAGGGGTGGATTGACTCTAATTCAATGACCGACTTGAATGATTGCGAATAGATCTTTAACTGATTGTTTTTGATGCAAAGGCAGACTAACAAATTTCAAGCTTGTTTATGGACCAATTTTATGCAACTACTGGTTTTTTAACTTGCATAAATCTGACTACTTCGGTAACTGGTGGCTTGCTAAGGAAGTGCTGACTAGTTTCTTATATGATAAACATTTCGAACTTATTCGTGATTGAACTGGTATGATTTAAACTAGATCGTTATACTGAATTAAGTTCTTAAAAGTACTGACTTGGTTTTTACTTGGTATGAACAGGATACTCGGGAAAATGTTACATTTCGTTTAACACGTTAGTAATATATGTTTTTAACAAAGAAAATCGATTGAAACCAAAAAATTCGTTGCAAAGCAAATTGGTTCAGAGCAAGCCGATTAGACAGCGTGGTTGCATGAGTTCAACTTTACTGCAAATATGATTGATCACCGCTGTGTGCCAACATTCCCAAGAGGATTTATTTGGCTGCGTCGCATACCGAATACACACACAAGAGTTGCATGCGAATCAAAATTTCTAAAGTTCGCTGTTGTGCAACAAAATTGGAGTGCAAATGTTGAAAATGTTTGCGCTTTCATTGCAATCTTTTTTTATTTACCTTTGTTACGTTCAACTGTTGACAAATTGCAAGCAATGACTAGACATTTTCAATGTCGCATTGCTTCATTTCAAATTTTTTAATTTTTTCTCCACTTTTCATTAAGCCCATGCATACATACATAACTACACTGCTACGCACAGAAATGCGTCGAAAATTTTTGTTACACATAAAAATTCCAGCACGTTTAGGATATAAAACAAAAAAAGTAAACTATGACAGTTGGCAAGCGATGAGTTGGAGCGTAGAGTGATGACGCTTGCTTGCTGGCATAATGCTTTACTCCGGATGCATACTACACAAAAGCAAGCGCATAACTTTGAGCTTGGGTGTGTTTACACTTTTGATTTAGCTATCCTTGTGGTTGACTTATATTTACTTGAGCACGTCTACACTGCTCCCTTTTCAGTTATGGTCTTTAAACATTTTTATGATTTTGTTTTTTTTTTGTTGATACAAATTTTGATATTTTATAATTGTAGCCATCGCCGACGCTGCGTGTGGTGCTTTAAAAAATAATTACGTTACGTAAAAAATACTTGACAGCGCATACACGTTCGTTCGATAAAATCTTTGTTATAATTTTTAGTAACTGCTGCACAACACTGTTGGATGTAGGTACATGCGTGTGTGTGGTCTGAGTGCTTTTTTGTGATTTATTTTGCTGGTAAAATTCCTTTTAAACGGAATACTAAAAAACGAAAAATATTTGCACTCAGAAAACTTTAAATATTTTATTCAGAAATACATACATTTTTGTATCAATTTTTGTAAACTTTATTTATACAATTTTTTAATTGATATTTGCTTCTTTCAATATGTTCAACCTTGCTTCAATTGCGCATGTGATCTTGACTTTATTCGCAAAAGCTTGTACCTGCTTAATTTTTTTATTTTTGAGAAGTTTCATGCTACACTAAATATGAAAATCAGAACAAAATAAAAACTACATATTTATATATATACACATATGTGCGTGTGTGATAATATTAAGGTGTATCACAGCTCCAACAAAATTTGTACTATTTTTTCATCACAATAATAAAAATTATTTGATTTTAAGAAAATCATTGGAAATCGCTTAAGTTTTACAAAAGCTGGTGCTCATAAAAATAGAGTATTAAAAGACTTCAATATTTAAATGTATGACACGATTAAAATTTAAAATGAAAAAATTTTCAAAAGAAAGGCAGCAGTATTAAAAATCTTAATTAAAAATTTATAAAAGGTGTATGCAGCCCTTCTTAAACTTAAATTCTAATTGGGCAAAGATATTTCCCAAAACACTTTTTTATGTCTAAAAACTTAATTCTTAAGCTTTTTTTCATTCAGTTCAGCTTAATTTTTTGACTTAGTATTTTTTTGGAAGTCTTTAGAGAAAATAAATACTATATTTCCGTTGAAAACTGACAAAGGTTTATGGTGAAGCACCCTAATGTGTATGTAAATATGTATCAAACAATTCATTATGTTCTCAAAATCTATACAAGCGCAGTGCACGAAAAGTTGGCAAGCGATGTTTTGGCAAATGGAGAGCAAAAGTGTGTGAAGACCATGTAGAATGTATGTAAAAAAGAAACAACATTAACAACAAATAATATGATATTAATAATTGCCAAGTATAATTTAAATAAACGTGTTTATAAATTATAACAAGGTCATTGTAAAATATATGTACTTTTTCAAAAAAAAAGTATGCATTTATTGTATTGTTTGGTAAAAGCGAGCCGGATTTTTTTTTAACGGAGGCGTTCTCGCGGGGCATATTTTGAATCGAAGACATAAAAGGAGCTCAGATTTAAGTAATTTCAATTTACTTGAATGATATTGTTCACAAAAACATATTTGAAATATATTTATGGTTAACGGTTATATCAAAGAGAAAATAATAATACTTTCCTATTATAAAAAATAATACAAATTTCAAAAATTAAAGAATAGAGCTTAGTACACAGCTCTCAAGAAAATCTTAAAATTCATTAAAAATTACACTCAAGAGTTGAAAACGAAATTTAAAAAAAAAAGTATTATTATATCTTTAAGAAAGCTATCAGCAACGTAAAAGTATTTTTTTAAGCAACAGAAAATTGAAAATTATTTCTTATGATTTTTCTTGAGCGTTGCGTTCAAGCCTAAAAGGCTTTTATTAGGCTTAAAAGATATTAAAATTTTTTGTGGTTGGATAACGTAAAATTTTCAACGTTATGCCATTTAAAAGTCTGCAAGTGTTATATTAAAGCTTCTGAATTTGGTTCAACAAGTAATTGAATTGATTCGTAAATTATTCATTGCAACGGCGCTGTGGTCAATCAGTGGCTAGTCTACAAGTCTAAGAAATAATAAACAGAATAGAAAGTATAATTTCTTTCGCTTAAACTAAATTTTTTTTTTCAAAATAAAATCTTCCACAGACATAAATAATGCCTTTCAAGCTTCGTAAAAATTTGGTTAAAATAAAAAGATTTCTTAATATTTGCCAGTAGGGAATTTTGTACAATTAAAATTCTTAAGTAGGCATATCTTAACCCACTTTATTTCAATAATTCGTAGAAACATAAAACTCTCACTTCATCGAATTTAACTATGTAGTAAAACTTGCATATTTACTTTTAAATTTAGTTTCCTACACGTAAGTAGTGTTTTCTTTTTAAATGTTTCCAAATGCCACCTTCGTCACCTTTGGCCAATTGCCACGAGAATAATTTAGGCAATCAGCCAAACAAATGTTAAACATTGAATTTGATATCGAAATTAGAGCAAAACGTGCGGAAACTTTTTAAATACACATCGATTGTCAAGATGTAAGTAGAGATGTAGGGTAATTGTGCGAAATTGAAATGTTGTAAAGAATTTTTGGCAAATAATTTGACAGTGGAATTGATTAAGCGCATACAAATTATTTTATATGCTTAGGCGACATACTAAATAGGTTACATATATGGCAATAGGAAAATTGAAAGTACATTATTTATATTTAAATTAAAAAATATGTTTCAGAAAACAAATATGAGTGAGTGAGAGTAAAAACTTTCTCCACTTAACAGGTTTGCATCTTAAGTCTTTTGTACTAACACTATTGAGTATTCTTCTTATCATATCAATAAATATTGAATTGAAACCAGCAGTATTCGATTTTGATGCGTATCTGCTAATAAAAATTCAACTTAACTGAAGAGTCTTAGATCATCTCAACTGCCATCAAATGTTAGCGGCATTTGATTGCTAAGCTGAGGGAAGCATTTTTATAATTTTTTTCTATAGACGCCAAGTAAATGCGGAAGTATTTTTTTATGGAAATAAATGCATAATACAATAACTAACGCACCACGCGACTTACGCACGAAAACGTTAAATAAAACACAAAGCAAACGCCTTAGCGGACAAACACACATCAATCAAAAGAATTATAACAAAAAATAGCTTTGATTAAATTGCGATGCTCGAGAATTTTTATTTATATAAATTTTTGAATTTGCATAGCATAGACTTATTCAAACACATACATACGTACATACATGTTTACCTGTACATATTGCAAATGGTTTTATTCGCATCGCATCAAACCTAAAACAAATGCAAAAGCCGTTTGACAGAGAGGCGGCACCTGCTTGACTTGTTGCTTGATGTTTCGAGGTCCTTCATTCAAGCGAACAAGCGATTAGCAGTTAGTGCTTGTGCTGCCAGTGCTTGTGGCTTGTCAAATGTCAGTTTTAGGGAGGTAGCAAATTGAAGTCTACAAAAGATTGTAGGAGAACTACTCGTATAGAATTGGTTAAATCGCATGCATATGGAAGCTAATAGTTTGGAGCAGTTTATGTACGCAAGTAAAATACATGCAGACACACACAAACATACATATATACACACAATATTTATGGCTAAAGATATTTGTTTATTTTGTTAATTGTGCGAAGCCCTGCAGTAAACAGCATGCATGAGATAGTTATGGAAAAAAAACAAAAAAAAATGTCGTAGGCTAATAGTATGGACAGTGCACGTATGTATTTGTTATATGCGCTCATTCAATTTGCTATATATGTATGTAAGTAAATATAGGTTTGGGAATAGCAAATGCGTAGTTAAATTGCTTGAAAATTCTTAAAATAAAAAAAATATGTCGGCTTAAAGCATAAAGAGATTAGGTCAAATTTTTATTTATTAATAAAAGGTTGTTTATGATGCTTCAATTAATATGCGATTATTTTATCGGAAGCTATAATTTTAGGTTTGAATAAATTTTATAGGGTTTTTTAGTAGGGGTGCTACAAAAGTTTAAAAAAAAAAAAAACGGTTTTGGATATCAATGAAATTCTTTATTCCTGCGAAAGTATATTCGATGCCATTATGTATGGAACTCGATTTATTTTGCATGGCCAGCACCGGCACGCTTGCAGACGCTGAACCCAATTTCGACAGTTTTCAAGCATAAATCGGCCGATACTCATACACATATTGATCAATCGTCGCTGGCTTGTTGGCATAGACCATAGACTTGACGTAGCCCAACAGGAAATAGTCTAACGTCTAATACCAAACTTCGTTTTCAGTAAATCAATTGTTGCATTCGCTGTGTGGCTTGTGGCGTCGTTCTTTTGAAACCACATAAATATTGTCCAAGTCCATATCATCCACTTCGGGTTATCATTGAGCGGTAGCGATTTCCAGTCACAGTAACGTGCCGGTCTTGATCATCACGGAAGAAGTACACCAAACCGTAATTTTTTCGGGATGCAATGGTAACTCATTGAGTACGTATGGGTTTCTGTGTGACCAATAACGCATATTTTGCTTATTGTCGAAGCCATTTAGCCAGAAATGAGCTTCATCATAAATTGCACGTAGCGCTCTGAAAAGTTGAGGCCACTGACTCCGAATTTCGGTTGTAAATTTTAATAATTACGACTCGTTGTTGGATCGTATATCTTTCCATGATGAAATGGCAAACCTAACTGAAGTGAAATGTCAGGAGAGCGGGGAAAAATATGACGCTGTTTGCTTTTCATATCGGTCTACTTTTGTAGCGTCCCTATTGAAAAATAAATACTTCGACAGCTTGACTTTAAGAAAGTATGCAAAATTCCAAAAACATTAATAAAAATGCTTAAAATAAATAAATATAATAACATCAAAAAATTATCATCTAAAAACGAAAAGAAAAACAATTATGAGAAATTCCAAATTTGTTCTTCGATAACATCGATTTAATGTACAGAAACTTTGAAAAATTACGAAGTAATATACAATGTTTGTTTGTAAAAGAGTTCAAGGGCTTCAAAGAAAATTCGAAAGCTTAAATACTCTGTAGTCAAATTTACATGTTGTAAACTACTTCACAACCAGTGTGCATCGCAAGCCCAACTAGTCAGCTAACTGTCCTTTTGCCATACATGCAACTGGTATTTTAAACATGGGAATGTCGTTTGAGATGGAAATTGTCGGATTTAGATCAAATATGCACCAGTCTCATGCTATCGGAAAATAGACAAAACTAATACTAGTCCAATTATGGACCATACATACCAATCTTCAACTAAATAAAAACAAACAAAGGAATATTAGTCCAATTGTGGAGCAAAACCACTAGTTTGGGATAAAAAAGGGAGAGTTAAATAAAATAAATTCATGAATTCAGTTTAAATTAAAATATTACTCATTTTTATTTTGCAGTTTTAGATTTGCTTATAATTTTTAAAACTAATATTTCTAAGTATTGATAGAAAGAAAAAAAAATTCATAAATATTTTAAATCAAATCATCCGAAAGAATAAATAAAAGCAAAATGCATTAAATGTAATTAAAAGCAAAATAATATTGTGTAAACATAAATACAAATATTCATTATTATTATTCGCTTTGTATTTGGAAAAAGTCTTGACTTT
Organism: Philophylla caesio; assembly: GCA_963971545.1. Taxonomy (NCBI): domain Eukaryota; kingdom Metazoa; phylum Arthropoda; class Insecta; order Diptera; family Tephritidae; genus Philophylla; species Philophylla caesio. Next base: position 16,397,363 of record OZ020608.1, read on the forward strand.
TTTGTACTAACATAGTTCAATTTCAATCAGGAAATTCTAGTTGTGAACTAGTATTTAATAATATTCACTCGTCTTGCCTAAGAGGCTTCTCTTTTACAACTAACAAATTTTTTTTTAATATTTTTACTTTTCGTAAGTTTACCTATACTTTTTTTTTAATATTTATTGTTTTTCGAAATTGCAATTCTGCAAAAAAAACATATTGCACTGTGCATATACATATATATAAACTCTTAAGTTTTGAAAAAAAACCCAGATTTACGGCGCATACTTGAGCTATATATTCTCGGTCAACGTTTTTAGAAAAGACACGATATGATTTAATGGCATGTGATATAATACAAAACTATATTATTTTAAATAAATTAAATGATTTTATACGAGTTTGTCTCGTTTTCTGCTCAAATCTCTTTTTTTCCATAAAATTTCACATTACCTGATCACAAATTCTTACTTATTTAGGCATGGTTTAGCAATTTTTGATATTAAAAGGTATGTTATCACATCGTTGTCTAAAATTTTCGTACTTAATATCCAACACAAAATATATATGTAATACAACTTTTTTAACAACGTGGTCTTAACTTTGTTCACCTATTCAGTTAATAAAATGTATTTCTTCGTTCATGCTTTTCAAAGAAGGTTATGAGGTAGGGCCTGTTTTTATACAACAAAAAATGGAATTATCCTTCAACTTCTTCTAATTTAGAAATTGGATTTGGGAAGATTCTGGTGTAAAAAATATGCTTATGCTTGATAAGTCGGCAGAGGTCAAATATTCGTTTTTGTAATAGTTTAAATTCAATTTCCTTTGTTTTAAGCAATTGTAAAATATGAATTTTTGTTAACTAAGTATATACCAGGTGTATAACTAGGTAATTTCGTTTTTTTTTTCTTAAAAAAAAAAACACGTTTGATTCAAGAATTAAGGTAAGAATCGTTTATTCAAAGTATGCTCGCTCGCTTTTCACATATTTTAGCCCATCTTTTAGGCAATTTGTGAATACCAAGCCAGGTGAGTAGAGTAAGCGCATGCGCGAGCACTTCCCAATTGACTGCTGATAACGTGTCGCGAACCGGTCTTGCCGTATGTGATGGAGCGTACTCATGTATCGTAAACGTTTGAAAACAGCCGCTGGCTCACATTTAACTGCTCTGGCAGTTCTTTTTGCGTTTAAGAATCATCTCGTCCAAAAACGATTGCATTTCGTACCTTTTTGGATCTCCAGAGCCCTGGACATCGGAATCACCACCTTTGGAATCGTTTAAGCCGTCTTTCACACAGTTGCCACTTTTTCACCAAAGGCTTCAACAAGTATTCGGTGCGATTCGATGGCTGTTTTCTTCAAATGAAAACACAGAATTAGCATTGTCCGCCATTGCTCTTTATTCAGTACGAAACTCGGCTTGTTGACTGCGCTGAGAGTAACCGATAATGACTTTGGTAATAACTTTGGTGGTATGACAGTTACGGTTGACGCTTCACACTGTCAAAGTTTCATGACATTCGATAAGTATTCAGACTGGGGTGACATCTAAATGTTCGAACCGACATTACTTAGTTATGCATCTGGTAAACATTTTTTTTTCATACTGCGAAGAAAACTTTTATATCTATAATTTTTCAATTAAATAAGAGCTCATTCTCTAACAAAAAACAGGTGAACTACTACTACTTACATATATTTTCAAGAGCACATGCTCCAGATTTTGTTTGTATGGAAATATCTGCACAAAACCGTTACTAGAAAGTTATCAAAAATAGTGGGCAGAATGGCATACTCTATTTTTTTTTTTTTTTTAATAAAATAATATTGCTTTTTTTATTTCCTTCAAAGTTCATAACTTAAGCTGTAGGGATGTTTATCAGAGAAAGAACTTTTTAAATTAGTTAAAATAAATATGTATTATCAATATCTGAATACCTTCCTTATATGCGCACGCCACAAGCACACCTTTCCGCTTAAAATTAAGTCACTCATGTGAATTGTTTGGAATTTTTTGGCGGAAATAAACATATGTAAAACCACATTTGCATGCACGTGCGACCAACATTTCTAACATAGCATAAAAATGCTTCATTTCGTTACACTTGTACCATAGTTGCAACATTTAGTTGCAAGGGTAGCACAACTTTCTTAAGAAATCACACTTGTGGTCGGTGGTGAAGGCGCGCGCTCATACTCGCACCTACATACACCATACACACACAAACATATATGTACATATATCTACTCAGTTCATACGTGTTGGCATGTGACACTGGAGTCGACCAAGCAAATTATTATGGCAAAAAAAAAAACAAAAAAAAAAACTTAGTTGACATAGGTCCAAGAATGACTGCGAAACATTTGTACGTTGCAAATGCAAATCTAACTGCAAAATAAAAAATAAATAAAAAAAATAAAAAACAAGCAGATACATTGTAGTGTTACATGCGTGCACTTTTGCTGTCACGTCGCCAGCACACTTTGGTCACTGCGCCAATGCTCGTGCGCAAAAAGGTGAGCAGCATGTCAACCTAATGCAGCGATGAATGATGTTTGTAGTGCAACAGATGTACATACATGTATAAATGTGTAAGTGTGCTTGTTATGTGCATTTTTTTAAATGGAATGTTATTTTAAAAGCATTTAAAGTCAGGCGAAAGCTGTACCTGTAGACAAAATTTTAGTTATTAAAAGTTGCTTCTTCCAAGAAATTTTTGGAATATTGCGTTGTTTCAAATTAAGGCAAATTTCTTATCAAAATTGGTCGGAAAACATTTTGTATGCAGCATTAGTATGACTTACGGCTAGTTTTTCGTGCCTATTATATACTTTTCCTATTTTAAAAGCTTTATACTTAAGTTGGCGCTGGTATCGGCATAATTTTATAAATCCTCTTAATGTAAGCCAACTTAAGCTTATTAAGAGTGTGTATTGAAAAAGCATTTCTCTAGAAAAAAAATTTAGAAAAATTTGGCGCAGTTGAAGGCCCTGTTTGCTGTTAAAATGACATATAACTTACCATGGCTCAATTATTGAAAATATATTTATAAATTTTGTTATTTATTGGCCTTATAAATGTTTAATAATTGACTAATTTATTGAGCTTAAGGCCAGTTTAATGAAGATTTTATTTGGTAAAACAACAACAACTAGTGTAGCACAACATGTAGCGTGTTGACTCTGCAACTCCGAGCCTCCGAGTTCAAAGCCTGGGAAAAGTGGTTATGAAAAATAAATTTAATTAATTTAATAAAACGAAGTCTGATTAGGAAATGTGGTGATTTCCGAAATAGTACTATAAATTCTACGTTTTAAAAAAAACTGTTGTTGTTTTTCCAAATAAAAATTTTTATTACACTGGCCTCGAGCTCAAAAAAAATTTGTCAATTATGAAAATATATTTATTTTTATTAAATTTATGTTGATATTCAAATCAAATGCAAGACATCATTGAAAAAATAAAAACATATAAAGGAAAGCTTAAAAGGTTGTAGAAAATTAAAATATAATTAAAAGAATTTATATAAAATTTTAAACCATTTTCTTAAGTAATTTTTTAATCTGTAGTTTTATGGCACTTGCACTTTAGTACATTTTAATACATTGAAATTCAAAATAATAAAAAAATGCCCTTTGATAATTTGATACAAAAAAAGATTTTTATATACAAAAAAATGCGCAACACCTTCATTACTCGTAAAAAAAAAATGTTCATAAATCAACGGAAATTTGTGTTAAATACTTAAAAGTGCACTTTACAAAACTAAGATTGATTAGGCAACACAACTGCTTATTCAAAAATTTCTTTGCAAACTATACCAGAAATATTCCGCTAATAATTTGACCTAAAATAATTTGACTGCTGCTAGCTTACTTCCGAATAGTTAAATAAAGTATAGAAATAGTTCTGTACGTAAGTAGGCTGTATTTGTTTTCAAATTATTATAAGCGAAAAATTGGCAGTTTTAGATAAAAAACTTAAACTATCATGGAAGCATCAATCCTTAACAACCGTGCATGCATGTTCTTAATAAATATTATATATTTTTTTTAATGCAATTATTTTCTAAGTCTTTAATTTATCTGCTTGCAAAGTTCAAATATTCAACTCAAATATTGAATTAAGCACTTTTCGCGCTAATCACATCACTTAGCGCATTTTATCCGCTTCATAGTCATAGTTAGTGTAATTAGTACTCCTCTGCGCTGTTTCTCAAGAAAGCGCAATGCAACTCAAGTCTTTTCAACAGCTCAACTACAAAATACTAAATCTTGTATATATATCGCCTTCACAGCTAATAACACACATACTCGTACATACATTTTCCCGATGACTCCCTTCCAATTTAAGTGTATTTTGTTCATTTCATGCAACATTTCGCGTATCACTTGTTTATTTGTTTTAATTTTTTTCTCCATTTCTTTCTTTCCGTTTTTCTCTACACCTTTCGTTCGACAACTAATCGAATTAGCCTGCTTAGTTTGTATACCGTTAGTTTTTTATGTGCACTTAATGAAAAGTATTTCCTTTCTTTAGCGTTGCTTATTGTTTTTTTTTTTTAATTTTTATTATATGTTTATTTTGGTTTTATGTTTCTTGTTACTGTAGGCAATAAGAAGGTTTCAAATTATGGAAAATTAAATATGCTATGCAGCAGAAAAATCAACATTAACCGTTGGCTGATTACCTAAACTTAATAAGTTGTCCTACAAATATAATAAATATATATAAAATAAATGAAGAAAATATTTGGAGAATATTAAAAAAGTGATTAAACTCAGAAAACTTAAGGTCCCTTATTTATTTAAACTACTTTCAATGCCACATAAATGCATTTATATGTATCTTCATGTTATCTTCATTTCATATACCTAGAAAATTTTCAAAAATATATTCTTAATCCTCGAATAAAAATAATTTTTTATATAAACCAAAATTTATTTTACCTATTGGAAAATTTATATTTATTGATTTATAAAACTTTTTTTTTGATAAGAAGATGTAGTCCGAAATTACAGCTATAACTACCATAAATTGACCTCGAGTTCAATAAAATTGTGATTGATTAATGATTTATATTAATTACATATATTAAATACTTTTCTACAAAATATTTTAGCATTATTATTTCTAAAACTCACTTATCTATCGATTCTAATAGTTTTCACTTACGATATTTTTTAGTTAAAAATATATTATAACTGAAGTAATTTATATTGCTTTCGTGTCATATTTATTACTTAAGCAAATGATGTTTAAAAGGAAAAATTACCTTTAACTAAACAACTTCACTGAAAAATAGCTTTTAAAAATCTTATATTTATTCTGCAAAATACGAGAAAAATTGTAAATAAAAACAATTTAATTTAGCTATTCAAAATTTATAAAAAAAAAAAAAAAAAAATATGAAAAATTAGCTTAGGAATATATATTTCTTCATTTGAATATAACAATTTATTTTATATATAATAATAGTTTTTACCCATAAACCTATTAGAACTTGAAATAAAATTATTAGAACTTGAAATAGAATTATGGTGTTTTTTTTTTAATTTACAACAAATTTTTGAAATTGAAGTTTATATATTTGTACTGGTTTTTTATTAGTACACATAAGTTTCACAATGCGTTTATTTTGAAACTGATACATTTTCAATATATACTAAAAAACGCAAATTAAAAAAAAAAAAAAGTAAAAAATATGAAGCAGTTTTTTGTGCTCAGCAAGATATTTGATTTTGTGTAGTCAGTAGTCGATAGGGTATTGGTAGCAACCGTCGTTTTAAGCTGCTCAAAACAGGTGTTATTGACGGGTGTGTAATTGAATGGAAGTTGACTACTCATTAAGATTTTTCGAAATTTTTAAAATATAAAATAATTGACAATAATTAAAAAATGTTAATATTGAATAGAAATTTAGCTAGTTCGCACTATTTTTCCGTTTACCTGTAAATTTATCCATTTTAGGTACCTTTTATGTTCTGGATTGCTTCTCTTTTTATCTGCGATTTGTTTTTCATAGCTTTGTTTGTTAATGCTTTTTCATATCTTATACTTTAGTTCCTGTACATTTTCGCTACCATATTTTTGCTATTTTTTTTAATTTAAAGGACAAAAGGAATCCTACTGAGAGTTGATACGCTTACTGAAAGACAAAATTATTTAAATATGACTTAGTGTAAACCACTTTTACAAAAATTATCGATACTCAAATATGGCTATGCATCCGCTACAAAAGTCTTCAGAAAGTCATTTCCTCATTAGTAAGTTTTTAATCTGCCTTAAAGGTGTATTTGGCATTTATTGTTTGTTAGTTGCTCAGTTAACCTTATCTAATGTAATACATTTTTTTATAAATATATCTTCTTTTTTCTCACCTCAATTTAAACACATACATATCGCTTTTAATTAATCACATTCTTTAACAAATTCGCAACAAATTACATGCGCCGCAAATTATTGTGATTCATTAAAATTACATTGCGTTTCCAACCAGATTTGTTTCACTATTAAACGAACTCAATTACATACAAATGAGTATGCACATTTAAATTCAAACGCAAAACGAAATTGAATGCTTCCGAAAATCATATACATAGCTACAATGCAAAATAAAATTCACATATCAATCACGAATATAAACATATGTACCCACCAGCAGTGTATTTTAATCATTCCAATCGCATACGAGTACAAATGTGTAGCAATCTAAAATCTCAGAGGCAAATCAAATCTCAAATCTCACAGTAATTATGTTGATTCATAAGCGATTTGTGCTGCCACCTTTTGATTTATGTGATTTCAATTCAATTTACAATGATTTGTACTGGGCAGCTGGTTGTGTTGCTGCTGCTGCTGCTACTTTTGTTGTTGTTTTTATTTTTTTTTTTCCTGTTGCAAAAAGCCGAATATCTCAAGCCATCATAGAGACGTGTGTACAATTTTTACACCGCTGCCGTTTCGCTCCGCCATACTCTGGAGGAATTGCCAGCGTTTGCAGCGTTTGCAGTGATTTAGCTGTGCCACAGCAGGACGCGCTGAGTGACTTGCAAAAAAAAAGTATGCATACATGTGTTTCGGGCTGTTGCACGGATTCCAGCTGTAGCTAGGATTGAGCTAGTTGTTGCCACCACTGTTCGTCGTAGCGCTACCAGTGGCCAGTGCAGTGCGGCTTGTCACTGTTGATGTTTTTGATGTAGCAGCTTTTTGCTGCTGTTACCTTAATAGCAGCATTGTCATTGGTGTCGGCTTGTCTGTCTGTTTGGCTGTCAGCTTACATCACTTTAAACTGATTGCACAAATTTGCAATGATTTTGAGCATTTTCTTCTTCTTCTTTTTCTTTTGATGACCAGCAAAACCAATTGGCGTTTAAAAGACGTAAAGTGGCTCATTTATTTGCTTACTTTTATTTAATTTAACACAAATTATTAACTTAAATATTTGCCTAAGATAACAGCTTAATATTTGTTTATTAATCATAAGCTAATATTAAACTTTTCCGTCACACATCTGCCTTGTTTTTTTTTTAATTTAAATTATTAAAATTTGCAATTTTTAATATTTTTTTTTAATCTTATTTTTTTAATTTTTATACAATTTAGCTGGCTAAAATTATTATTTACTTAAACTAATGTACTTCTTAATTTTATGATTTGAGGTTCCTCTTTTTCCGTTTCTTACGGAAGACAATTCTATTGAAGGTTACTGTAGTAATTGACTGCAGTTAAAATCAATCAATTGCTTCTTATGACCATTTAGTTGCAACAGAAAAAATATATAGCAAATGTAAGCTCTATTCATAAATTATAGCAGATTTGCAATATTTATTTTTCTAAGAGAAACCATTTTTAAATAAAGATGTAACAAAATTACATCAAATTTTTTTGGCTTATTCAATTTAATTCTGAGAAAGTGCAAATTTCAGGTATCTACCAGTTATTACTGATTTTTGAATATTTTTTAATGGCAGTTTCCTCCATGCAACGCAAAACCGCGATTATTTTTTATATGGAAGAAATTGCGAAAGAGTGTCTGTCAAAAATTAGAGGTAATTACTAACGAATAGAGTTTTGCATTTAGTTGTACTAAAATTGAATGAGTTACATATCTGCATAACCCAAATAATAAAAAAAAAATGTATTTAAAAAGTTCAAAAGTTTATTTGAATTTTAATAAATGTGTTCTACATTTTTTATAAAATTAAAAAAATTATTTTTGATGGTGTTTGTTAGAAAATAAACGATGGTTTAATGGAAAATTAATTTTTCTTTGTGCTATTTTATGTGAACAGAGTGTATGCCGCAAAAACGAAATTAAATTTTTTTTAAATAGTATTGGAAATACACAACAAAACGCCTTTCTACTGTTAAAAAAAAATGAACCTTTGTTTTAAATAAAGAAGAAAAAAATATTTTATTTTATATTATTTAAAGGCGTAATAAATAAGCTTTAAAAATTCTTTTACACTTTTTCTCTTTTCTCTCAAGGTCTCATGAATTAAATTTTTTTTAAAGAAGTCACCTAAAATATATATAAAAGAATTGCCTTAACTTTTTCAATTACAAGCAATTTTTGACAAAAAAAAACAAAAAAGTACAATTTTCCTATATTCTCATAAGTATTTAGAAGCACGTTAAATTCATCATGACACAATGCTTAGGACTAGGCCCAAATCGTTATAGGGGGATACCATCACCTCTCAGATAGATTATTCAAAACGGCACCAACCCAAACAGAGTCCAAACGAATTGATTAAATCTCCAATTTTTTGAAATTGGGTTAAAAAGAAAATGTCTGTCTTTAGTTACCACGAGAGGTTTATCCATATTTGATTTTCAAAGTGTTCGTAAAAAGTAAAAAAAACTATCATTATCTCAGATTGCAAGTGATCTTAAGAGAATTTAGGAAAGCCCAACCAAAAAAGGTCTCTATTTCGGCAAACCAAAGTCGCCAGTTTATCAAATGTATAAAATTTAACTTTCAGTAAAAAGTCTTAAAAATCGACTTAAGACGGACGTGGGTAATGCTATTTCACATATTATCACTTAGTAACAAACCATATTCTGATATAAAATCAAAAATGATTTATTCATCGTAAAAGTGACTAGGGTTAATAGTTTACTAGTTTGGATTCTAAAAATTGTCAGTGAGATTTGAAATTAATCGACCCACATACGCCTTTTTATGCTTTTTTTTAGCTAGAAAAAACCTTCAGCAAATCTCTTTCGCTCTTACTTGAAGCTATGTATTATACAATCAATTTCTAGAGCTTTGTCTTCAGGAAAACACATTTATTATTAATAGTTCCTTAACAAAACGAAGATATATAAACATACTTACACAAATATACTCTCTGCTTCCCCTTCATTCCCCATCATATTCACCAAACAATTTACACCGATTATTGTCACTCCAGTGTACTCATAGTTGTCAACACCACAGCGGCGTGCCAATAAATTTTGCAGCGACAAATCAGCGCTAATAAATCGTAACAGTGTGATGTTGCTGCCGCTGCTGCTGCTGTAGCGCTTAACTGCTATTGTTGCTTTTGTGGCATGCAACATGCAATAGTTTGTAAGCTCATAAATATTCAAATTAAAAATTTCTTTCGTGTTGCCTGCACAATCTGCAACCACTCGCCCCTTAAACTACAAACATAACTTATACTTTTTCAGCAATTTTCAATATATTTTTTTTTATTTTTATTCTTTTTTTTTTGGGGCTTTATTGAAAAGTCGTCTTGATGCCATAAATAAAATTTGAAGCAAAAATCTCTTACAAGCAGCAGAAAGTTAAGCAAGAAATTGCAAGCAAAAAAACAAAATGTCATGAATACTAAGCATAAATGTTTGTAGTACTATTTTCTTTTCTTTTTTTTTGTTTACTTACCATGAAAATCGTAGGGTTTAGCAAAATTTGCATTGACAAATAAATGTTGCAACAAAAAGGAATAATCGCACGTAAGTAAAGAAATAAAACAAAATGCAAAACAAAACACAGAAAACATCGGTAAACAGCCGGTGGTTAAATAAATAAATTTGAAAATTCGCACGCTCGTTGTGCAAAGTGACTGCATGTAGTATTGTTGTTGGCGTTGCTGTTGTTGAGGCAGTGGTGCAAAGGTTTTTTTTCTGCGTTGCTCTATTTAAATATTTCGCGCGAAATTAAACAAGTTACAACATACAGGACATATTTTCTGCTCCACGGGGCTTGTGTTGTGGCAGTACAATGGGTTGAAAATATTTAGCAGCGACAAATGCTAAATTTAGAAATTAAAAAAAAAAAAATATTCAGATTCGAAACAAGTTCGGAATTTTTTGGCGTCATTACGGGACACGTTCGGGACTAGCTCAAGACTAGTTAGAGACTAGTGGAATTATTAGTTCGGGACTAAATCGGAATGTTTTTAAGCATCGATTCGGGACTATTTCGGGACTAGTTGCTGACCATATCGGGACAAGTGCGATATTATTTTGGGACTAGTTTGGTATCATTTTGGAGCTATTTCGGGATTAGTATAAATCAGTTAGGTACAAGTGCAAAATTTGCCCGGGACTAGTCCGAAACTTTTCGGCATCATTTCGGGACTAGTTAAACACCACTTATTTTGTTATTGAAATCACATGGATGACATGCCTAAAAACAAAGTCTACCAATTAGGAGGATTTAATTTAAAAAAGGGAAAAAAATTTAATTATTTTTTCCAAGAAGTCTTTAATAAAAGTTAATGATTAAATTTCGATTTCAAGATTCCAACCAAAGAAGTTCGATTCTCAAAGAGGCTTTCTTTCCTTTTTTTACTCAAATAAAAAAATATAAATTTGGATCTGTACTTGACCGAACTTAACCTTATGTTGTAACTTAAAGGATAGGAGCCTAAATTTGTATGCCGATTCTGAATGGAATATTCTAGTATTAATTTTCTCTTTAGAACATGTCACGGAATATTTTGAATCAAATCAAACGGAAACACCAATTATCAGTCGTAAAAATTATTTTTTAAAATATCAGAAGTACCTTTATAAAGTTCTTAGCAAAAGTGCATACATATAAATTAAAAAAAAATTATTTAAAGTTTGGCGACAATCAATCCTTTGATTTAAACTCTATTCAAAATATAAAATTATTTAAGAAAAAATAGCGGAAGAGCATTAGTAACTTTTTTTAAATCACATATTTTTGCACTTTATGTTACCAAAATTAAATGAAATCCAAAATTGCATACCCAAAAAGATTTTTTAACTTTGATTGCAAACAAAATATTTTAAAAAATTAAAAAAAAGGCAAAACTTCTAAATTTCTCGTTATCGCAACAAAGTTCAAATTAAAAAATTTAGTGTTTTTTATTTAAAAAACAATTCAAATCAAATAGATATAAATTAAATTGGCAAAATTTACAATAAAATAAACCATTTGATCTTGGAGTGTTGTTACCGCAATAATATTTTTAAATTATTTTATATACTTATATAAAACTTTAGTACAAAAAACTACATATAAAGCGAGGCCACAAAATTATACTGAAATCAAAAAAGGAGCATTTTAAGACAAAAAAAACTTCTTTTAGAAGGAGTAAATCTTAAAAAAAAACCAATTCAAAAACGTAAAAGGAAATAAGTATGGAAAAATTTACCAATCCCAACGCAATATTTAAACAAACTATTTTTTTATAAGACTTTCCATAACGCACCACTGTACCCAGTCACACCACCAATTTATCTTCCCACCAGCACCAACTACAGCAACGTAACACGAGTCCTTGGCCTTGTCCGATTGCAATTTGTTGATAAATATTTGCATTGCAATAAATTCAATGTGAACATACACAAAACAGAGACCAAATAAAAATAGTAGTAATAATAATAATAAAAAGCAACAACAACAACAAATAAAACCATATTTTTATTGATACAAATACAAATAAGCAACACAAGTAAAAAAAAACCTGAAAAAAAAAACAAAAAACTAACAAATGTAAAAGTTAACATGCAATGAAGATTTCTATGGTGACTCGCAAGATGCAAAGGTGACTGGCAAATGTGCAAATGCTCTGGTTGGCGCAATGGCAAATGAATGAGAAAGTAACGTGCGCAACTTGATTGCAATTGAACTAAGCGAGTGCAAGCAAATAAAAACATAAACGCCATGCTATGTAAAGCATTTGTTGCCACTTACTTGCTTAACTAAGTGTATGTTCATTCGTGTGTGTATGCACTAAAACGTTAGCAATAAACCGCTGTTCTACGAGCATTCGCAATTGCACACTTCTAATCTATTCAGCGCCGCTTCAGGGGCAATTTTTCATATGTTACTTTCGAGATTTCATCAGCTGACTCCATCTACATACGAAAGCTGCGCATGCGCATTCGCATGGCTAGTTGGTTGGCAGTAAATAGGTACATATGTGTTTGTATGTGTTTTGCTCTTGCCAAGCATTTGATATGAATTTTATGATATGTGGTGCAGCGCTCGCCATTCGCTACTCGGCGGCACTGGACATTCCTTGCTTTACGCCAGCAGTCTCCTAGCTTGAGACTCAGCCGGTTGGCGGTTGCAGTACGTTGTTGGTGTGTATCGCTGCCGCCGCTGACTTGCGATTATGACTTGTACGCCAAACATGCGTTATTGCGCATGTGCAATCACAAATGCCTACAACAAGAAGAACAACAGCTAGCACTTGTAATAAAAGCTAGTCTAGAAAAAAAAAGAAAAAAGAGAAAAAGAAAAAAATAAATAAAGATAATAAAGAACAGCGGCGACGCATTCGATTAATGCTCACAAACATGCGTGTGAATTTTCGCGTGGTGGCTCAGTTTGCGGCACGCTCAGATTTCAATCTCGCTTTTGCTTTGCATTTGTTGTAATTAATTGAAATTTTATATACTTTTATTTGTTGTGTTGCAATTTATTGCTTTATTGAAACGTTTAAGTGTTGTGCATTGAAATTTATTACAGGCTTAGCAAACAATTTCATTGTTTGTATCACTTTTTTTTTAATTTCTAAATTTTTTAGGCTTTCTAGGTTTTTTTTGCTACTTAATTGCTCAATATTTTCCTTTTTTCTATTCTTAATTTTTTTTTGCATTTTAAAGTAAGTGTTTCCTAATTATACAGTTTTTATTGATTTATTCTTTTACAAGTTTAATAACTTTATTATGCCACTCAAGGTTCAAAGCGAGTTCAAAGCACAACTTAATATTTTTACATTTATAAAATTTAAATGCACTTGTATTCAATTTATGGTTTTATTTTTCTTTGCAGATGAATCAGACCTGCAAAGTCTGTGGCGAACCTGCGGCGGGTTTTCATTTTGGCGCATTCACATGCGAGGGCTGTAAGGTGAGTTAACTACAAATAGTTTATAAATATACAATCACAAAGCAAATATTTTAGAAAAATCCTGATAGCTGCACACTTTTATTTCTAAATTAGAATCACGAGATTTTTTTTATTTTATTATTAAAACTTTTTGTAAATAGAAACTAGGGAACTTAAAAGAAAGGTACAAAATCTTAGTTAAATTGTCTATCTTTTTTGAGGGTAAAAAAATAATTATATTAATGAAAGTATTGTAGTACGCTGGGGCGGATCCAGAAAAATATTTTGTGGGTTTTTTTTAAATGTATATTTATTATATTGATAAGTTCTACTTTTATTTGACGAGTATTCAGCGTCTATACAGTACAAATGTTAATTTTTGAAGAATTTGTTGAGTCTCAATTTAATTGCGAACTCGATGAAAATGCACTAATACTTATTCAACTTTCTAAGTCTGTGTGTGGAAGCCTTTTTTATAACGACTTAAACATTTTTAGCGTACCCTTAACAAAATAGTATTCAACCTGAAACCCACCCAAAGCAGTGAAAATTGAATTTTGGTTAATCGGTTGAACGTTTATTTAGAAGCAGGATTCCGTAACAAACCCGAATTTAGTATAAGTGTTTTTGTTTTTCATATCCGTGGCGATTTGAAAATAAACAAGCAAGAGCAAGCAATAGTTAAAGTTGAAGGGCGGTATTCTCTAACCGCGATGAAAGGTTTAAAAATTTTAAATAAATGTTGTAGAGAAAAATCAAATTAAAAAAAGTGTTTAAAAAGTGTACGATCCTAAAAAGTTGACTAAGTTGAAGATAGCTAGAATTGCGGTGACGAAGAAAGCCACTTCAGCCACTTCCTAAGCATCTAAAAACATTATTGCAACAAGTTGTCTTATTTATTTTACGGAAAAATGTATTGGTTGACTTATCCCAAGACAACCAAATGAAAATATTTTTCGTGCCTCCAGGAAGAATCGTTCATCCCACTTTCGAAAATTCAATTCCGCCTCGTGTGATCACATCTCTCTAACCTCTCACATTTCCTTCGAATCGTGATATAAACTTTACACATCGGCTGAATCGAATTTTTTCCCTTGAGACGAATAAATTAGGGCGACTTATGTAAAAAATTGTGTAGCTTTAAGTTAAAAAATTCAAGAATGGGTTTGAGTTCGAAAATATTTGAACCACCCAAAGCCTTCCTTACTACCTACCCTTACTTAAAAACATATCATAATGGGAAAAATATTACGTCAAGTGAACTTCGCAGTAAATGGAACAAAAAAGCATTACAAAAGCCATATTCGACGTTGGTATGCAATCTTCTGATAACATAAAAATGAGCTTTTTTATATAATATAAAAATGAGCTTTTTTATATATTTATTTTTTAACTTCATGAATATTAGTTTTTTTCCCAAGCCACATAATGGCTTGAAAGCACAATCTAAACCATTTTCATTCGTGATTAATAGCTTAGTTATATCTCGCGTGTGGTATCTTTTAACCACTAAAATAGTTATAAAGGGATGTGTAAGTGCTTTAACCCGCAAATACTTACACTAAGTCAATCTTACCCTAAATATTATAACATTATTTGAACGCAATTTGTGGCCTATAAAATTGTATATTTATACTATATTTAACGTCTCCAATATCGCTTTCATAAACTTTGAAATAAAAATATTTTAACAAAGCTTGGTGTTTTAGTGAAACGAAAAACAGATTCGGATTAATTTTATTTGTCTGGTTCCCTAAAATGTTCTACAAAAAATATTTACCTATCCAAGTAAATAAAGTAAATAATAAAACGAATTAATTCAATAGACCAAAAGGCGAGCTTTGTTTAAAAAAATGTTATTGTACAAAATTTGTGTCCAGCCGTTTGCTGCCAATTATAAAAACTGTGTGCAGAAAATATTGAATACTAAAATATCTATCATTTTTTAATATTTCTATGCTATATTCTCCCTATTGACCATTCGTGTTTATGACGGGATGCGACTTATAATAATAAATAAAACGACTATTTTTAAATAGTTAATGAATGCGTTGTGAGCCCTCAGGCACAATATTGTTATATTAATATTAATTATTTACTTAATAAAATTTTGTTAAAAACTCAGACACTTAATTACTAGAATATTTGAACAATTAAAGTTTTCTTATATAAATATAATGGCTTAAATAATTTGTCACAATATTCATTTATAAAAATTTGAAACCAAATTTCTTGTTAGATGCTTCAAAATCAATATAATTTTTGCTCTGTGGCTTACACATATCATCAGAATATTTTCAAAATGAATACACAATTTTTTCATTAATCGATTTTTGTTTATTCTTAATCTCTTCCAAACTATCTACAAACAAATGTGTAAAATATAAGCTTTGATTTCGAAGTGGATCGAAAAATATTTCAGTTAATAGACAAGTGCGTCGGCGAAAATTCTTCTTTCGTTGCACTTTATCAAAACTTTGAAGCGCGTTTTTCATCATTCCTTGTCAAGCTTGGTGTTAAGAAAAACCAGTTTCATCGTTGTGCCATCTTTAGTGTAAATTTTTGTTCTGGTTAATTTGATTTATTTGTCCGTGAGTGGTTTAATAATTAAAAAAAACTTTTAAATATGCTCTAAAATATACTCTCTAAACTAATTGTCTAAAAATAAAAATTCAAAAAACCATTTTTTTGGCCTCTAAATGATCCGATTCCCTTAAATAAGTTTACAAAAGTATACTAGACCAGAGGAATTATGAAAACCCCAAATTTACTAGCATATATTAATAGTTAAAAATCAACCGAATAAAAGAATTAAAAAGATGTTGCTTGAAAGTTGCTATATTTTACTTTCAACTTAATCCAGTAAACGGGATCATTTGCTCGTCTATGGAATAATTACCACCTGGCTTTCTAGGAAGGCTTCGACAAGCCGATCTATTAACTTCAATTAATGGATTTCTTTTCCAAAAGACATTGAATTGTTCCTATGCTTCTGTTAATTCATTGGCGTCCACCACATGGAGACACATGCGCAAAAAAAAAAAGCGATCGCGGCTGATTTTATCAGCTACAATAGGAAGCCTTGTTTTTTCTCCCAGTTCATGCGCAATCTTGGGTAACGTATGCAACTCATCGCAATAATTATACCAAAAAAAAAAATATTTATTTCTCCGAATGTAAAGCCAGTTGGTGTCCTTTCAAAACCAAATGGTACCTATTTGTGTACTCCACTACTCTTTTGAAGAAATCATTATTGAAATAAGCAGAGAAATAATATTGAGGGGCACCACAGTTATGTTAATTTCCGCAGAGGGAGAGACACTATCTTCCAGTTGTATATCAAACGGTCGTTTTCTTCAAATATCATGGCGATTGGCATTTTCACTGACATTTGGTGGTGCCTCCGTACCATCAATTTCGTGATCATCTTCGTCATTTTCGTCGTCTAGAGATTCATCTCCCGCACAAATTAGTTCCCAAGTCGCATCCACAAGCTCGTCATCGCTGCTAAAATACTCTAAATCCGACTCCAATAATGCTCTAAGTATTTCGTCATCAGTAAACTGCTCTAATTAAAATGACACTTTTGTGATGACACTTTTTGGATAATGAATTTCACTTCCTAAACAAGTCAAAATAATAATAAGTGTGATTACTTCTCCAACTAATTTTTGCAAATGATTAAAATGCAATATTAAACTGGCAAAATTCACAAAAACTAACGGACACCGAAAACGGTCCGTTGTGTTTTTTATTAAGAAAACTGCTCACACAATTGTCCTATTTGCTGAAATTGCTATTTCGAGTATTGCTTGTGGATTTTCACATCGGGAGAACAAAGTTGTGCAAACGTATAACGAATTAATAAAGACAATATCTACTAAAATTTATCAATTCATATGCTTATTTAATAATAAAAGCAGAAACAATTTCTTATTTGATTTGAAAACAAAAAGAAAAAGAATTAAATTTTACTACACGTCTTACAAATGGAACTAAACTAGTTTATTTCATTGGTGTTTTTTTTTAACAATGAGCTATTTTGAGTTAGCTCACTTAAGTACGAAAGTATTTGTTTTGCAAAGTTTTTTATGATTTTTTTTGTATGTAATTGCTTTTATTATATGTAATTAATGTTGTTGCTGGTTTACGTTGGCTAATGCGACTTGCGAACGACCTTCAACCCATCTTCATCATTAGCTAATGCTATGCACACATGCACATACATATTTTAAATGTGTATAGTATGTGCTCTACAGCAAATAAGTATGCTAGCGAGCGAACGAGTGAATGTTGAATTTTCTACAGTATTTTCGTTGCTGTTTTCGTGCTCTTTATGTACTTTGCAGAGCTGAGTTGGGCATTTTATGCAGCTCTTTGCATGAATGGTAATTTTTGCGAACTTTTTTATTCGTTCGTATTTTTTTAATTTAACACGAACTTTTGTATCATTAGTTGTTTATTTTTTTGTTTTTTTTTTGCTAAGAATTCTAGTTTTCTTTTAGTTCTTTTTTTAGCTTCTTTTATTGCATTCGCCTGTTTTGATTGCGAACGGCTTCTTGCTGACGCTTCTTGCAGTCTGTTCAGCTCTGTTTATTCTTGACTTCTTGCTTGATTTCGTAAGATTCGCTCATTTACCCGCCACTTACATACGTACAAAATGTTGTGTGTTAGTAAACTAAAGACTTAAGCTGCGAACTTGTCTAACGAATGAAACAGGCGATACGCATTTTAGTAACGAATTATTGATTTGCACTTTTGGTAATAAAAAAAAAATCCCATAGACAT
This sequence comes from Philophylla caesio, assembly GCA_963971545.1. Taxonomy (NCBI): domain Eukaryota; kingdom Metazoa; phylum Arthropoda; class Insecta; order Diptera; family Tephritidae; genus Philophylla; species Philophylla caesio. The sequence continues at coordinate 16,415,460 of OZ020608.1, forward strand.
TACCGTTAATTCGTTTGAGGTGTTCTACTTAATAAAGTTTAATGAAACTAATTGAGTCGTATGTATGTATTAATGGGCATGCGAAAATATGCCAAGCCGCTCAAAAACAGCCTACTCAATTATGTAGCTTTAAATATTGACATTAACAGGCAATCAATATAAAAATAGACACATTCATATATGTTTGCATAAGTGCATTTAAGGTCGATGCAAAATTAATTTTGATAAATTACTTTACTAATTTTTACCATCCACAAGTAATTAATAATTTTTTTTATCTTTAATCGTTCAGAGGAAAACACATAAAAAAATCGAATTGTAAGTTTTCAAAAGGCGAAATAATAAATAAATTAAACGGCTTCTTAATTGCTACTTAAGCTTTTTAGCGTCTAACGGCGTTGTTGTGGAAGTCTGAATAGAAATTTGGAAAACTTTATATTTGTTAAAATAACTAAAATCAAAATAAAACAGAGTTCTTACGCCACGTTATTGTGTATAACTTCTCATAATTCATTTGTAAATCATTCAGTTGTCCTAGAAGACAACATTTTCAGTTGTCGACAAAAACAAAAAAACTACGGAAAAATCTTACAAAATTTTGTATAAGTGTAAATTATCTTTTTTTTTTACTTATTAAATTTGTTTATCATACCTTAAGCATAGTGTATACTCTGAAGAAAATCAAAAAGATTTATATAAAATAACAGTCAAGAAATGGAACATACTTTCCTCTATAAAATTTTCTTAAATCATTCTGAAATTCTGAAAAAAATGCTCGTGTAGTTAGTTCTTTAAGAAAATTTACAGCAACTGCAAAGCACTTTTTTAAGCAACCAAAAAATGAAAACTATTTCTTGTGATTTTTCTTGAAAGTTGTATTCTTAGCTTTTAATGTTAAAAACTTTATTTTAAATTCTATTACCTAGTAATAATATATAATAGATACTTAAAGATACTGTTTTTCATTAAAAATTATTTGCCTAAATTTGTTTTATACATTTTTTTTATAAATGAGAGTTCGAAAAATCTTAAAAAAAATTAATATTTTAGTTAAAAAATTCTGTTTATATAGTTCTAACGACAGATTTTCTAAAAAAAAAAATTTAAATGAAATCCCTCAATTTTTTTTATAAAACGTTTACATTTGATACAAATTTGCTTTGATTTGTAGTAATTGTGTACGTAAAAAGTGTTGTTCATTTTCGACCACAAACAACTGTTTGAGCCATTGCCAACGCGTCGAAAAGTATAACAAACATAAGTATAAAATTAATAAACATTAGTGCTTTCAATTTCTAGTTTTTCCATAGAAATCATTGTATTTTCAACCTTTTACACACATTTCGAATATATTCAGTACAAATTACATCTGCCTTTGAATGTATGTTTGTTCGCCAACTAAAAATCAAAACAAAAAAAAAATCACAAAAATTCAAGTCTTCCACTTGACAATGCTTCATTTTACCAACAATCACTGTCAGCGACGACCTTTACACACTCTAGCCATTGAATGGATTTGTGGCATGCAACGTCACACACACACACTACACCATGCAATCTACAAGTAAAGCTGCCACCTACAATATTAACCATTGCCACAGTCAGTTACAATTGTTTCTTCAATACTAGTTGTGTTATTGTTGTTACTATTATTGTATTACTGCCAACTAAGCAAACAAGCAATTTAATTCAATGCAAGTCGGCAAAAATAGCAAAATCCGAAAACACTAGTTTAGTGGAAATACTTAATTACAGTGAAACAACAACAGCAAAAACCAGCAAATACAAATTGAAAAAAAGTGCAGTTAAAGCAACAACATGCGAGTGCTATTAAGATTTTTTATTATTTATTTCTTCACTTGTATCAGGCGAGGTCGACCTCAGCAGCGCCAAGAGTCGATTGCCGCTTTGACTATCATCATTGAATGTTGCATGCAACCTTTTCGTACAGTGGGTGTAGCTGCTATTCGCTTGAAAAAAAAAAAAAAAAAAATGCGGAAAGTGTTTACAGTAGTAATACTCGCATCTCTCGATTATTTTTAAGTATTTATCCAACCCTTGAATTATGTGTTATATATTTTATATAAACATGCTTCAGATATATAAATAATAGTTGAAAGAGCTTGCTCGGCATAAGATTAATGAATCTTTGAACTATTAACACAAACATTTTTAAATATAATTTTCTTGATTTTGAATTATTAACTACAGCATACAAAATTTTATTTGTATATACTTTTTTTAAAGTCCAAAGCTAGCAATTTCTAACTTTTAAAAATATTTTTTAATAAAAAAAACCCTTCGGAGCTTCATAAAATTTTATGTTTTGGTTTTATTTTTATTGTTGAATTAGTTTTTGGAATATAAATGAATTTAAATAGTTTTATGGAATTATATATTTCCAAACCAAACTAAAAGGGAATTTATGTTGCACTTTGTTTTTTAATTTTATAATTGTTAAATATATATTTTTTTATTATCTGTGGATTATCTTTTTCAGAATGCTGAACAAAGTATTACATGATTTTTGAAACTAAATTCAAAAAAAATTAAATTTTTGTCTTCAAAATATTTAACAAAAATTTGTAATTTCGAGTTTGTTTGAAAATCTATATTTATTATAATTTTGTATGTAAATTTTCTTAAAGCAGATATTTGTCATTTACATAGTTAATATAAATAATATAAAAAATAAACGAATTTTAATATATAATAAAGATGATTGAATAAAATTTATATTTTCCGCAACTTAAACTAAAATATTTAAATTAACGCCGAAAAAATCAATACGCTTCCAGCATTCCTGCTCTGTCTCAAGTTAAAAATTAAAAACAATTATTGAAATTTCATTTTAAATGTTGAAATTTATTAAAATTTGATTAAGTAAAATAAAAGTTGTGTAAGCATTTTTAAATAAAAATTACTAAAAATAATATAAAAACGATATGAACAATTTTTGAAAGCTGTAAAAAAATTTACGGAAGCTTTCAAAAAATTGTGTAGGATTATGCATAAAAAGTTTTTTTTTAAATCGTATCAAATACTTAAAAAATATTAATAATTTCATAATAAAAAATAAACAAAAAAAAATTTGTGTTTAGATTTACTTAATTTTAGGTTAATAAAATACAGAAAGATGCAGCTTTCAACTAAAAAACATAAATAAAAAACCTTCAAAGCAACAAACAAAATCTAATAAAAACGCGCAAATCTAATAAAAACACGAAAAAAAAAATCGCAATGAAACCAACCACCCGGCACCAGCGACGCTTTTAAGGTTAATTGGGCATCAAGATTACTAGGTCGGAAATGCGCACTTTTAGTTTCATTTGCGGCGCAGCGAAACAACACACACTCACATGCAAAGGTAATATGTTGCAACAACTTGTTGCACCACAACGAACGATGCTACCCAACGATGCACACACAATGCGCCACAATTACATCAGTACTTGCAAGTAATTCACTGAACGACAAAGAATACCACACACACACACACACAAACATAAAAAAACACAACTACATATATGTATGTGAATAATAAATTTCGTAAATATAGCGATAAGTAGGAAGGCGTGTGGCATTGAATGAGCGCCGAGCGTTGAGCGTCGCTGCACAAGTGGGTGCAGGTGGCGTATGAGTGATGTGGTGAATTACTTAGTGGCAGATGTGAGTGAGTGTTTTGTGCCGGCAGTAGAACTGTTGGTAGGGCTAGCGGTATAATGTCTTTTTTTTTATTGTTGTATTGTATTTATTGTTTACTATACACAATTCGCAATTAATGAGTTTTTCTGTGTAATTTATTTTAGTTTTTTTTTTTATTTTTTTGTTTATTCTTCATTTGTCGCAGCGTATTTGTTTTATATTTGCCCGACTTGGCACACTTTGACATTCACACTGCACTACAGCAAAGAACGGCAAATCGACAGCTGCCAATGTCGTGGCTGTCAATTTTGAAGGTGTGAAGAAGATTAGTGTGCTCTTATAAAATCAAAAACGACAAAAGCAAATGCGAGAAAAATTCAAAAAACAAGTTGAATGGCATTAATTAGTTTTTTATAGACGGTGTGACAGTGTTACAGTGAAGAGTAAGGTGCTAGTTCATTATTTACTTACTTTTTGAGGTTTTGATGCTCATTTTATATCAACTGCGAAGATCACAGAAGCTTTTGATATGTCTTAGTTAAAAAATTTGTTATTTCACCTATTTTATATTAACAGACTGGATCTTTATTTTATAACAATTATTATATTTTTATTTTCATTTTTTTTTGTATACTAACTAATAATAAAAGAAGAAGGAAGCAGTGCAACTGATCTTCTTCTTAGGTTAAAAAGTTTGAAAAACGGGTCTTCCTATAGCCATAATTTACAAGCATAAACTATAATAGATAAAAAAAATCGTAATCTTTCAAATAAATTTTCAAGTATTTAAAATAGGTGGCAACTTTATAACAACATTATCGCCGTCTGACTCCAAACTCACAATATAAAACTAGCTAAAGGTTAAAGCCGTCTCCGGAGAAGTATTAAAATTAAAAGGAATAAATAAATAAATATACAAAAATAACTAAATTAAAGTAATTATATTTAAATATTATTGAAACTTTTTAACATAAAAAAAATAATTGGAAAAAATGCTTTGTTAGTATTTATGAGAGCACTCACTCAAAAATATTTTAATTCATTTCTATAATATATGCTTTCTTTCCTAAGCCAGTGTGGATTGACGCACAAATGCCATATACCAATAAAACCAGTTCTTTTCGAAAAACTTATTCTTAATTTTAGTTTTTGATGCTCAAGTGATAAACTGAACATTCACTTTGGTGGATAAGTCCTGATTGAACAAGCACTAGTGCTTCACAGAAATTTTTGAAAGCCTTAAATAAAGCGCTTCTTAAATTTATTCTTCCTGAACACCTAGACTTTCAAAACTTATGGAAAAAATTGTCTCAAAAATAAATTCAAATTATCCTTACAACTGGAGCATCGATATCTTGCAAAATTCCGCAGAAAGTTGTCGCTTATGAGAAAATCTTTTGATTAAGCCCTCTAGCCTCCTGCTTATCTCATTCACTAATCCTATACAATAGACGATTCTAAACTATTTCCCTTCGATATCAACGCAATCGCCCAGCAAGATGATGAGGATTCTTTAATCTTTAAGTAATCAATATACTTAATAACAATTTTCCATTTAAGAGCAAAAAAAAATATGACTTATTTAAGAAACAATCACCAAACGAGTCATTTAATATATCTACGATCGGGAAATTTTGACCTTTTTTTAACTGACCACCTGCAAAGAAAAACCCTCGTCTTCGAAAGAGCAGTCCTCTAAAGGAAAGCACTCTCAAGTTCAGAGGTCAAGCACTTATATCACAGCTTTTAAAGACTCAAGTGCGTTTTATCTTTCAGTAATTTCCTTGAACTTAATTAAAGTTTCAATCACAAATAGATTTGTATAAATACCTTTAATACAATTTTGCACTAAAATCTAAAACCAGTTTTTACATTCTCGACAACTCTTTTTTTTTTCATTGCAGTCCTTCTTCGGTCGCTCCTACAACAATCTCTCCTCCATCAGCGATTGCAAGAACAACGGTGAATGTACGATCAATAAGAAAAATCGTACCGCTTGTAAAGCGTGTCGCCTGCGCAAATGTCTTTTGGTTGGTATGTCAAAGAGTGGCTCTCGCTATGGTCGCCGTTCCAATTGGTTCAAAATACATTGTCTACTGCAAGAGCAACAACAACAAGCCGCCGCAGCTATGGCAGCGCATCATAATAATCAGCAACAAGCGGCTGCTGCCGCTGCCGCCGCCGCCGCGGCACAACACGGTGGCCCATCACACATGCCAGGACAAAAGCCATCACACGGACCTCCAAGCAATGTGGCAACAGCAGCCGCATTTGGTATGCTGGGTCATGCCGGTGCATATCCTGGACTCTATCCGCCACGCACAAAAGAGGAACTACTGATGTTGGGACTTGAAGAGTACGCCAGCGCTGTTGCGGCGGCTAAACATCCGGCTACCGCTTCACCATCGGTCAGCTCACCGGATTCGCACAACTCGGATAATTCATTGGATGTGGGTACGCGTGGAAATATTGGCGCCAGTGCGCTGCTACATTTGAGTGGTAAACATGGCGCTGAGGTGAGTGGTGGCCAAGTACCGCCGCCGCCACCGCCACAGTTACGCAAAGACTTGCCACACTTCCTACCGCTGCCGTTCCCCGGTCTCGGTTCGATGTCAGTTATGCCACCGCCTGCCTTTCTGCCGCATTCCCACCTGCTCTTTCCTGGCTATCATCCAGCGCTCTATCCACATCATCAAGGTCTGCTGAAGACATCGGCTGAGCAACAGCAACAGGCTGCGGCTGCTGCTGCTGCTGTGCATCAGCTATTCAATTCAAATAATAACGCGCCTAATCGGTACCCACCCGCACTACAAGCACCCAGTTCGCCACTGGTATCAGCGGCCGCCACTGCTTGTACCAATAAATTAGATGCAAGTAAGGACTCCGAACGTGTCGGTCAAAGTCCGAAGAGCGGTGATGCGCTCAACAATAATCACATACCCAATGGCAGTAAAGCTGCTGAAGAGCTCACCAAACGGTTCTACTTGGATGCGGTGCTCAAATCTCAGCGCAATAGTCCACCACCTGCGACAACACAGCTTCCCGCACATCCGAAACACGATTACTCTATATCCGCTTTGGTGACGCCGAACTCAGAAAGCGGACGTGATCGATTACGTAGTCAACAAAGCAACGAAGATGAGGCGGACGGTGACGAGCGTGAAAATGATATACGACGCAGCGTGACAAAAGCTCCAACTATTTCAACTGGTGCTGAAGTGAACTCGAATGGTGGCAGCAGCGATGGTGGCATTGTGGGCAGCAAAGAGCACAATGAAAGCGATAACGATGATAACAACGAGGAGGAGGAGGAACTTGTTGTTTCAATGACGCCACCGCGTTCGCCCTTAAACAGTCTGGCAACAAATAATGACGAAGAGAGCAACGCTATCAACACAGCTCCCACCATTCCTGCCACAACACCAATACCACTCACTGCGCTTGCTACCAAGAAGCCAACAGTGCAGCAAGACAATCCTATCGACTTGAGCATGAAGACGAGCAGTTCTGTGGCGAGCAGCTCACTAAGTAGCAAAAGCAGCTCAACTGGATCGGTGCAGGCAACCGACAGCGATACGGAAGTGGAATGTGTAGTGGAACAAGAACCCGAACAACGACGACCACGACAACGAGAGCAACAACAAAAACAATGCGGCAACGCGTCTGAAAGCAGTCGACAAAAAAAGTTGCCACCAACGATCAATGAGGATCCCGAAGAATTACTGCAAGTGGACGTGGAGGATAAGGAGGCTGACGTGTTGGCAAATCCAAACGATGCGTTTGTTGATATATGCAAAAATACGACAAACAACAACAATAACAACAATGATAGTAGCAGTAATAAAAACAACAAAAACAATAACAGTAGTAACAGCAATAACAACAGCAACAACAATAGCTATTGCAATTCAACACATCGTCTGGACTCTAGCGACAGTGACGACACTGTGCTGAAGTTGGATGCGGTGAAACGGAAACTACAAGCGGTGGAAGGTGAGGTAAAGAATAATGCCAAGCGCTTGAAATTTGCCACCACTGCGTCAGCGCTAGAGTGCGCTACGAATGCGAAGCTTGGTGTTGGCGCAAGCTGTGCGGGTACAGCGGCTAAGGTGACTAGCGCGGTCTCTGTAACAGCACCAGCGGCGACTACAACAACCACGCCGCTGGATTTAACCACAAAAGTTTAGTTTATATATTATTTAAGCGTGTTCTATTGAATCAATTGTAGTAGCAAACATTTTTTTTAAATATTTCTCAAAAATAGCGCATTCTGACTAAATTCGTTTTAACTCTGAAAAGATAATTATTTACTTTGGCTAAATTTTTATTTTCTAACAAAACTCTCGTGAAATTCTTCAAAAAGAAAATGCCAAAAATTTTAGTTCTAAAATTTACTCCTATTTTATTTTATAAGCAGTTCAAATAAGTTACAGAAAACACAAATATGGTTTTAAAAAATTATAACCACGTACTTACACATCGACGTATGCCCCCCGTTTAGCTTCATACATACATAGATCGTCACTCAATAAAAACAAACTGTTAACTGTGTATTTTTTTTTGAAGGCCTAAATATTTTTAAGACATGTTTTTTTACAGTTATTTATATAAAACGGTATATATTTCAATAAAATTTGTTTGAATTAAATATTCAATATTCGTGCAAATTAAAATATTCTACACATTTCCACCATATTTTTAACGTAAAAAAAATTCAAAAGTGTTGTTCTATAAAATAGTATTTTCAACAGCATATTAGAAGTGACTCAAACAAGCCAATTAATTTTGAAAATTAATCGAACTAAATTTATAAAACTTCTATAAATTTTCATAAAATTTTTAATATTATTTTAAAACTTAAAAAAAAATTGAAATATTCAGTTTTAAAGCCCATATGACCAAAAAAAAATAGTTCTAGTTTTAAAAAAATATTTCCTGATTTTATGAAATTTTTCGAATTTATACAAATTTTGTTCACATATTGATATTATTACAGCTCTCTCAATGACCTACGTTTTTTTATAAACCTATCAATTCTTAAAAGTTATCAAAATTCGTTTTGAATTGGATTTGGAAAAGTTATGCCGAGTTCACGTTCGCTTTTAATCGCTCAGACTAAAATTTTAAGAAAATATTAATGATAATTGTCCCTCGAAGGCTTTTTCATTTCTAGCAGATATCTTTCCATCATTTGTCTTTCAAATTTTTGAAAACCGGGGGTGAATTTGAAAGGAGAGATTTCCAAAACAGAGTCTTATACTTATGATTAGTCTGAGCAGTGTACTTTGTCTCTGTGAAATCGATACAATTTTTTGCAGAAACTATCCTAAATATATCTATCTGTCGTCACAAAATATAGTTCATGAATATTTCAACAGCCTGATAATTCGACCTAGAGAATTTAAAATATTTTTTTATTTAACCAAGCCGTCCTGGTTTTTGCCTATCTTTGAAAAATTAATTATGTCGCAGCCAAAAATTTCTGCAAACATAGTTCGCCACAATAATTAAACCAAAAGGTTACCTATTTAAATTTAAAGGAAAAATAAAACCCGGTATTTTAATAGTTCAATACTGAAAATTAAATAAAAAGAAAGCAATAGCATTCGACTTTTAGAAAAGCAAATGAATTAAATTTCGTTCAGTTTCTATAGCAAACACTCATTCTCAGCCATAAAAGCAAACAAGTTCTTCTTCTGATGAATCAATTTCCAAAAAAAAAAAACAACAAACACCCCAAATGTGCGCTCGTAAATCGCAAGACAGCTACGCCAGCGCGGACCAAATTGAGTTCAACTGGCATTCGACGTCGAACAAACGTTGGTAATTAACAAATTTTTCGGTCATGTTATCACTTCATTGCCATTAAAATAAAGAAATATTGAATATCAACTGTAGATAAACGGCAAGCTTACGTACAGCTCAGGCGCAGTGGCACTAGCAAATGATGATTATGGTGTACAAGCGAGCGAACGAACGCTGATTTGCATGCCAAATTTGCTATGCGCACCGCGGGCGGGCCCGATTCATTTCAGCTTGACTGTTAGTTAATGGTGGATTTAGTGGTGCGCCGTTCGAATATTAAGCTGTATCTACGAATGCTTGACTACCAAAACTAATATGTAAATTATTCGAAGAATTTGTTATGAACTTATTTTGTGATAGATATTCGATATGTATTATATTTTTTGTTTTAACTAAAAGCAATTTTGTTTAAACTCTTGTCTATTTTTTAATCACGCTTCGTTCGCTCAGCGCTAATGTCACTGTTATAATTTTTGCTTATGGGCATAAGAAAATATTAATATATTTTTATAATTTTTCAAAAGCAGTTGGTAGACAGTAGTTTAAAATATGACGCTTGTAGTTTATGCCAGTTATACAAGTAATAAAAGATATTCAAGTCAAGTTTTTACATGACCTCATGAGCAAGGAATGTCATTGAAATTATTTATGAAAATGGCAGAAATATATCAGTGATTAAATATATAGGGGAAATTTTGAATAAAAAAATTAATTTGTTATACTTTTCCCATAAGATTTTCTTCACTGCTTAAAAATAAATTTGTTAGGTTTTGTGGTACTCTCCTATACCTTCGCCAATGAAAAAATATAACCAAAAACACAAAACAAATTACAAAGATCCTAGTACACGTTGCGTTGCATACTTTTAGGTGCAGTTGTATTGACAATCGTATTCCGAAAAATTGTACCAAGCTCCTGTGAATAACAGTCCTGCAGCTGCCCCAATTAAAAATCGTATGGCAGACATGCACCTTCTCCACAAACACTGGCCTTTAGGCGCTTTAATGATGACAGATGTCATTAATATTGTTATTCTTTACTGCATTGGTGACCGGTTTCAAATAAAGTTTTATAATTTTAGGCGCGGTGATTACGAGAAGTTTTTCCGTATGCGTAGGAAGCCCGTGCATGTTGAGCTCTATTTTAGCTTTTCTAGCATTAAAAACGTATTTGTACTCTCTTTCTTTATCCCCTTTCATACTCTAACTATTTGTAGATTAAAACTCAAATTTTTTAAAATTCCGCACTATAGGTTGGACGAAGTTTTCAGTTGTGTAGTCAGTGATTAATACACCGGCTCTTGCTAAATAATTTTAATCATAAATTTATAACATGAGTATGTTTTATGCTTGAGCAAATGAAAGCGACCATAGCTGAAAACATTTTAGCTGTTAATTCGAAAAAGACTTTGCTTTACGTGCACGGTGTCTAAAATTATGCAATAGAAAATTTGAGAAAACTCAAAGCAGCTCAATTCTGACGACTTTGGCAAAAGTTATCTCATGACTACTGAATTAACCACTGCACCTAAAACTATTCCTAAAAGCTATTTACAGTTAGTCAATAGGCGAGGCAAAGTTGAACTTTTTTTTATATTCTGCTTCTTAGCTTTTGTCGCAGTAAATATGATGATAGTCATGTGATAAATTTTGTTATAGACTTTGAAATAGGGCGCCGAAGTAACATCAATGTAAACATGCCTTTTTTAGCTACTGCGCCGGAAATAAGGCAACAAATATTAGGTTTTATAGATCGATGCAAATTGCTAGTTTTAACCAACATTTTATTGCCTAATTTTAGGCGAAGTAGTCATGAAAATTGTCATAGGGTTGTCATATAAAAAGCTTATTTCAAGGATTTAATTTTTCAAGCGATTATGGTGTTTATATGTTTATGTGCGTATATTCGCAAACAGTTTTTAATAAAATTGGTGTTCACTGAAAATACTTAAATAACACTATTTTCTAACTTCGAAACTTTCTAACATGTTATGTTATGATTAGTGAAATTAATCAATGCAAAATTTACATATAAATAAAATATGACGAAATTCTAAACGATTTTATGAAAAAAATTATAAATTATATATATAAACTATCTTATTAAAAAAATATTTTATAATAAATACATGTAGCTAAATTATTTATAACTTATGCAAATTAATCAATTTATATTGTAATTATAATTTAATCAATATTTTTGTTTCTTAAACAAAGTAGTTACATATATACATATTTATATATTGCTTTAGATGTAAGAAATTTTGTAAAATATAAATATATTATTATATACTCTTTAGCTTAAATTGTTAGCCACTATTATGCAAAAATTAGTTACTGTTAACAAATATTACCTTTAGTTGAGAACGTATGTATATAAACAAATTGTAGACGGAATGGTATTTTATAAACATATTTATCTTGTTTTAGTTAAAATGCACTTAAATTATTGAATAAACACACACTTATGTAGAAAAATTGAATATGCAAGCATTTTTATTTTTAGCTGAAAATGTCAAGGCAGTAAAATAGTATATTACTCGTATATATTTGGAAAACTTATTTCGTTTGCTTGCAAAAATAAATAAATTATTGAGTGATGCATTGTGACGCCATCTAAATCAGTTTTTTATGTAAATTATTTTTAATTTATTTCAATAGTTTTTAATCTGCAAAAAAGTCAAACCTTCAATTATTGTTATTGTTGTTGCTACTTGATAAAGCAACTTCCGCTTGTAAGTAACTTTTGTTGTTGGCTTTACCGAGGGTGTTGCTGCAGCATGCATATACTTACCTACCGGTGGATCCTACACAAAAACATATATGTATATGTATGTAAGTCGACACATTAGGATGCCTAAGCAAAAAAATTGCCTTTTTTACTACCGAAATTTAAAAATTAATTTACTTAAACCTATCTTGCGAAGGCAAATGTATATACAGAATTAAGTGGCAAAATATATACAGAATAAAATGAGCTAGGCCAAATTTAAAATAATACCAAAAAAGTAGTTTTTATACAAGAAAATAATTTTAATATATATTTTTTGAAAACAGCTGCTCATGTCATAAAAGGAAATAGATATACTTTAAAGATAAAAAACTTTATTTTTTTTTGTTGTTTTCGGCCTTATAAATTTTAATAAGTGACAATTTACATCTTCAATAAAACTGGTTACGAGCTCAATAAAATTATCAATAATTAAAAAAATTTATTTTTTCCAAACTGGCCCAGTAAAAGTAAATTTGTATATATTTTTACATATAAAAAATTTAAAAACGTTGCTTTAAAATCACAACCCGACTCTTTTTGTACGACGCAATCTAATGCGCGCATGCGCAGAAACTAAATCTTAACAAAAAAAAAAAAAAATTGTCGCCTAAAGGCGCGTAACGCAATTGCGACAAAACGTATTTGCATACGAATTTTCACAGCAAACCAACCTCGATTACATTGGAGCAAACAACGCAAAAAAAAAAGATGTGAAGCGGCTTTGCGAAAGCGACAAAGCAAAAACATAAAAAAGAAGAACAAAAATAAAACTTTACTTAAGCAGCGCAGCGTTAACCCTCTGAAGACTATTTTGTAAAAATTAAATAAAAATGACTGAATTCACAAGTACTGCTATCAAAGAGTCAACAACTTTAATAATATGAAATCCATATTTAGAGTTAACTGGAAGTTTTTTTTAAGAACGATATCAACCCATCAGTCCACGCAGCTTGAAGAAACATTAATAAATTGGTTCGTTTGGGAAAAATGTTTGCTTTTAGGCATTGCTGACTTTTTTTATTTGATTTTTAAATCATTGTGCTATATCAACAAGTGTTTGTTTCCCTTCCTTAAGAGTTTTATGCAATGTAATCACAACAGCTCCGGTAGTCCAGAGCGATCACTGTTACTCTATTTTCTTCTATGCCAGTGAGACTATTTTAAACTATGCCAGAGAGTTATTGCCAGAACGGAGATCCATATAAGAAATGCAAAGAAAAACCAGAATTTTCATAGAATGAGAGTTTAATCAAGCATTCGTTTAAAATATTTGTTTTTCTATTCTCAAAAGTTGACACGACGTGATCTGTCTTGGAAAGATCCAAATAGTTATTCTTTCCTTGTCAGTTATTCGAATATGTTTTTGTCAACAGCTACCCCTAAAATCCCATCACTCTGGTCATTTAGAGTTTTGAAACAATCAGTAAAAGGATTTGTCTTGTGGACCCATAAGACTAGAGTCTTCAAGGCACTTCGACTATTAGAAAGGATGAATACTTGAAATCAGCCAGCCTAACAAATATTTTTACTTCTAGCTCTAGAAAGAAGACACCTTTAACATTCCTCTCGTGTAATTAAGAGTCATAGGTATAGATTTCAAGCTGTGGGTTTAATCGACGACCGATAAATAGTAACTATTCGGTCCTACCTATTACTACTCCCTGTGAAGTGTCCTTCTTGATGGCGCTGCGAATGGTGCTTTCGCCCGAGATCCAAGTTTACCAACGTCCTTTTTATGCAATAACACCAAGTAAAACAATTACTTCCTATAACTCGTCCAAGAGCGACCCCCGCAAACAACTCCCAAGTGTTAAAAGTAAAACCCTTTAGACCACAGCGCGCTCCACGAAGTGTCAACGGAATGTCAACATTGGCAATTGTGTCTTCCAATTGCAATTTATTTCGCTGCAGCAAAAGTGAATGTCGCAGCATAGCTTACCTATGTTGTTCTTGTTGTTATTGCACTAAGTAGATTGACGTTGGCAAAGCTAATTTTGTTACTGTATTCGCTGCTGCTGTTACTGCTGCATTTGCTACTCCTCTTAAGCGCGACAACTACTGCAATCTACCAACAATGCACTATTGCACTACTTTGTTGTTGCTAAGGCAGCCGTTGCTACTTATTTACGGTTTAGGTTAATCTTTTCATTCACTTTTTTTTCCACTACCACTACAATTCGTATGGGCACGTCAGCAGCCAGCGTGCGACGTCAAGCTGCTGCAACATTTGTTCATTGAGAAACCGTACATGCTGCGCGCGCGCTTACGATCACACTCGCACCACATACAGTTGCTGTCACATTTTGTCACTGTTGTCGTTTGTACGAATCTGCAGTTAGTTTGTGCGTTCATGCCGGTGCATTTGTTTGGATTGTTTCGAGTGCGCAGGCGCGCGCATTTGCAAATGTCAATCGCGACGAGTCGCATCATTCAAGTGTGAAAATGCAAACGACATCGACAGTTGGGTGGGTTGATGATGAGTGTGCAATGACGCGAACAAGCTGCAGGAGCGGTATAGAGAGCAAGCGCGGCGCATTTGGAGCGCCCGATTTCTGCTATAATTTTGGCACCATTTGCAAGTCAACGTGTAGCAAAGCAATCACTTCGCAAGAGCTGAGCGTAGTAATGTAGCAGCAGCAAAAAAAACAAAAAACAACAATGAGTTCAGCAGCAAGAGTATGTTGGCGTTTAGCAGCATGCGGAGGTTGGCCGTTGAGAAGATCAAGAGCAGCTAGCTCTTTACTAAGTAGCTGCCAGTCGCCGCCAGGTTAACAAACAATGGGAGCAGCACATTGACAACCAACAGCAGCAATGGCTTAAGAAACAACAACAACAACAGCAAGCAGTCGACAACAATATTAATGGTAGCTGTTGTGCTGTTGTGCTGTTGCGTTATTCGTTCCATTCCATTTAGATTGGGTGTATGTGTGTGTGTGTGCCTTGGCTTCGGCAGCAGCAGGGCGCGCTTTTGTTGACAAAAATGTTGAAAGTATTTGCAATTACGCGAAGATTGATTGAAATAGATTTGCGATTGATTGGCGTGAGTGCAACAACGCGACGACGCGCAATGGGCAGCAACAACAGCAAAAATAACAGCAGCGCATTGGCATAGCACAATAATTGCACGGCTATGGCAACAATGAAAAGCATTGACACCAGCAACTGCAATTACTGTAACTCTCATTGGCAGCTGTGAACCGTGAAGTGATGTGAGAAGTTTTGAATTCTAGATATTCTTCCTTTTTTTTAGCAATGCCGAATTTTTGTTATTTTTTTTCCCATACGAGACTATTTTGTTGTAATGCTTAAAGATTTTATTTTTTCTACTTTAAAATAACAAAACATAAAAAGCATAAATCGACAAATATTTGTTATTGCTTGGCCATACAACTATTTATTTTAAATATTTTTGAGCTTTAAGGCCGATAGGTTTATTGGAAAATTATTAGAAAAAAAATAAACATCGTAAGCTTAGCTGAATGTGTTCAGTTGCCGGCTTAAGTATTGCGCATGTTGGTGCGTGTTCGACACCCGCCGAAGCCAAGAAGAAAGAAGTCTGATGAGGAAATGTGGATATTTCCAAAATAATACTATAACTTCTACCGCTTTGAGTATTGCTGTTTTTTCCTAATAATTTTCCATTAAACCGATTGGCTTTAAAGCTCAAAAATATTTTAAACAAATATTTTACTTTATTTATGATTTAAATTAATTAATTACTGTTCGTATGTTTATTGAAACAAATTTTTAACATCCCTTGAAAAATTTGCTGACGAGACGATTCGTTTAAATGACGAAAGATTGTTAATAAATTCAAAAAAAAATAATAGAAAAGCAAAACTAACGTCAAGAGAATCTATTATTTGAGACCTCCATTATGTAAAAAGTTTTTAACTTTGTACGAAAATTATTTTAAAAAAGTAGTAGCTTCAATTCACAAAGAAGATATACATACAATGTTATGCATGAAGATATACTATTTTTACAAATTACAGCACAACCACATATTGACAGATTTGGGAACTTTATTTTTCTGCTTATAAAATTAATATTTTGGCGCTTACACTAATTATATACTCGTAGCTCATTGTTTGGCCGAGCTTCTCCTACCATTTGTGGTGTGCGTGTGGCAGATGTATTTTATGAGAAGCCTTTTCGTGGCAGAAATACCCTCCTCGGAGGTTTGCCACATTAAAATTACTTTTCAAATAAAATATTGTTCATTCTCTTAGAAAAACGCTAAATAACCTTTTTTTAAACTATTTGCAAAATGTACAATGAGTAAAAAAAGTTTCATCAAAATTTCGAACTTTTCAAAAAACTTTTTTTAATTTTTTTGAGTATGCAGTTTTTTGGCTGATTTAGAAAGTATAAGTTTCAAGTGTCTACAAGTTGTCACTGATTTTTGTCAATTTTTTTACTGGCAGTTTCCTCCATACAACGCAAAACCGTGATTATTTTTTATATGGAAGGAATTGCGAAAAAGCTTCAGTTTAAAAATTGTCAAAAATCAGTGGTAATTCGCAGCCACTAAAAACTTTCAATTAATTCTATTATAACTGAATTGGCTGCCTATCTGCATACACAAAATATTAAAAAAAAAATTTTTTTTTATAAAATTTTGTACCTATATTTTCTTTATTTTTAATAAAATTAAAATTAAAATTTGTTAGATAATTAATGATGTTTTAATAATAAAAAAAGTTAATAAATTGGATGATAAAAAAATTATTCACATATGTCAATATGTGTTTGTGCAATAATTTGTGAACAGGGTGTATGCAATGAAATAGACATTTTGCAGAGAATGGTGAAAAGTTAATTTGCCAAAGATGCGCACTTGAGCAAGAAGTCGATTAAGAGTTTTTCACAACAAATATGTATAACGCTGATTGCCTTTTTATAAATCTCTATTAGAAGGACCAAAGTAATCGACAGTCCAAAATGTTTACTCTAATACCCGAATTCAGTAAATCAGACACATCTCATTGCTTTTCATCGGTTTCACGTTTTTTTTCTTTTATTTTAATTTTAATTTTTTGTGACCTGCTCATCGCCAGGTCACTATTTAGAGACTTTATTTTGAGACTAGAGGCTTAATTTTGAAACTTATGTATGCCAACTGGTCTAAAATTGTGAATTTAGTCTCTATTAAAGACTGCGACTGCTTACTGAATTCGGAGGTAAGAGCGTTCACGAAAGACTGCTCTCCATGAAGGAGTGATTGGTTTCTTAACAAAGAAAGGCATTTCAATAAAAAAAACCACCGGAATCTGTCAAACTCTCGAGCAGGTCGAAAGCTTTTAACCCATAAGCAGATGAATTGGGCTATGACATCAGCTAAAAAATGTTATAGTCCAGTCAGTCATCGAATCCACAATCAGAAACTGGAAAGTTATTTCAATTAGCATTCACTTGGGAGTCTTCAATCTCAGAAAAACCTTCTAGTTACTTGCTCTCACTGGACAGACGGAACTGTTCACTAGTCCTTGGTGGAGTAGAAAGGTCAAAAAGAGCACACTTAAACAATTTACCCGTCGGGACGGGTCTAAAATTAAAAAAAAAATTATCTCTCGTAGGAACTTACAGTTAAAGCTGCCATACGACTAAATGAAAAAACAATTAAATCACCTGCATTTTAGGTCCTTAACAAGTTTGGCCAGAGCTGCATTCTCTTTTGAAAAACCTGAAGCAGAAACGATTCGCTGTCCTCTTTGAGTATATTATAAAAAATATATTTTCCAAATTTCAGCCAAATATCTCGCAAATTAAGAGACTTGTCTGTATCCAAACAGACAGAGAAACGGAATGAGGGTCAGAAAGGCGGACGGACTATCTGCTTTAAAATGTTTATAGGAGTACATAAAAATTTTTGTGGTCC
The DNA here is from genome assembly GCA_963971545.1 of Philophylla caesio. Lineage (NCBI taxonomy): Eukaryota > Metazoa > Arthropoda > Insecta > Diptera > Tephritidae > Philophylla > Philophylla caesio. The sequence goes on from OZ020608.1 coordinate 16,433,563, forward strand.
TATTGTTTCTTTTTGTTGTACTTACAAACACTCAAACAAAGACTTGATCCCATTTGACATGCATGAAAGGTATAGAAAGAGGGCGTTTATCATTAATTTCTGTACACTCATAGAAACTTTCACGCCGAATCGTTGAAGAGTTTTGACTTGAACTAACCTAGATTTTTTCCAATTTTTTGTTCAGTATTAATGTTTTTTAAAAATGCCAAAATAAGAACAAAATCAATGATTATATTCAAAGCCGCTAATTAAAAGTATGAAATATTTTTCGAAATTTTAACACAACAATGAAAGCAACTAGTAGCAATCAGCGGCAGTTTGTGGTGCGACCAAAACCATTAATCACAATTATCGACAACCAAAATGTTAAAACAGAGAAAATTTAATATTATAACAAAGAGATGACCGCGACGAAAAACCTACACTTAACCGATTAAGAGTATCGATATGAGTATAAGTGCGAGAAGCAAAAGCACATAACTACACAAGAAACGCACGCAAGACTGCCTACTGTGAACCAGCAATTCAGTGACGCTTCTGTTTTGCTGTTAAACACTGCACTGTAGTAGTGGCGATGAACCGCGCTTGTGATGGTGGTGCTAGTGGCGGTGATGGTGGTAATGGAGCCAACTGCTCGCATTCATCGCCTGGGGGGTGGCACATAAACCATTTCGGTAGAATTGAAATCAAAGCGCGCGCTTGAGAGCTCCCAGCTCAGTGCTGCTGGGGAGGCGAGCCACTGTTTTTCATTACGAGTTGCTATTCAAAGCTAGAAAACTAAATTGAAAAAAAAAAAATGTTAGTATGCTGCATTGCATTCACATCCAAAATTAATTTAAAAACTACTTTAGTTAAGCTTAATTTGATTTTGTGCTTTACATACTATTTTTATTTGGGGTTTTGTCGCCTTGGGGCCAACTTTACCTCACTCAAGCCACTTAAATATCTGTGCGCACTGTCCAACGTTAGAAAATTGGTTTATATATTTTCGGTCATTTATACCTATGTTCATACTCGAACATACGAGCTTCTACGTTGACAAAGCTCCGAAGGCGATTCGCTTGCGTGTTGGTTAACATTAAAAAAAAAACGTTAGGTAGTATTGTATTAGGCCTAATGGTTCATTACCATTAAGTGGCTCAAAAATGCTTTGGTACGTTATGAGGTTACAATTTTTATTTTAATTGTTCGCTATTTTACTAGCTTCTGCATTAGTTTGGATGTACTGAATCGTAAACGTTGTAAATTTTTATACCCAAGCTCGCCACTGCGCTACGGTATCATAGATTTATTATCACCTCAGCAGCATTACACATTTCCTTAAAATAATACCCATCGTTTATGGCTTCAAAAGGCGTTAGCTTTTCAACAAGAAAATAATCTCGGACCCGTAGATATATATATATATATTTTTGCGCTTGGGCGATTTCCACACTGATAGTTCCAAGGCAACAAATTGAGCTTATTGATATTATTTTTAAAACGGAGAACAAACTAGACTCAACATCTCGTATAGTTTACCATTCTTTGGTTTTCATTCGCTTCTTTGAAGAATCAACATTCGCATCTAAACTGACTCAGGTTACAAATTTTTAAGTCAGTTGTATTAAAAATTAACTAGTTTATTTAAAACAACCTATGACCGACTTCGCACCTTTCGTTTAGACTATTTCCAAGTGGTTCCGCGGATCCAGACTGGACATTTTTATGTACAGAAGGAGTTCCAAGAAGGTCGAAATCATCCAGAGTCAGACGGTAACTGCAAGATGGTATACCGAATACTGGTTACCAAAATTTTCAAAAATTTGTTGGAGAAGAAAAAAAGAGGATTTGCAATGCCGCATTTTACATTATGACAACGTGTCAGCTCACTTTGTTAATATAACGAGTAACTTTATTGCGATCTGTGGCAACGTGTGATTTCTGCTTATTTCCAAAAATTAAAATAAATTTGAAGGAAAAGGTATTTAACAGCAACGCGGAGATAATTGATGTGGTGAATGCTGAACATGTTAACTTTAAAAACACGATTTAAAAGATGGTTTTGAGAAGTAATCTATAGGCTTAGGAAATGCATTGATATTGATGGCAATTAAGAATAAAAACGAAATGTTTATTTGTTTTCAGGCCTCTAAGCAAATTTTTGTTAGCCTCCTCATATATCTGTCCTGCAACTCACCTTCATTCTTCTTAAAGCCTTGTTAATCCCTTCTACTTCTGAAATCTCTAGAATGGCTTTTACTGCCAAATCTAAATAACAGCACTGTCCCTGAAAAAAACTTAAAGAAAATATCTTCACAAATAAAAGTTTTATTTCTTTTTAACGATATTTAATTAGAATCTATACAAATATTAAATGCACAATTATAAAGGAACTTTTCAATAAGAGTGATATGATTTAAAAAAAAAAAACACTAATTGTTTTTTTATTTAATGTAAAGTACAAGCGATATAATTAAGTTCTGGATATAATATAATTCAAATGGCCTCCATGAATTCTTTTGCAGAAACGAATTCGATTAACCCAATTTTCGAGTACTTTTTCCAATAAATCAAGTCATATATCATGAATAGCACGTTCAATATTGACTTATTATGCTTGAAGAGAGTATGTTTTATTGCTAAAGACCAATGAGGCCATTCAATGTCACATTTTCTTGAAATAAGCGAATCTCCAAACTTTTCTTGCAATAATTCGGTTGTTGCACGTTGCCCCGTCTTGTTGGAACCAGATGTTGGCAAGATCAACTTCTTCTTCCAATTGCGGCCATATCATCGATCTATACCGCTCTCCATTGACAGTAACGGTGTCACCAGCTTCATTTCGAAAGAAGTATCGACCGATGATACCACCAGACCAAAAACTACACCAAACTGTCAATTTAGGTGAATGTAATGGTTGTTTATGAATAATTTGTGGATTTTCTTCGCACCAGAATTGACGGATTTGTTCATTTACGGCACCACTCAGATGAAAGTGAGCCTCATCGAAGAAGATGATTTTCTTAAAAAAGTTGCAATTAGAGAATGATTGTTTTGATAATAAAATTGAATAATTTGTAAACGTTGTTCTCATGATGAAATTGAAAACATTACTGAATACAATGAAAAAAAATGAGAGATCATGACATATTAAAAATGGCCGAAACAACACTTAGAGATCTTATCATCCCTATTGGAAACCCCCTTATATGAGGTATATTGTCTTTTTTGTATAAAAAATTTATAAGAACAACAAATTTTCGAATAATTGCGACTTGTAAAAATAAAGTTTCAGTTTTAAGTCCTTAAAAATTGCCGCCGATTTTTGTGAATTTGTTTTTCGTGAAAATAAGTTGTCTTCAAAATTTTTAAGAAAGTCGAATTAACAAATGCAATTTATCCTATGAAAATTTATTGTGTTATTAAACTGTATACTTGGAAAATTTTAATTTTTTACTAAAATAAAATTTTTTAAAATTCCAAAAAAAAAATTTTAACGATTTAAAATTTTTATGTAAATTTGTTAGGTATTTTTCGGAGCTTAAAATTTGGATTTATGAGCTTTTTGTTAGAGAATGATTCGGAGACCTATAGCGACAACCAAATCTATCCTAACATTTGGCTCAGAAGGTGCGCTGGTGTATGAAGTTTATATTCTCTATTTGATACGTTTGTTATTTCTTTTTCTGAATTTAAGGCACTTTTTTTTTTCGAAAGCCATTTGGGTACGCAATTTATAATGTTTAATTTTCCATTTTTTTTTTCCGATTTCTATATTTTACTTTTCATTGTCTTCTTCGTACCATCATTTGCCACTACACATTTCGTTTTTGGCTACTGTGCTGCAGGGCAATATTTCAATAATCAATATTCCACTGCTCTGAACTTGCTTTTATTGTTTTTAAACGAAAAATTTGTAGCATTTAGCAATTGAAATTGCCGCTTGCTGCTACGCACTGATTGACGTTTGACCGACAGACAAAAGTAACTAATTTTGTTTTCAATTTTCAGGCACTTAACCTTTTTTTATTATTTTTTTTTTGTTTTTGTACAAAATGCCGCTTATTGCTTCACTCGTCGCTATATTTTTAAAAGCATAGCTGTTTTCTAAAATATGCCTCGCTTAACGAAATTAACAAAAGCAAGAGCGTCATCTATGATTTTGTGTATGTTGTGCTTCAGCTATACAACACGCGCCATTTTTTTACTTCTTTTGTTTTTGGAAAACAAAACCAACAAAAAAAAAACACAAATTATAATAATAAAAAAAAAATAGCCTTAAAGCTCCCATTTTAAGTGCAATCAGCTCTGCTACTTATTTATACCTTAGGCTTTCAGCTAAGCAACATAATCGGCAGTGGCAAATGTTTTGACATATTTTCTGTTTTCTTCATCTTTACTTTTTTATGGAATTTTGGTTTTGTGCCATGGAAAAGTGAGTTTGGTAATGATAGCCTGTCAATTGCATACGTACCCAAGGTACTATTTTAAAAAATTTTTTTTGTTATTAAAACACTTGGTATACACTTGGCGCTAAAATCATTGGAAACTCTGCAATTAACTACTCCGAAATTAAGTATCTCGCAAACGCCCACTCTTCGTTGCCTGCAACACTTTCGTCTTTATTAAATATTCAGTATTTAATTTCACTCTGTGAGTGTTCATTGATGAAAAATTTGTAGCAAAGACTTTCCCTTCGATCATATGTTTTGTTTCGTATAAAACAAAACTTTTGGCTCGAAGAGTAATTGGTTTTATAAAAAGCTTTTGAGGATCTTCTTGTTAAGTTTGAACGTAGAATTGTTTTTGTTAGGCTTTGAATAAAAACAATTTATTCCAAAATATTATAAAGCCAACCAATTTTATCCATTTTGAAAGATTTTTTTAAAAATTTGTTATACATTTTACAATTAGAATAAAGGTCTATATGAAGCATTCCATACTCTTTCAATGAAAATCGATTTTTTTTATTAGATTTTGATGTAAATTGAATATGTTGTAGAAAAACTTATAAGATATGACAGAGCGACCGGAAATTAAAAAAACATTGTTTTCAAAAGTTATACGACTTTAAATGTCTCGGCTTAAGCCATTTTTTAGCACTTCATAGCTCCAAAAATATTTGTTTTATCAAAAAAATTTATTAAGTACTTTTTATAGACAAACACTCAGATTTAAAAAAAAAATTTTATGCTTTTTTTTAAGAATAGATTTCTTATTCTTGTGTATAAAAAAATCAATTTGTTGAAAAATCATGTTTCCACGACTTTAAAAATTTAAAAAAAATATATGTGAAAGAACGTATATCAAAGAACAAACTAACCAATTTTTAAAGGATGTCTCCTTATATAGCCTGAGATATTAGTTTTTTCTAATAAAATCAAGTGTGAGACTTCGCATGGTCACACTAAAATAACGCTGTCAAAGACAGCAAATAAGTATTGAACATATTCTCGTTAACTGCCCCACCATAGCAACGCATAAAACTAGGATTTTCGAAAATGCTGACCCGCTACGCTTACTTGCGTCACCCTCAGCCGAAATATAAATAAAAAAAAAAAATTAATACCTTAAAATAATTTTAATATTTGAGCAAATCTAAAACAATAGTTTATAGTTAAAAAAAAAATTTAATTAACCTAATAAGATTACTTTAGGTATAACTTATACGTAAAATTGCTGAAAGCTATAGCTTTTAAGTAGAATAATAATTGATCTTTTTGTTTTTACTCATAATAAATAAATAAATGAAATCAAGTGTTCTTCTGAGCACATGCATGTACTAAGCAAACTTGCTCGTTGCTTTTTTTTGCTGTATATTGCGTTTACAGACATTTTAGGACCTCCTCTGCGACATATCCAAAATTCGCGCAAAAGTAGTTTTTAAAAAAAATTAAAATAGTGTGAAATGCCTTAAAATAAAATTTAAGTTTTTGATTTCTTTAATATTTGTACCGCCAACCACTAAGCATACAATGGATGAGTAATGTGAACAGAAGAAGATTTTGGGTTTTTCTAATAGCACGAAAGCTGCCGATATGCCCGATAATGGTAAAATATTAGAATTTGCGATCTTCGCAAAACTTAAACGGCTGAGTAAAATGATATTGAACACATCGTTTGGCTCCGTCCAAATTGCGTAAGACCTTTCCCACCTGTTTTTCAGTAAATGAGATTTTATACTCACATACTAGCTACTATTTAAATGTGATGATTGAGACGTTATAAATTGGGTTATCTCTGAAATGGGAGTTATAACTTCTACCATTTACAGTACCATGACAAACCATTTGAAACACTTTAAGTATATGCAATAATTTACTAAAAACATGCTGTTATGAATTTGTAGGCAAATGATTTTTATTTTTTCTAATGCCTAACCTTTACGTAGGCTGTCATAATATAATTTCATTACAATAAACGGAACTAAAATATGAGGACCTAAGGAATTTTCTACTTGACTTATAAATTAGCATTTGTGAATTATGACTAGTTGGAGATGAATCGTGTGACGAAGTGGATAAAATCGACGTTTTTTCTAAATCTGAAAATATAAGTTTTTAGTTCTCATTGTTTTATTTGTTTAGAAATTACCTTATTTAAAAATATTTGGTTAAGTTATTAAAAACCAGTTTTATAAGAAAAGGTGCAAAATATATAAGAAAATAAATATTTTCTAGATTTTGAATAAAAAAATATTTTACACTACATAGTTCTGAAAGAAAAACTTCATGAATAACTTTATATGATTCTAATGGGTTTGGGTACTGTATAAGAAATGACGAGAGAGATAAAAATATTTCAGAAATTATTAGGTAAATAAAATATTCAGATTTTTTAAGTGCTTGAAATTAACTTTTAATACATATTGCCTTCAAAAAAAATGTTAAATGGTTTTTGGAACAAAACAGCAGAATATTAGTTACACAATTTTTCTTAACTAAAACGCCTTTGAACTATTTTCTGTAGTCTGTGATATTTCCAACTTATTAAATATAAATCAAGTCCAAAAGTGAGGGGATATACATATGTACAAGACAATATTTAAGTGCCATAAACCCTTAATCGCTTTTGGCTAGTTTAATTGCTACAATCAGTTTCCAAAGTGGTGATTTTTTTTTTTTAATTTTTTACACATTTCTTAATTAAGAGCAACAACCATATATTTCATACAATGTGTGTTAATTAACGCTTTAGTAGTTGCAAATAAAAAATGGCAAACCATGCTGCGAAAATTCGCTAACCATTTCTGTTACGGTTGAATTTGCGAAATATTTATTATAGATGGCAAACAAAAAAAAAAACAGAAACTGCACAACTTAGTGGAGGTAATCTATAATTGCCTGTTTTGATTAATGACGACTCGTCGCAGATGCCAAAATTAAAGCTTTTCTAGACGATTAACTCAACTGTAGTACATATCTACATTTAATATATACATTCAATATGTATTAATACATAGCTATGTATGTATGTACCTTAACAAAAAAAATTTGATGCAAATAATGAAATAATTGCCAACTTTTAGTTGATTTAAATACATTTAATTGCTATCGACGTTTCAATTGTTTTAAGCAAGCGTATACAAAATTTTATAAATAGGTACGATACTTATATCTGAGAAGTTTAAACAATATTTAAACATGATATAATTTAAACCCGATCATTGAAACTATCACATACGAGAAAATTATCTTTATGAAAATCCCAAGCAAGAAACAGTGAAAAGAAAACTGTTACACTCCACTTGATAGTTTTGCGTCTTTTATGATTGATTCGAAAAATAGGCTAGAATTGTAGACCGGAGGTGGAATTTAGTTAAATTTTTGCATTGAAGGTGAGTGTTTTTGTGAAAATGAAATTTATTGAGTATCGAGCAATTTTTGTTCTTGAAAGGCACTACGCACACGCAAATCAGAGATGAGTTGAGTTATGTGTTTGGGAACTCTGCACCATCATTCATTAGTAATAACAAAAATTTGGCGCTTACACTATATAACTCAGTGCTGACTCCGAAAAGCAGATGTAGCTTCTCATTATTCAAGGCAGAAATACCCTCGGAGGTTTGCCACGGCCTGCTTAGAAGTGACTGGTATAAGGAAAAAACTTGTTCTATGTTTAAGATTTTACGTTTGCTTTCGTTACACCAAAAACGTGTTCGAATGAACATTTTGAACGCTTTGTTAGCGCTGCTTGGGCGCAATAAATCCGAGCTTAATTACTTTAGACGAAATATGGATCCACGTATTATTCGGCCTTATCTAAACTCTGCACTCGCAGGACAGAGATTTTCGTGAAATGAGAACGCAATAACCTTCGTAAACAACTATATAAAAAATATTTTATTTGAATAAAGTCATGAAGTAAATATTTAAAAGAATTAATATTAAAAAAAAATATCGTTAATAGAATATTAAAATGTCTCAAATGACCAGTATCCTTTATTTTAGTAGTAAACGGTGAAAAAAACCAGTAATAAAAAAATTAAAGGCTGACTATTTGGTGAAACGTTAATTAAAATATTATTTTGAATAGTATTGAATATAAAAAAGAAATTGAATTGGCATGTTTCCTAAAAATTAACTATAACTGAGAATGACAAAATTATTTAGTTTGCTTAAACTTCTCGAAAAAATGTTTCAATAAGTTTTACCCTGTCGAAAACGACTGACTTTTATGCAAAACAATGTTTACCAAAGCAATTAGAACGCTGCAGCAGAAATATATCAATTGCTAAAACTAGCTGACTTCTAAGTATAAATGGTATAAAAATAATGCATTTTTAGGAAACAAAAAAGCACTGACGTCTAGTTAGTCCTTAAGTTAAGAAGAAAATCCGCACCACGTTTGCTAGTTGTTAAACTAAAATTTATAAGTAGCAGCACAAATGGCAATCATAACAATCGGCAGTTGAATCAAAACAAACGTTCAACGAAAGAAAAAAATTACGCTGAGGTTGTAAAATTTGTCAAGTTTGAGAAACTGATATAAATAGTAAATATATCTGAAGTGTAAAATAAAAAAGGTGCAAGTGGAGGAATCAGCGTAGGTTTGTGAAAAAACAAAATGATATAAATATGAATAGACGGCAAAACCCAAGTGTTGCAGTGACGGTGCCCGTGGCTGCGTCTTCAGTGGTTAATGTTAATCAAATTCCCAATCTTTGCGTCAAACAAATTTTTAAAAGAGAAGATCAAATCTTGGTAAATAATCAATTGGAATGAACTTCTGACGAAGTACTTAAATTCTTCCCTTTGAAGACATTGGAGAATTTAAAAGAAATGAATGAAAAAATTATGCGGAGAACACAGGACTATTTGTGTAAGATATACACATTTATTTGCATATAGCTTATTTTAGATATGCAATACTTATTTTTTCTATATTGAACAGCTCACATCATTCAAGATGTTACTGAATAAAAGAAAAGCACGAAACAAGAAATAACCAAAAACGTATTTATATAGAGTCAGAAGAGTGTTCAGAAAACCAACTTTTAGTTATGCTCTTAATCAAAAAGAAAAAAAATATTAATCTATGCAAATCTGACTTGGTTCAAAAAATAATTATTTTTATTATTAAATTTATAAGTATTTACTAAGGTAGATTGAAATACCATAGGAGAACGATATGAGCGACAAAATGAAATGAATAGGCAGACGTAGTACACCTAGCCATTTGCAACCACCATTAAAACCCTGTAAATGAAATAATTTTTATTTTATTTTATAAAACTTTTATTTCTTCCATATACAACTTTTTCAATCGATCTTAATATAGAACATGCAAAATACTATTATGTCACATATTAACACTTTTTTGTTGATTTTGTAATTCAGTTCAAAGTGCAAACAATACAAATACCAAAATTTTGTTTTTTGTTTTTAATACCAATTTTGGGGTTAGAAGTAGTTAAATAATATTATGTGGCCATCGCCGAACAAAAATAAATAGTCCGCGTATATGAAAAGTTACAGTAAATCGACAATACAATTATTAAGAAAGCAACTTAAAACAACTTTTAAGTTAGATTCGTTTCCTGCAGGGAAAGGTCATATTATTGAACTTATTAAGCTAAAATTACTTTTGAAGTGCTCGAAAAATTTATTTTTAATACATAAATATATCAGTTGATGACTTCCTATGGCAACATTTGAAAAGGTAAGTAGTAGTGATTGAAAAAAATTGTTTAACAGTAATTTTGTTGCCAGCCGCGTATTTATCTGTACTATAAAGTACAGATTATTTTAAAAATACTTTTCTTGCGAAAATGAGGCATATTTCCATGACATTGTAGGCTGACGAGCATAGCCTAGGCAAGTAGTATCATTTTTACAATTGAAGTTATTATGGGTATTATGAGAAATAATTTGGTGTTGCAATTGATACACAAACACTGTAGTATTTATCGTATCGGAGTTTAATGTATGATAAGTTTGTGAATCATACAAAAAAAAAAAGAGCATTTTATCTACTTTTACTTAGCCAGCTAAGAAAACATTGTCTTACGATTTTGCATTTGGTACGCCTCTTAAAATTAAGCTAATTAAAGTTTTTGCTGAAAATTGAGTTATGAGAGTAATGATTTTATTTCACCCTTAAAAGCAGAAAATTATAGGTTTTTAATAATCAGCATAATTGCAACTTATTTCAATATTTTTTTCAGTGAGTGGAAATTAAAATCGACCCACCCAATAAATAGCCGATGAAACAGTTTATTGAACCTTAACCATCAACTAATTCACTGAACTCATTAGACTATAATTTATTCGCAACGTTTTCGCCCAACTTAAGATATAATTAAAATATTTATACATAGTTACCTTTATTTTATATGGCAAAATTAAGTTTACAAAATTTCGCATGCGCAAAAAACTTTAAATTCGCAAAATTTGCAGGTGTCTTTGAAAATTGCGAAGCATAATAAAATTAATTCGTTCCATGCGCTTATTGGATCCCTAAGCTAAATCGCAATTTTTCCAAAACTCCCCCCCTTCACTTCTTGTACTTCATCTATCTATGCACACCTAAGCGCCTGTCTGCAAGCTGTCCATAATTGACTGAGTGCTAATCTATTCGCTTGTCTGTCCAAACTAAATTGACGGTTTAGTTATTAGTCTATCAGCTTGGCTAGACCACAACAATGTTTTCCACATACTAATTGTACATACATACAAACTTTTCTTATGTACATTTGTATACCGTTCTCATATTCGACGTTGAAATTCGTCTCCTTTTACTGGCGTTTAAACCCCTGCTACGCACGTTCGAATTCGCACACTTTAAGAGCAACAAGGCAAACGTGTTCGATTTGGTAACCATGTCTAGTATATTTTTAAGCAACATTTTCGCCAATTTAAAGTTGAATGATCGACAGAAAATCGATAAGAAAAACATAAGCAAACGAACGAATAAAGTATTTTCTACAAAAAAAATAAAAAAAAATATGTATAACTGGGTGTAAAGGAAGCGTGCAATTTGTGTACAACTTATTTTCTTAATTGATTGCTAATATCAAAAATAATGATGGATGGTAACAACTACACTTAAAAACTTAATTTCAGTAATAACTATATCGATAATGGTTTGCTAAGTGCTCACATCTATGCTGAGACTGGCTGTAACTTTTTAAAGCATTTCGAAAGTTTTTTTTTTCTGATGTTAAAATTGAGTCATAAAGCTCTGTATGTAGATCTGATCAGCTTGGATAAACATTTATGTAATCATTATACTAAAATATTTAAGATTCTTCCACTATTTCATTATTTTTTTACCTATCTCCAGCACTGCCTGAGTTGCTGTGAACCCAACTTACTACAAACCCGTATTTTTTTTTGTTTTTTCTTTGGATCTGAGGTTCGGCTGCTGTTACACTCTGTTGTTTAAATCGAATAATTTGGTCTTGTCGCGGGATTTGCTTTTGTTCATTATTGTTTGATTTTGATTTTGATTTGGAAGTCTAAAAACTGTTTCATCTTGTCTCTGTTGTTTGGACGAACCGCAAGAAAAGTTACATATAAGTAATTCTTCGAGGTTAGCATGACACTCCATTGCTAAAGATAAAAGTCACAAATAAAAAAAAAAAACAATTCAGTAAAATACATATCAACAATCTTATATTAAAAGCGGTCAAGTGATCGCAGTGAGTTTTTTAATTGTTAAGGGTGACACTGAACAATATTGGCGGCTTTCTGTATAAAATCTTAAGTAAAAGATTAAATGTTTAAAATGTCATATCTTCTGAGGTATATCAGCCTGTCACTTTATCGCTTTTCCACCCAACAATGCCATCGACCCATTAGCCAAAATATTCAACCTTTAGCTTTGGTAAAACAAATTCTTTTTTATAGGTTTGTAAAGCCGAATAGTTACCATTTAATCGCAAAACTGCAAGTTAGATACCTCTAATCGCTTGACGTGAATGATTGCAAAAATTTTGCAATTTTTACGAATATTTGTCTTTTAATTTTGAATGTCTCTTTTTTGTATATTTTTATATTTTATTTTTTTATATTTCAACAATTCATTGTTGCCGTTGTCATGTTTATGGTGTGAACCGTCAACACTAATTTTGCGTTTATTGCAAAATAGAATGCAAGCAGACAAACCAATAACTTATTGTTTGTATTAAAGGAGTAAAATGAGCAAAGAGTGACTGCCAGACAAACAACTTTGAGAGACAACTGATGTGGCAAACTAATGATGGATTGAAAGGCTTACTAGTGCGCTGGATATGAATAAGAAGTAAGTGAAGAGCTACAAGTCTACATGTGTATATGTATATACATATGTGAATACAAATATTTTTTAATGATATTAGGTTCGTCTAGATAGCGTTTTTGAAGGAAACGAACAACAAAGAAATAATATTAGATTTATGTATATTATACAACTCTATTGGCCTAGGAATATAAACTTACAGCAAAAATGATGTATATGTATTTCGCTATAATTTTCCGAAAGTTTTATTTTAAGAAGTATAACTAAGCAAGAAATAACAGGTGCTTTTTTTTTTAAATAAATAAAAAACACGGAAAATTCATGACGGTTGTGAAACCTTTATTATCGTGTAAAAGAAAATAACTTGCCATTTACCTTTTGGAAATAGTCTCGTTGAAATGCTGGCCGTAACTGCGTCTAAGACAGCCCATTCTGGTGTTACAATTTGCGATGACGCGAACGAGTAAATCGGCCGGTATGGCACCCTCTCAGCAACCGACGCAATATTCTCAAGACTGCGAGCTGGATGTGTACGAATAGGACACATGTCATCAATTAGAGTAAATTGAGACTCAAATTTGGTGGTAGTGTTGCAAATGGTGGGCTCAGTAAGCTGATTATGACGACCATAAAAAAATGCATAAAAAAGTGCATGAAAAACATTTTTCACATTGATTTTGGTAATACATACAGATGCACGTTGTTCCGGGCTGAGTGTTTCCATGACGAAATGGCAAACGAGACTGAACAAAAATACCATGACAGTTTGATAGAAGTCACGCATGATCTGTCAAAAAATTCCTATTGCAAAAAAAAACCTCTAGATGGATCACCCGTTATAGATTTTGCTTCTCTTTTGCCTACTCTGCGTTCAAGAAAGTTTGTTAACTTTGAAGGCTAGACATCGTTTTATATCAAGTAAGTTTCTCAAACTCGCAGGATAAAACATAAATCCTGTGGGAACACGCTTTTCAGTACGTAGATACTTTTTCATATATCTCCCTACTAACATCCGAAACTACTTAATCAACCCCAATTTACGTCGATATTACTGGCTTTCCTTCGTTAAAAAATCTTCATACCACTTCCAGCAGTGAACATTTTAAACATTTAGACTTTGATTTGAAAATTTAGTAAGTATATAACACATCTCATAATTATATCCCCATCATATGTGACACTTAACATTCAATTTTTTAAGAGTTACTATTCTTAAAATTATAGAGAATTTTCTAAAAAATAAAAACATTATCAGAATTCTTGAACAAAATTCAATAACTACGCATGCGAAATTTAAAAATGAAGATAAACTGAAGGACAAAAGTGAATATGAATTTGAATATATCAGAGCTTATATAAAAAAAATTAAGTAAATCTATAATATGTAGTTATCATAAATACAATTTTTTTTAATAATCGATCACTACTCGTATTACTATGCGACTGACTAAATTTATAAAAATCTTTGAATAATACTTAACAGCGAGATACATATTTTTTATTTTTTAAAGGACCACCACATCTTCCCATCAACTTTTTTATTTTTCCTTCATCACCATATCACAAGTCTTCAAAGACTGCCATTTTGACACTCATAGTGTGAAAGAATTTTATAATAATTAAGAGAGAGAAAAAATGTGTAAGTGACAAAGATAGTAACTTGTTCAAGACCATTTTGAAACTAAATAGTTTAGGTACTTTTTCGGGACCATTCGATACAAGTTAGAGACAAGTAAGGAAATATTAAGGGATAAATTAAGGGTCGCTTCAGCACTAGTTTGGATCCCATTCAGTATCGCACAAAAAAAATACACCGGAAATATACGAAAAGGTACTGAAAAAAATTAATTCAATAGCACCGAAATATACCGAAAATTTACCAAACCATTCTCACACTGTTCCTGCGCAAGTTTCGCACATAATTTTGGGCTTTTATAAAATGTATAAGTCTCAAAACCAAAGTTATCGATGACTTAAAAATGTTTACACTTATTATTTTTTAATTGACAATTTTATTGAGCTCAAGGACATTTTTTTATAAATTTCGGGAATAATTCGTGGCCAGTTCGGTACTAGTTTTGATTCCATTCCGTACCGAGAAAAAAATATAAGTACCAAAAATATATAGAAAATGTACCGGAATTGTACCGAAATTGTACCGAAAATGTACCTAAAATGTACTGAAAATTACCGAAAATATACCGGAAAATTAAGTAAAATCAAGCGAATAGTACCGAAAAAGTACCTCTCACAAAAGTACCTCTCGCAATGATTCTGAGCAGGTTTTGTGTGTAATTTTAATTTTAAAAAAGTCACACTCATATTTTTAAATGAAAAAAATTAGCCTCTATCTACACATGCAAGTAAACGAAAAATTGTATCTGCATTGATACAAAAAATATGCAGTTTTAACACTCACATTCTCGCTCTTTGCTCATAAACTTAATCTCTAAACCTGCTGCTTACTGCTGTCAATTTCACACTCACCTTTGTTAAAAGATCAGTACATGAAAATAAAGGTTATGAAAAAAGAGACTTGAACAGTTTAAAAACTGGTGTGTCATTCAGTTAGTCAATGAAAGTGCATCAACAATTCATTGAGTTATTTATAGGTTTACCTACAACTTCACATTTATAACTACATCTATATATGTATATTAATGCATTTATATTAATTTTTTTGAATATTCATACACATGTCTGAGCTACTCATTCATAAGTTCAAGGCATTTTAGTAAGATATTGCCAGCACTCAAGTACTTTAAGCGTGAAGACAATGTATCAATAACTTTTTTTGTAACTTTTATTCAGAAAAAATAGTCTTCCACAGCACTTACAAATTCTTTTACTATTTTTCCACAAAAAATAACCCACACGTCTTTGTAAATGTAACATTTTCCAATTGCATCCTTGTATAATGTGGCAGCTAACCTTTCATTATCCACTTAGTATCTGGTAGAAGTGTAGAAAAGTATGAGTCAGTGCATTTGAAGTATTCACAGGCAAACAGATGCCTGAAAAAATGTAGCAACCAACCTAAGGAGTTTATGAAACGAAAGTAACACAGTTTGAATATGAAGCATGAACAATGCATTGCATTGTGGCACGCACTGCCACAAGCCAAGCTGCATGCATAGCTGAGTTGTGTTGCAAACAAAAAAAAAAAACAAAAAAAGAGAATGCCTTTTATTGGCGAACTATGCTGCGTGCTCTGAACATTTAGACGTGAGTGTGAAAAAGGTTATGTTTATTGTAGCTCTTGCTGTTAAAGTTGCTTTTGTTATTGCTGTTGTATTGGTGCTCCCTGCTTTTGCCACCATAACGGCGTGCGTAAGCTTCACACTTCACAAACGCTATTTCAAAATTCAGCAATACTCACTCAAAGCTGCATCCTTCTGCTTCCACTTCGCCTTTAAGCTTTTTTATACATTTCATTTTAATTTACTTTAATTTATTTTATTTTCAATTTCACAAAACACTTTTGCAGCTGTTAGCAATTTGCACCTTCGCGTCAAATCGTTAAACGCTGGCCACATGGCCACACAGCATTTGTGCTGCGCACGCTCTATCGACACTTGACGCAGCAACGCGCTGCACTCACACTCGTGGCGCATCCCGCGCTTGCAAAATTTTTATGACGCACAAGCCTAAACTTTGGCTGTAGAAAGTAGAGATAGAAAACAAAAAAAAAAACAAAAAACAAAAAAAAAACTTGAGCCTTTGGGCCTCTGTACTGCGCCTTACGCCACTCCAAGGCGCAAGCCGAGCATTTGCACTAAATGTGTGCTCATAGAGTTCAAATGCTTTTTTGGGCAAGTGCCCATCGTTTTGTTGTCTCGTTGTTGTCATAAATTCTTTACGAGTACATGATTTTTCAATTTCAACGCAATGAAAGCATAAATACACAACGTGGATAAGATACGTTCAATGGCTGAGTGCAGTAGACGGTGTTATACTTATGCCGTTATTGATGCGGAGCAGTAAAATTTTACTGCAATAAATAGAGTATAGAAATTTCTAAACGTTTTTAGTCTAACGACTACTTGACTATTTTAGTGATTCAGCGGTAAATAGTTTGCTGATAGCTGAAATGAATACCAAAACAATTCATGCATATTTTAAAACCGCACTCGAAGATCCTCTGAGCTTTATACACTTCATAATTTTAATAAGGAGTCACTCAAGTTCATTCTCGTGGCACTATACTACGACGAAAATTATTTTATGAGAAAAAGGTTGAACAGGCATCCAAGTTATGTTTAGCAGTGCGCTTACTGCATTCTTTACTTTGACTTGACGATAAAGCTGTTCCTTGTAAAGCCCCATTTTCCAAGTCATAGTAAACACTTAAAGTGAAATGAAGGTAGTTCTCATGGCATTTCAATTCTGAATCAATCGCAATTCCAAACGAAATCAAGCAAATTCATTAGTCTTACCTCCACTTTCGCCACCAGATGGTTAAAGGAAGACAATTCTAAGTTCATGAGAGAGCTTTGAGTGTAGTCCTTGCTGCGGCACAGATAGTGTTCAATCGAGGAATCGGCGTCTTCAGCAAAATATTTTCTGAAGCTGCCGCAATGACGCAATAGAACGGGGCACCATAAGCTCCCCCATAAAGACTATTATTGGAGATTTACCAAATTTCATAAATTATTATGTCTTCTTTGGTGGTAAATGATAATCATAAAAGTCTTGATTTCTTACAGTATTCCCGATTGTCCGACAAGTTTTAAACTATAGTGTTTTATTCATCCTTCTTAACATGATCAATCAACCGAATCGTACATTCGATATTGGTATAACCGAGGATCCAGCTGACAACGTTTTCAGTAACTCCAGAGCAACCAAATATTTCCATAAAATTGTCCAGTTCGCTAATTGTGACTATAATGCTATTCGCAATAACACCGATTTATAAAAGGCTATTAGGCTTGCAAATAGAGTAAGTAACATAAGACCGGTATTAGGTCCTCTATAGAAAATTATCGCAGTATAGATAAGCTTTCTGCTATTCGTAAACTATTTGAAGCTATTGCTGTTGACCATTAAACGTATTCCATATCCTCTACAACTTCTAGCACACAACAAGGGTTCGATAACGGTAAATCTACCGTTACAAAGTTTGATTGAGTTCACAACTCATGTTTCAAATGGATTCAGAGAATTTATGCACAATGATGATATAAATACCGATTTTAGTAAAGCATTTGACAGAGTAAGTCACTCTTTACTGATCCATAAACTCGAACTCCTTGGTTTTCAACCTAATCTCCTTCGTTGGATGTCTTCTTACCTCATTGACAGAACTCAAACATTATTCATGTATCTTCGGGGGTCCCGCAGGGAAGTCACCTAGGTCCGATTCTGTTTTTACTTTTTATAAATGACATACCTTCTGTAATAAACTATTAAAAATTTACTTGTATGTAAAACTATTTAGATCGTATCATTCTGTTGAGGAAAGGTCCTTACTACAAGCGGATTTAAATATCATGGCTAACCGGTGTGAAGTAAATTACATGCCACTAAACCTTTAAAAATTTAAAGTAATGTGCCTTTCTCGCAGTGCATTTCAATCGGCTTCGTATGACATAAGTAACTATAAACATGAACAAGGGTTTAACTATGTTGATTTTGGAATTACAATGGACCCGAAATTTTATTTTAATCTTTACATAAATGTTACAGCTAACAAGGCCAAAGGTGTTTTTGCATTTGTAAAACGATGCTCAAAATAATTCAATGACCCTTACATACTTTACGAAGGCTATGTTCACAACGTTAGTGAGGCCCATACTGGAATACGGATCTGTTGTTTGGAACCCGCGCTATCAAGTTCATTCCAACCGGAGAGAGTCAATTCAAAAACAATTTCTGCTTTTTGCTTTAAGAAATTTTCGTTCGGATTCTCAGTACAAACTGCCGCCATATATAAGTCGTTTAAAACTCCTACGCTTGCTACTCTCAGAGAAATCTTAGGCAAAGTATTTATGGTCAAGTTACTGACATGCTTTATCTCTAGCCCTCTTCTTGGCGAAATAAAACTAAACGTTCCCTCCAGAATTTCAAGACATTTCCGGCCTCTTTTTCGGAAGCCATGTAAAAGTAATTTTGAGTTAAATAAGCCTCTCCGTAGTATTTATCAGGATTTTAACACTCACTCCGGTTCTTTTGATATTTCAGA